>JAKSZT010053929.1:18948521-19003439 GCA_026826555.1 Tolypeutes matacus | reverse complement strand
CCCCTCCCCAGGCATCTCCCAAAGGGCAGACCTTTAGCACCTCTCAGAGAGGAAGCACCCCCAGATCCAGAGCAGCAGACATCTTAGAGCCTCTGCTGGAAGAAAAAGAACCAGCTTCTCTTTTTAGGGCACCCTGAGAGTTCTGTGTGGCTCAATGATCAGACAAAGGGTTATCTTATCTCTTTGTTAGGGCACCTGGGATAACCCGAGAGGGGAAGGCCCAGGTAGGGGTGGGGGTGCGGGATCCCCTAACATGCCAGGCCTCTAAATAGGTTATTTTGAGAAAAGCTGGTCCCCACCATCCAGAGTAAATAGGCCAAAACCAGAGCAAGAACGTATCGAGTCAGAAACGAGAAAGACCTTCCTGATGGTGAGTGGCAAGAGACGGCAAGCCAGGGGTTCAGAAGGGGGTAGTGAGGAAGATCCCAGAAGTGGGTCAGCCAGCCAGGAGCTGAGCAAGCCAGGGAGTGGAGCCGGGAGAAATACAGGCCAGAGCGAGAACAGGGCAAAAGACAACAGCTTCTTACAGTGAGCGCAAGAAGCAGAGAGTAGCTGTTTTTGAAAATATTTGGGGCTTCCATAAGGGTAGGAAAATACCCTAAGTAGTTATGAGACTCTCTTTAATGGGATTTAAAAAAAAAAAAAGAAAAAAGAAAATGAAACTGGGCAAGAGGCCCCTTCTCCCTCTGCCCCTCTATTCCGCACCTTTGACTCCATGGAGAGGGCATCCTGTTTGGAGGAAGGGGTATGGGGTGGGTCGCCTTTGGAATGGGGTTCTCTGTCATCACTGCATCATCTCCGCACCCAGGTCCATGTGGCACCCACCACTGGGGTGAGGGACATGGGCAGCTGGCTGGACATAGCCCAGCAGGCACCGACAGGAAGGACCCCGGGGTTGGAGGTCCCAGCTGGGCCACTGAACATTGATAGGACCATGACGGGGGTCCCTTCACCTCCTCAGGCTTCAGATTGTACTTCCGTAAAATGAGGTGGGGTAGGCCAAACGATCTCTGAGCTCATTTCCAGCTCTGACAGGCTATGATCCTGGGAATTATCTGAGAAACCAGTTACGTGGGGCCTGCCCTTTGCCCTTGGCCTGTTCCCCTCCCCTGCTCCCTCCCTTCCCTGAGCCAAGCAGGGCAAACAGGTCCCTACCCAGACCAAAGAGGCTGAAGCATGACTCAGGGACAGGAAGGTCAGCGTGGATGGGCCCCCCTGGACGCCAGGGTTGTGGTCCAGCCCAGAGGACTGCTGACTCATAGACTCCCTCCTCCACCCTTGTCCCTCCCCTTTCACTCTTCTGGTTTCAGAGGAATTTGCCAGTAGACCTGCCTGCTGGGAACAGCAGGACAGAGTCCAGTTCTCTGAGGGCCTCAGCTTCCAGCCCATCCTCACCACTGGCCACTTCACCTCCACCTGGAAAATGGGTTAACACTCATGCTAGTGCTCTCCACAGAGCTGTTGTAGAGAGTAACTGAGAAAATGCACACGGAGCGCTTTGACCTGTGCCTGACCCCTGATAAACAGTAAAGGTCAGCTATTTTTGGTTATTATTTCCTTAGGTCTTTACAATAGCCTAGGCGGGGAGGGCTGATACTGTTAGGCTTATCCCCACTTACAAATGGCATTAGGTGAATTGCCCAAGGTTACCTAACTAGCCTGCAAGGAAGTCAAGACTTGAGCTCCAAGACTGACTCCAGAGCCCACCCTCTTCATGCCTCTGCCCTCATCCCTCACCTGGACCCCCTCTCCATCCTAACTTCTAATCACTTTCACTTGGCTTCCCATCCAAGACCCTCTAATGACCAACCACGGGCTTGACAGTGGGGACTCACACAGGAAGTGGAAACCTGGGTGAAAGCCTACCCATTCAGCCCTCTGCACCTTCCCACCAGTTCTCAAACCCAATCCACTGCTATGAAGAGGAGAGACTGGTTCAGCGCTAGACAGCCATAAACGAGCAAAAGGAAACTGCAGGCATCAAAGGCAGCCAACCCGCTCACCTTACCAATGAGACAGCCACCGTGCAGGGAGAAAGGGCACCCTGCCCTAGATCCCAGAGCTGGACCTGGGGCCAGGACTAGAGCCTAGCTCTCTGTCATAGAGACCTGGGCACAGGAGAGGGAGCCAGAGGAGGGCCCCTTATGTGCACGCCACTCAGCAGAGGTGCAAACCTCGGCCACACTCACCCCCCCGAGCAATGCGGAGGAAAACCCTGCCAGGCGGGCAGGAGCCCCGGGCCCCAGGACAGCCGCGTTTGCCTCCCCACCTCCTGAGCCAGCTCCCTGGCTCCTGCCCGCCCTACACGAGGGCCCTGGCCACTTCCGCATCCTCAAGGCCCTGGCTAGGGATGCTTAGGCTAGATTCTGCCTGGGGAGTAGGGAGAGGGGCAAGTGGTCAGTGTTTACTTGCCTAACTACGACTAAAGGTGGGAGCTGGGGAAGAGTGGAGAGTATAAAGTGGAGGAGAGAAAAGGGGAGGGAGAAGATCCAAGAGGCAGAGAGCAAAGATGAGGCCCAAAGGCTAGAAATCAGGTCATCTGGATCCTGCTGGTAGGTACTGGAAGAGCTCAGTCTCCAGGGGCTAAAAAGGACCGCTAAGGTTCCCAACTAGAAGCCCGAATTTTCCTAAAATACAGTATGCATTCAGCTTCTGCTTGAACAAACTCCAGCGATGGGGAGCAAGCCCGTTCTGTTTGCAGGCAGTCTGAATCATGAGAACATTCTTCTTCACAAAGCCTTTCATCAAGGCATTCAAACTCTGCCCCGTCCTTGCCACCTAACTAACAGATCTAAGTGTTCTCCTCACTCAAGGCCCCTAACCCCCCACTAGGAAGGAGGCAGGACCTCTCCATTCTCCTGCAGGGCCCCCAAACCCAGCCAGCCAGAAGTAGGTGGGCTCCAACAGCAAGACCTGTTGATTGCCCACGTTTTTGCTGCAGAGTTGGGGCAGCTTCTCCTTCCCCTAGAGCCATCTCAGTGGGTGTCTGTGCTCTCAGGCTGCTGAGGCCCAGGCTCAGCCTCTACTCAGACATCTGAAGAGTTAAGGCTCTGGAATCTGAAGAGAAGTGGCCTGAGCTACTGGGGTTACAGCAAGAGGGTGTGTGTGTGTTGGAGGGAGGGACAGAAAGGGGCAGCTGACTGGGTCCAGGCAGTTTGCCCTCCTCCCTGCCAGGAACGGATGCCCAGAGCCAGAATGGAAAGAATAGCTCAGAGTGTGCATCTCAGGAAACCCCACCCAGCAGGCGCCGGAGCACAGCCCCTGGCCCACTGGCCAGGTCTCTTATGACAGTCTCCTTTCCTTCCTTGTCCTTTACTGACCTCAACTTCCCCAATTCTCCCATTCTGCCCACTCCCCAAGAAAACACTTTACCCTCCAGTACACAGCCATGAAGGCAGAGGAGTAAAATGATACACCATGGAGTGTCTGGGCAAGTCACTGCCCTGGTGCACGCAGGGACCGAGGGGGCAGAAACTAACTAATATCCGGTGTCAGTCTGACCACTGGGGCTAAGAGGTGAGTGCTGAGGAAACCTAAAAACTGAAATGCCAGGGCTGGAATGGACTTTAGAAATCATGTGGTCACTTAACCAACAAGGAAACTCCAAGGCTAAGCAAGTTCCTGCCCCAGCCCATGACCACTGCAATGGGTTTGGAATTTCCCTTCCCAGGTCCGCCCACCACATGAGCACTCAGTGTAAGTGACCAAGCATACACACCCCTGAGGAGGAGCCAGAATAAGCTGCCCATTACCCCAGTCCGCTGTCCTTCTGCCATCTCTTTCCCTCCCCAGCTTGCAGCCATCCCTTCCAGTCCAGCTCCAGCTCCAGGAAGGCTGAGAGGGGTGTCTCCAATCTCCAAGGAAGGGGAGGCCCCTCTGGAGAGTACAGGAGGGCCCAGGCCCCACAGCAACCCCATGCCCCTGGTCTCTGGGGCAGAACTGTGTGAGGAGGGCGGGTAGTCTCAGAGACCCAAGTCAATGTCAGAATGGCCTGGGCATGTCGATAAGAAAAGAGGAAGCAACTTCTAAACGCAGCCCCTATCCACCTCCCCTCTTTGAGTATCATCCTCTCCTGTCTTTTTAGTTGAACTTCAGGGTTAGGAGGGGAAAGAAGCTGAGGAGAATGGAGACCCACCCTTCCAAGGCTGCCAGTGGGCAGGGAAGGAAGAAAATCCATATTTACTGGGTATTTACTACCAAGTACCCACCAGCCCTCGGCAGTGGCTATTAGTCAACAGATGACAAAACCGGAATTCAGAGAAAAACAGATCCAATGTGTCCCAGCGGACAAAGAGCAGAGATTGGATTCAAACCCAGATCTGATGTCCGATTTTAAAGTTCTTGTCCTTTCCTTTTACACCTGGATGGACCAAAAGCCCATGAGGCACCTCCATTGGTCACCTGCGTGAATAGGCCAGACCTAGGAAAGGTCTGAAAGGGGCTGAGCAAGTCTGTAGTTGATACCAATTCCTTTTCCCTAGTGGAAGTGGATCCTATGCCAGAGCCCAAGTTAGGGGACAGGGACCTGCGCTCTCGTCCTGGCTGCAGTACTAGTGCCACTGTACAAGTCAGGGTAGGCCATTTCACGTCTCTGGACTTGGGTTTTCTCAGCTGTAAAATGAGCACCCTGAACCAAAAGATCAAAGTCGTCCATTTCAGCTCGACAGCCTGATTCTGAGTGAGCAGTCTAATGAGACAGCAGGTTGCAGGGCAAAATGATATGCTTCCTAAGGCTGGGGGTCACTACTGGTGTGAAACTGGCCTGGGGAAGTTGGCAGAAGCATCTAGCATGTTCTGGCAATGAGGGTGGCCATAACTCCCTTCCCTCCCAAACCACCCCCATCATCCCTTCTGGACCCTAAGACCAGCTCCTCCAGGGTACTCCTCACCCCACCATGCAGAGACTGACATACAAGGAAGGAGTATGAGGCAGGAAGTCAAAAGATCTGGTTTCAAGTTCTAACTCTACCCTTAACCAGCTGTGGGAATCCAGCAAATGACCTCACTTGGTCTCTTTTTCCCGTCTGGGACCCATTGCTAAAGCAGCCCCCACAGGGAAGCAGGGGAGGGGCTAGTTTCCCCAGAACTAGAATGGAGAGCTAGACTCATCCATCCAGGCATTTCCCAAACTATGTTCTGAGAAACACTGCCCCCAGAGATGTTAATGCATGCCCTCTGAAAACAGTTAAGTCTGAGAACAACCTTGCAATGCCTGTGCCCTTCTGAGAAACTCACAAGGCCCAAAAAATGACATATTAAGCCTCCGATGGGAAGCGGCTGTGGCTCAATCAGTAGGGCTCCCGTTTACCATATGGGAGGCCCCGGGGTCGGTTCCCGGGGTCTCCTGGTGAAGGCAAGCCCGCCCGCAGCGTGGTTAGCTGACCCAGCGAGCACAAGCAGCAAGGGGGGGAGAAATGAATAAATAAATAAAATCTTAAAAAAAAAAAAAAAAAAAAAAAAAAAAAAAAGCCTCCGAAAAGTCCTGCAGGAAGGAAACCAGTTTAACTTTAACCCAGGTTTCCTTCAAACTTCCTTCAGCCTGAAACACTTTGATCAAGGCACACCTACTAAAATCCAATGGGACACAGATCAGGGGACCTTTGTTTTAAAGACAGACCCAACCTGGAGAACATTTTGTGACCTAAGTAGCTCTTCACGTCTTAGAAGCCCTGTCCTTACACCCAGCCCCTCGGAGAAGCCATGTTAAGTACCAGGCATGCCACCTCACTCTGAGGGGTCAGCTCGGTGCCAGGATCCTTTGGGACCCCCACCCACCACCCACATACACACACGCACAGGCCCAGATAGCTGCCATGATAACCTCCAGGGTAGGATTTACTGCCAAGGGCTGGGGGCCATCTCCAACTAACACAGAACAAGGAAACTGGCACCCCTAACATCACCACTATGTGAGGGGAAAAGGTACAAATCATACACAAGAGGGAAGACTCATTATCTTCCTCCCCGACCGACGTGTGGAGTACCCTGTGGGTACCAGGGCACTGTGGCCTGGGAACTTCTGGATATCATTTTTACTTCAAAACCAGACTCAGAATCCCTGAATCTGAGGATTGGAAGATCCTGTCAAGGTCATCCCCTCTACAGTGTTCCCAGCAGAATCCTCCCCGAAAGCCCACTCCACGGTTAGCCTTATTGTTAGCTTCCCAGTGAGCTACATGAGCTTCCACTCGCTGGCCCTCCCAGCTCCGCCCCCTGAAAACAACCAATATGTGTGCCCCTTCTCTGTGGCTCCCGGGCAGGGGCTTCTGCTCTTAATAAAGGGCCCAAGATGAGAAGTTGGGGGGATGTAGGTGCTCTGAGGCAGACAGCTTCTGACTGAGGTCTCCATTCCCAGGGGAGGAGGCTATTAACCCAGCTCAGGACATGAGGCTCTCCCAACACTTGCAGTATAACCCGTCATTACCTGTCTGGCATGGCCCTTTTTACAAGCGAGGCCCTGAAGTCATGGCACAAGAAGACAGAGGAAGTCAGGGCCCTTGCCACCACGATCACCTCCTCTTCTTTCCAAACTATAAACTGGCTTTCTGTTTGGGTTCTCATGACAGGGGGACAGGGAGAGCTGGCAGATGAAGAGGAAGTATGGCTCCTGCTTTGCCCCAGACAAAGCAGCTCCAAAAAAGCACCTGGCTCCCCTGCCACCACTGGCCAGGCCAAAGGCACCAGCTTTGAAACCAAAGCTCACCAATGAGATGAATATTTCAGAGCCCCAGAGAATTAGACACCTGAGGGGCCTTCCATGGCATCTGGCTCTGGCCCTGGTTCTCAGGCCTACCCTCATTTACCTGGTGTCCAGAATCCTCAGGTAGAGCTCCAGCTGCCTGGGTACCATGCAGAGGCCACAGTGGAGGAGAGGGGCTGGAGACCCCATAGGACAAGAACTCATGCAGAACCCAGAGACCAGGGCCAAGGCTCCCCAGCAGACTTCCTCTACTTCCTCTCTCGATCTTCCCTGGCTACTTCCCCACCCCCTCCACTTGTTTTCACTTTTCCCATATCCCTCTTTTGTTTTGACTCTGACCAAAGGGGCCCTGAGGAGGATGGTACTTCCCTAGGGCTTTCTGAACTCAGCCCCGGGGCAAGGGCTAGAAGCGGGGCCCACTGAGGGCCCAGTCACGGTGTCAGGGGTGGCCACTTGCCCACACCCAGGGATACGGCCTGTCCACTGGCTTCCTCCGCTAGGGCCTACACCCCACACACACACTCCCCCCACCTCACTTGTTCACCTGTCAACACCAAGGCTGGCCCCGGGGCGCACAGGGGCTCCAGGAGGTCGAGGCCAGCCCCTGGGCTGTCTCCCCACCCTCTCCCTACCAACTGAGGGCCAGGAGACCCCTCATCACACACACAGCTGGCCACTCTGGGGTTGGCACATGGACACGCCCTGGGACAGACACCCACAACACACTGTCCGGCTTTTAACGCTAAACAGGCGCCATGCGCCTGGGGCGCAGAGGGAAAGCGAAATTCCAACAGGGCAAAAGGCTGCGTTTCTGACGCCGATTCCCGGGCCCAGTGCTAACTCACCGAGCCGGCCGGGCCCGCCGCGCACTCCAAGAAAGTTTGGGGCTCCCGCCCGGCCCCAGTCCAGTCCCAGTCCCTGCCGGCCCGCAGTCCCCAACCCCCGCCGGCCGCGCTCCCGGACTTGCCTGGGCGGCTCCCGATCGTGCGTTCCGATGCTCTGGGTGTTCCGAGTTCTGCTCGGGCCGGGCTGGGCTGGGCTGGGGCTCCGCGACCCGCCTCGACGCGCTGGGCGGGCGGGCGGAGCCGCCCGGGGTGGGGCGGGGCCTCTGGGCGCCGCTAGGGGGCGCTGGGAGAGGCCTGGCCGGCGCCTGGGCTCCGTCCGGTTCGGCAGTCTTTCGCCCGGTCCGCGCGCGCCTCCGGTGGCCCGGACAGCGACTTAATAATAGCATTTATGGTTATTGTAGGATTTTAGAGTCAATACATGATAATTGATGGAAATTGAGAAAACACAAAATGCAAGGAAGAGAATAACTCTTTTCCGGTCCTCCGAACTCCCAGCGGGAAGCGCGCGGTTAGGGAGCTTCTTGGGCTATGTGCTTTACTTGTTTTACTACAGTGGGGTCATAGTATATAAGTTTACTTACTGATCTTCTTATTTTATATATATATAAATTACGTATATATACATAAATATAGGATTCCCTTATAACCACCCTGTTATTCATACCTTGCATTGGTGTGGTACATTTGTTACTGCTCTTTTTTTAACATAACATTTCATCTTGATCATTTTTCTTGTCACTAAATATTCTTCCAAAGTATAATTTTAACGCTGCATAGCTATGCTCTGGTTTATTTTTTTTCTACTTGCTTTCTTTTTTTAACTTTATTTTGTACATTTAATAATTGAAAATATAAACAATAATTTTAAAAGAAAAAGAAAGCACAGTTGAATAAAAACATACATTTCTCAATTAAATGTACTGGATACATATACTTTTTTAAAAATCATACAATATATTACACAATATATTTGGTGCATGGTAACACAATCATACAGCATTTGTCCTTTTGTGTCTGGCTTGCTTCGCTCAACATGTCATTGTATGATAAGTTTGCTTACTGATCTTCTTATATATATATATAGATAGATTTATTAAGTCAATTTCTTACTGGCGGACATTTACATTGTTCCCAGTTTTCATTATTATAAATAAATCCATGATGAACATCTTTGCCAATTCCAGGCTTTTAAGCCAGTGCATTTCTCAAGTTTAAAACTTCAAACAATCAAAAGTAGAGATGCAACTTAGAATCCTTTTGTCCTTGGGAAGGGACTAGAACATCCCGTTTGAAATGACTTCAACCAGGAAGGCAGGTATTGGAGTCCCCTGTCCAGAGTTGCACTGTCACACGGGTAGGTGGGGCTTTGCACCCAGTGTCTCAACCTCCGGGCCACCCCGTGGAGAAAGCGTTAGTAGTTCCCTTTTACAGGTGAGAAAATGGTCGGGGGAAGTTTTTAAATATCACCGCGTTTGCCCTGGATGGTGTGATTCCAAAGTCCATGTTCTTTCCATTATGCCCAGACTACCGGTAGACAAGCAGATTTGTTTGAGGTGCTTATCTTGTGTTAATAGCTACAGATGGGCAGCCCTGCTAAAGGGCTTTCATGGCTTGCTGACACGTTTCCTTTTTGGATGGACAGGGTTGGCTTGGTAAAACACAGCTAGAAATTAACACAGCTAGACAAGGAAGACGAGCTGAGCACCTCCGCAGAGCCAAACCCATCACTAGGCATTTTAGCTTACGTTATCTCTGGTGGCCAGTCCAGTTTTTTTTTGTGGAGCAAAGCTTAGGAAGGAGGGGCCCAGGGACTTATCTGGAAGCTAATTTGCATAGTAAGTGTAAGTGAATGCTGCATGTTTACTATAAGCACAGTAAGCTAAATTTTCACTTAGACTGTATATTTCAGGTCACTTATAATAGTGTTTCTTTTTTAATTGCCTGCCGCTACTATGCATGTTTCACTATATAGATAGATATAATTTAAGTAGGAGTTACTTAGGGAGGAACTGGTGGACATTATGGCAGGCTAACTCCCCCAACCACTCAGTTCTTCAAATGTAAGTTTAAATGGGGCCGTGGACCCAAAAGTGTGAGCTCACTGTAGAAAGTAGAGCTCTGCTCAATTTCTGTCTCCCCCTTGCTGGCAGAATTGAGCCCTGGGTGGGTTGTAAAAACCTGCATGATTGTCCAGGGTTCCAGACATCCCTTCTTGCTGTCTATACTTGGGTCCCTTCTCCAGAAAGCACTCTTTACTTTCTAGAACTGCCGAAATGGTCTCCAAGGAGATTCGTTTTTCCAGCCAGCTGAGCCCATTTTCTGATCAGGGAATTGAAATGATACTCCTAGCCCAGAGCTAAGGCACTTGACACAAAATAGACCTTCAGTGAATGATTGCCTCCTTCCCTGTACCCCTTTTTATCCCTGAACAAAAGAGATAAGGGTCTTTAGTTATAAGGCCCTTAGCATATTATTAAGCACCTAGTGTTTGCCAACCAGATAGGAATTTATCCTTCTGGAGATGATAAAGCTGAAGGACACAGCCCCTGCCTTCAAGAAACACAACCTAAGGGAGACAAGGAAAAGGCCAGATAATTACAATTCATACAATTCAGTGTAGCAAGTGCTGGCATACAGAAGTATTCACTTCGGGTGCTGTGGGATCCCAGAGAAAGGTGCTCCTAACAGTTGGTGGCGGGGGGGGGGGCGAGCGGCGAGATGGGGGCTTGTTAAGGAAAGGATCTGCAGAGGAGGTGACACCCGAGTTGTATGTTGGGGAGTGTTTAGGAATCAGCCTGGTCCCTGGTTGAGGGAGGGGTGGTAAAAAAGGTCCAGACAGAGGGACCAGGGTGTGAGGAGTTTAGAGCCTGGTGTCAGAGCAAAAGCCACCAGTTTAGGAATGGGTGTAGGGTAGAGGAGGGTGGGAGTGGGAAGAAATAGGGTTGGGGGAGGAGGCAAAGGGTTAGGAATGAGATTTTGCCTCGAGAGCAACAGGGAGTCACCATAAACCCGCCCTGTGGAAGGAAGCCGGGAGTTTTGGTGGGGGCTTTAGCTGTGCCTCTGGGGTTGGGTTATTTATTCATTACCAGCAAATAAAAATGCAGGACAACCACTTAAATTTGAATTTCAGGTAGTCAGCAAATAATTTTTTAGTATAAGGATTTCCAAATACTGCATGGGAAATAGACAAAAACATTATCTGAAATTCAAATTTAACTGGGTGTCCTGCATTTTACCTAGCAAACAAAACCCTGGTAGGAAAACCCATGTCAAGTCAAACCAGTGGCAGCAGAAAGGCGGGGAGAGATAAGGGCTATGAAAGGGATCAGACTGATGTTTATTTTAGGGATGGAGTAGCCACAGCTGAGTGAGTGATGGGAGGGGTGGTGGCAGACTGGAAGGGGTGGGGTAACTTCAGCAGGCCTGCGGGTGGGCAGGGACACCAGGAGCTGGGGCAGTGGACCCTGAGAACTTTCTGCCCCGCCATGACCCCTCCAGCCTAGCCCCAAGGCCCCACTAATCTGCCGGATTAATTCCCCCTGCAGGGCGTCTGATTACCTAGAGTTTAAGGTGTTACTCCACCCAAGTGAGATCTTTGCTTTTATCATTAACTTTCTCAAAGTTGCTTTTTTTTTTTTTTTGTCCCAGAGGATTTTGCATTTACTGAATTGTGGCATTTAATCCAGCCTGGGTTAAAAATAGCCCCCTTTCTCGCCACTAGAGGGCTGGGACAAAGTCTCCCTCTTCCCCAAGCTTCAGCACAGCCCCTGACCCACAATCTGTTGAAGGAACTCTAATGCTGGGGGGTGGTTTAGGCATTTCCCTAAAATATAGCCTTATTATTCATAAATATTATTTAGCTCTTTTATAAAGAAATGGAGAGCGGAAGGAGTGGTGGATTTGGACATCCTGGGAGCCAGGGCTTTTCCCAGCTTTGCCACTGACTGGCTGTGAGGCCTGGGGCCTATCTCTTTACCTACAAATGAGCCTAAGAATACTGGTTTTTCCTACGTCATAGGACTTTTATTTTTTTTTTTTTTTTTTTTTTTTTTTTAGATTTTATTTATTTATTCATTTATCCTCCCCTTGCTGCCTGTGCTCGCCGGGTCAGCCAACCACGCCGTGCGGGCCGGCCCGCCTTCACCAGGAGGCCCCGGGAACCGAACCCGGGGCCTCCCATATGGTAAACGGGAGCCCCACTGATTGAGCCACAGCCGCTTCCCTGTCATAGGACTTTTAAAGCCTTAGATGAAATCATCTACGTGGGAGGTATTGAAAACAGCACGTGGCAGTGCTGTTGATAACTTGCACCCGGCCAGAACTGGACGTGCTCGGCCTTGCCCGCCTGTGTTACTGCGTGAAGGGGGCTGTGCTGTGCAACCAGCCTGACAGATGGCCATGCTGAGGCCAGGGCCCAGGGCAGGGCTTTCCAGTCTCCCCTGACCCAGACCATTACGGTTACCTGAGGTGCTTGTGGGGAAAAAAAGTGTAGATTGCCTTGGGGATACCTCTTTCCAGGCCTCTGAATCAGAATCTTCAGGGAGGTGTAAACAAATACGAAAACAAAACTTGGGCCAGTCTTTGGTGTGGCCAAGCCATTCTATTTGGTTTTCCTCCTCCATTCATATTAACCTCTCCATGTCAGACAATTACTCCACACTTTCTCCAGTCTCTTCAAAACTCCAGCACCTCCACAGCCTCCCTGGCAGGCAGCTTCCTAGGTCACAGAGCAAATAAATAAATAACTCTTAAAAAAAATAATAAGAAAGAAAGGCAATCGGCGAACTGCCACTTCCAACTCCATTGGATATGTATGTAATAGGTGACTGCTTCTCAAACTCTAATGTGCAAATCACCTGGGGATCTTGTTAAAATGCAGATTCTGTAGGGTGGTGTGGGGTCTGAACAGCTACATTTCTAATGAGCTTCAGGTGTTGCTTCAGCTTGCAGGTCTGGGGACCACACTTTAAAAGCTGAGGTCATAGGCATCTCCACCTTAATATGTGCAAAACTTAACTCCTAATCCACACCCCTTCTCCCACCAGAGTCTGAGTGAAGATTCTAGCAGCTTCTGCCATCTCCAGCAAGAAAAAAAGGGAAGAAGTTACACAGAAGGGGCTGGAAGGAGGGATGTCATCCAGCCTTGTGGGTGCCATCCAATAGATATGATATGAGCTGCATATGTAATTTTAAATTCCCCAGAAGGCACATAAAAAAACTAAAAAAGAAGCAGGTGAAATTAATTTTAATAATGCATTTATTTAACTCAACATACTAAAATATTATCATTTTAGGAAGTAGACAATATAAAAATTACTAAGGGAATGTTTTGCATTCTTTTTTTTTCATACTATGCCTTGGGACTCTGGGATGATTTTACACATACAGCACATTGAACCCCAGCAATTTAAATCCAGCCCCACCTTGGTTTCTGCAAATACCAGGGTCTTGATTGAGTCAATCCTGTCCTTCATAACTAACATTAAAGTAGCTTTAGTTGCTTAGTTGGTAAACAAAAGTGCCAGGTTTTTTGTTTGTTTTTTTTTGTTTGATTTTCTTTAGGAGGTATGCACCTCGTGCATGGGAAGCAAGCACTCAACCACTGAGCTACATCAGCTCTCCAATGAGAGTTGGTCTTTTCATTTGTTTTTTGTTGTTAGGAGGCACTGGGAATCGAACCCAGACCTCGTACATCGGAAGCAGGTGTTCAACTATTTGAGCTACATCCACTCTACCTGGTTTAACTTTTTGGTTTTTTTGTTTGTTTGTTTTGAGGTACCACGGCTGGCGATTGAACCCACAACCTTGTGTGTGGGAAGCCAGTGCTCAAACAATGAGTCACATTGGCTCCCTGCTCCCAGTTTGTTTTTGAAGCCTGAAACTGTAACCAAGAGTTAAGAATTGACAAATGACTATGATTACTGAAACACTATATACTTTTTCTTACTTTTCCAGTATATTAAGAATAAACAAAAGTTAATACTTGAAATTACTGAAACTCGCTAAACTGACCTTCTCTTTGTCTATCATTATTTTAAAACTAGGCTCACCGTTACATATACTCACCACTATGATGGTAAGCACTCCACCCTCCCCTCTTTGATCCATAACTACTCCTGCTCCCCTGGTTCAGGGAAGGCAGGTTTGAGCCACTCCCATCTCCTGGCCTCCTGGCCTTTCCACTGGCTTTAATAAATCTGCTTTCTCTCAGGGCCGTCCCTGTGTGGACTCCAATTCATCTGCTCCGGGCAGGAACACGGAGGGACCCCTGTGGGGTTTCCTTCAACATCTCAATTGGGTTGTTCAGTTTTCATCAGAAATTTGCTCTGCATTTAGATTTTATAAAATGTACAGTTGAAAAAGCAGATTCACATATCCAGGTTGTTTCAAACATCCTTGAGAGTTTTCCAATAATTGAAACAAGTATTGGTCTTAGTATTCAAATTTAAATGAATTAAAATTAAGCAAAACTAACTATTCTGTTTCTCAGTCACACTGGCCACTTTTCAAGTGTTCAGTAGCCTCGGGGAGCTGGCGGCTACCATATTGTACGGCACAGACCTCTACAGTTACGCCAGTGGTGTCGGCTCGGCTCCAGGGAGACTGCAGGGCTCAGGATCTAGGCCGAAGGTCACCTCAGACCGCAGCCCCAGAGGGCTGGCCCAGGGCCTGCACACAGTGCTTTCCACTAGATTGAATTCACTCCCAACTAGCCAAAAACTGACATCTCCGAAGTGTGGGTCAGAGTAAGGCATGCTGAGTCCCGAGTCGTGACCACTAGGGGGCAGGATGTGGCTCCCACCGCTTGTCAAGGGCAGGGGAAACCTAACAATTTCCCAGATGGACTCTGGTGGAAGGTCATTCAGTGCAGTGTTTTCTGTACTGCAGCTCACGACCTGTTAGTGAGAGCCATGAAGCAGGTCTGGCCAGCATTTAAAGAAAATAAAGTACACGGGGAGGGGCGGGGCTGGGAGGGGCGGGGCTGGGAGGGGCGGGGCTGGGAGGGGCGGGGCTTAGGGATGATAAGCACTATTATTGTTTGGTATAACTTTGTCTTAGTTTTACTTATATATGTATAGCCTGTGAGTCTTCATGGGCCATGTACTTCTTATTGTGGGTCATAGTCAAAGAACTTTGAAAATCATTTTATTTTCCCTAACTTACATAAGAAGCTTTCATGGGTTAACCAGTGTTGCAGCTGGGTAATGAGTACATAAAAGTTCGTTATACTGTTTTAGATGTTTTAAATTCTCCATGAATTTTAAATTTAAGATGTTTTAAATTTAAGGTAAAATTAACTTAAAAAGAAACCGAGTAGAGCAGTAAATGGCATGCAGAGTGGCAGAGCAGGGACTCAAGCCAGTGCCTCTAATATTCATTCAACAAGCATTGATGTGGGGCTGACTTTGTGCTAGGCACTGTGCTAAGCATACAATACAATACAATATGCAAAGTCCCTGCCCTCTTGGAGCTTGCAGTCCCATGGGGAAGACAGATGTTAGCAACCAACTCTTCTCACAAGTAAATACATTGATATAAACTGTAACACACGAGCTAAAGGAAAATGGACTCAGTGCCCTAGGAGAGTAGAACACAGGGAGGCCAAGGAAGCCTTCTCTAAGAAGATGGCATCTAAGAGTAGCTTGAGACAGGACAGAGAATGTGTGTGTGTGTGTGTGTGCACGCTGGGGGCATACTGTGACCATTCTCAGTTGGAAGAAGCAGCCGTGTGAAGATGGTGGAGGCTGCCCTGAAGCTGAAAGAGCTTGGGGCATCCCAGGAGCTTCAGGGAGACTGGCTTGGGTGGGAGCACTGGGATGAGGCTTACAGGGACTGGGGAGTCAGGCAAGGGCCAGATTTGCAGGTTTCATGGGCCTTGTTAAGGATTTCACCCTAAAGGGAAGCCATGGAATGATTTTGAGCAGGGGAGGGACATGCTCTGGGCAGATATTATTGGATCCTCAGCATCCCCCTGGTTGGGATTGAAGAGTGGATGGGGGGCAGGGCTGGGGCTGGGGCTATGAGGAAGGGAGGCCAGTCAGGGGCAGTCACAGCCATTGTATGAGAAGGGTGGGGCCAGCCAGCCTCCACCTCTAAGGAGTCAATAGCCCTGGCCCCAGAGATGCCTTCTTTTTTGGCTGGCTCTTTTCTGATTGTTCTCCAGCTCCACCTTCCCCACTGTGCTTGGAGCCGGCCCACGTGGACATGTTGATGTTCTCCTTGTCCTCCAACGGCCGGTTGGGTTTGGCTGATGGAGATCTCTGGCTCGAGATAGGAGTCAAGGAGCCGAGTGGGGTCGGGCTGTTTGTTCCCCTTCTCCCTCCCAGAAGGGTCGATTCATCCCTCAACTGAAAGTTCCAGCTGTCATCAGGTCGTCTTGCCACACAGCCCTCCCTCTCCATGTTCCACAACTGCTCTTGTCCTGCATCCTTCAGGCCTCGGATGGCAACAGAGCCCCACTGTCACCTTCACTGACCGTGGGGACTGAACTGTCCTTTGGTCTTCCTGTCCCCTGCCCAGAGCCTTGTAGAAGAGGCCTTTTATAAAGCTCTCCTCCAATGACCAGTTAGTTCCTGCCAGACTGGCGGATACAGTCCCCACCCAGGCTGCAGCATGCTATCAGTGGAAGAACATGGACTTTGGGGTCAGATAAAACCAGGATCGACTTCTGGCTCTGTCACTTAGCTCTGTGATGGGGTGAGTCATCTGGCCTCTCCAGGCCTCAATTTGTTCATCTCTAAAAGGAGGATTCCTTTACTTTCCTTATAGGGATGCTGAGGATTCAGTAATATCTTCAAAGGGCTCAGCCTGTGCCTAGCACATAGCAGATGATCTGCACACGCTTGTTCTGTTCATCTGCTCCCGCAACTGCACAAACATTTATCACACTCCATGTGTTGAGCCCCGTGGTAGGCCCAGGGGGTGGGGAGACAGCAGCACGGGCACCGTTTTTGCTTGTAAGGAGGTCACGTCTTACAAAGGAGACACAGTTGCTTCCCCATTTGGACTCGCCTAGAGTCCAAAGCGGAAAGTGGTGAGTGCTACTTTCCAAGCGGTCATTGACTCATTGACTATAAGCTGTTAGACTACTATGAGGTGTACATTTTTCCAGTGGCAGGAGACAGTGGTCAAGAGGCAATGCAAATATTTGTAGTGATCAGAAAAGGCTTCAAAGAGGAGGCTGAACTTTCTTTTAGCCACAAAGGAGTTGGCCTCAGAGGTAGGCATGTCAGCCGCCTAGGGAAGGAACTCTTGGCTCCGCGCTGCCCTTTCTCAGGCCCCCAAGAGTAAGCTCAACTCCCCAGATTGAAAACCCAGGACTTAATTAGCTATACTTACTCCTGGGAGGGTATTATACCCCCTCGGGGGTGTGGAGAGCAGAAGTACCTGAGAAGTCTGCCTAAAGGATTTCTCCTGGTGTGGTGGGGCAGGGCTGGCTACCTGAAAGGGGGTACATGGGGGGCAGCAGTGGGGGCACGTGGAGGGGAGCAGTGGGGGCATAAAACATTAGAAAACTGGTTGAGACCAGTCTGCTAAACCCAGCAGGCATAACTTGATTGTGTAGGCTGTGGCTTTGAGCCAAGGACAGCCGGGGTCAGAACTGGGCTTCCAAGGGCTTTGGGTGGTCCCTGTGTGAGGTGGGTGATGGCTGGAGGTGCCTGCGATGGGCCATGCAGAGGAGCCAAGAGCCTGAATTTGGGGATGGCTGGGAGGTGGAGGGGCAGGGCCACACCCCCCCGGCATTCTTTCATAAATGACTGTTGGCACCACAAGGACCGCAGCCTGAGGGGAACCCGACAGAGCTGTGTGGAAGGAAGGGGAGGGACTCCCTGTGCCAAGAGGGTGGCTAAACAAGGACTGTCCCCAGAGCTGTCCCTGAGGATTCCTTCACTCGGTAATTTGACAAATAGGTTTCAAGGACTGCTCTGAATTTCAGGGACTGGGGATACAGCTGTGAACAAAACAGACAAAAACCCCAGCCCTCAAGGGGCTTGTAGTGGAAAGACTAATCTCTTACATTTCTTGAGTTCTTTCTGTGCGCCAGGCTTTGTTCCAAAAGCTTTACATGTATCAACATGGCCTCACAACACCCCTAAGAGGTGGATACTATGCTTGCCCCATTTTACAGATGAGGAAATGGAAGCAACTGAGCTGGTGCGTGGAGCAGCGCAGGAGTGTGCTGGGGACGAGGGGAGGGGAGAAGGGCTTTCCAGGAGGGAAGCAGCAGCCGTTGCAGTTGCAGAGCTGGAAAGACAGTGAGCACGGGGCCTTCTCCAGGTTCAGCAGTGCTGGAGTGTGACGCTGGGGTGGGGAGGGGGCTTTCACAGACGGCAGGGAGCCACCGAAACTTCTTAAACAGAGGAGGCGTGTGCTCTGGTCGGTGTTTCAGAGGACCAGAGGGGAGGGCGCTGGAGTTGCTCCCTGTGGTCAGCAGGGCTGCGGCGCAGTCCGCGTGTGGGGAGACCGAGAGCATCACGTGGCAACAAGGGTGAACCCTGAAAACCTTATGCTGGTGAAATAAGCCAGATGCAAAAGGGCAAATACTGTGAGTCCACGTACGTGAAATGCCTAGAGTAAGCAAATTGATAGAAGCGGAAAGTAGATTAGAGGTTACCAGGGGCTTGTGGGGAGGGGGGGGGAGGTATTGCTTAATGGGTACAGAGTTTCTGTTTGGAGTGATGGAAAATTTTGGTAATGGATAGAGCTGATGGTAGCACAACATTGTAAAAGTAATTAATACTACCGAATTGTACATATAAATATGGGTAAAATGGTAAGCTTTCTGTTATAAATGTTACCACATAATTTTTTTTTTTAAAGCAGAAACAATAGAGATGGGGAACACAAGACCAGTTCAGACCAGTTCTGGAAATATGAAAACTGTGGGGTTGACTGGAGAGGGAAATTGATTGGATGTGTGGGAAAAGGATGACGTCAGCTTATTTTTAAGTCAACACTTCTTGACCGTACAACTGCCAGGCACTGAGCTGAGCACACCGAACATGCATTATCTCATTCAATCCTCACAAAAACCTTCTGAGGTAAATCCTCTTCTTTTCTTGACTTATAGATGCAACCTTGGAGCAAGTGACTTATTCTCATTATCTCGGTGTTCTTATCTGTGCAATGGGAATTATAATAGTATTTGATTCATAGGAAAGTTGTAAGAGCTGAGAGTTAATATGTAAAGCATTTAGAACAGTGCCTGACACATGATATGTGCTATATAAACATTTGCTATTGTCATCTGATGGCAAGAATTGTGTCACATCCCTGGATTTGACCAAATCACTGGCCAGGCAATTGAGTGTACCGTGATTGGCTTGGACCACTCAAGATCCATACCAGGGCCGGGGAGGGACTCACGTGGAGACTGTGGCTGTTCAGAGGAGAGTGGACAAAATAGGAGTTAAAAAGGGAAAAAAGGAGGGGGGGGGTGAATGGAAATTAATCAACCAACACCAAAGTTGTTAAAAAAATTCCTTTATCAATGCTTGATTTGTGTGTTTTATGTTTTTTTTAACTTCATTTCAAAATAATTTCAGACTTGCTAAAATGTTGTAAAAAACCACCACCAAGGGAGGCGGCTGTGGCTCAATCAGTGGGGCTCCCGTTTGCCATATGGGAGGCCCCGAGTTCGGTTCCCGGGGCCTCCTGGTGAGGGCAAGCCCACCAGCACAGCGTGGTTGGCTGACCCGGCAAGCGCAGGCAGCAAGGGGGGGATAAATGAATAAATAAATAAATAAATCTTTAAAAAAAAAACCACCACCAAAAAACCTGTTACCTAGCTACCCCAAATATTAACATCTTACCTAACCACAATATCAGTATCAAAACCAAGAAATTAACATTGATACAATATGAGTAACCTATCTATAGACTTTATTCAAATTCTGCTATTTGTCCCCCTTGTGTCCTTTTCTGGCCCAGGATCCAATTCTGGATCACGCATCGCATTAGGTTCTAATTATAAAGACCAGTTTAAAGCTGCAGAGGTCCACAGAATGCGACTCTTCCCTTATTGCCCAACCAGTAGGTGTTGACAGAGTCTAACCATTATGGTAACTCTGGGCTGGACATCTTTGGCCTTAAGGCTTGGTTACATTTCAAATGATACCTTTGGGGCAGATACCTGAAATAGAATTACTGAGTCAAAGGGCATAAACATTTTTAAGGCCTTGATGCATATTGGCAAGTGCTTTTTAGAAAATTGTACCAATTGATACCTCCACAAGCAATGTATGAACGCTCATCTCCCCATATTAGAAACCTTCTCGGGAAGCGGCTGTGGCTCAATCAGTGGGGCTCCCGTTTGCCATATGGGAGGCCCCGGGTTCGGTTCCTGGAGCCTCCTGGTGAGGGCAGGCCTGCCCACACGGCGTGGTTGGCTGACCCAGCGAGCACAGGCAGCAGGGGGTGGATAAATGAATAAATAAATAAAATCTTTAAAAAAAAAAAAAAAAAAAAAAAGAAACCTTCTGAATTTTATTCTTGTTTATACTCTTTGATATTTTGATAGGTAAAATTTATATCTCATTGTTTGATATTTTCTTGATTCCTTTTTTTCTTTAAACTTTTTATTTTGAAACAATTTCAAATTTACGGGACAGCGCAAAAACACAAAACCCATACAGAGATCTCTAACATACACTCCCCAAATTCCCAGATCCACCAATTTAACATTTTGCCACATTTGCCATATTATTCGTTCTATCCATCTATCAACCATCCATCATTTATCTACCTATCTACCTACTTATTTTGTGAACATTTGAGAGTAGGTTGTATACATCATGCTCCTGATGCATAATACCTCCATGTACATTTCCTACAAACAAGGATATTCACATATGTTACCACTTAAGTACAGTTATCAGGTTCAAGAAATTTAACATTGGTACAAAGCTTAAAGTATATACTTCAGGGGGCAGATGTGGCTCAAATGGTTGGGTGTCCATCTCCCATATGGAGGGACCAGGGTTTGATCCCTAGGACCTCCGGGTTAAAAAAAAAAGGTATATACTTCAATTGTTTCATATGTCCCAATAATGTCCTTTTTTTTTTTTTAGGGAGGTACTGGGGATTGAACCCAGGACCTCATACATGGGAAGTAGGCACTCAGAACTTGAGCTACATCCGCTCCCTTCAATAATGTCCTTTTGAGACTTATCTTCTCCATTCGTACATCGCATCCAGTATCATATATTTATTTATCATTATCTCTTTAGTTTCTCTCTCTTTTTTAAATTGTGGAAACATATATACAATATGAATCTTCCTATCCCACTCCCCCCAAAGCATACCATTCAGTGGGATTAATCACATTTACAATATTGCAGTACCCTCACCACCATCCATTACTAGAATTTTCCCATTTCCCCAAACAGGAACCCTACATCCATTACACATTAACTCCCCATCCTCCCAGGCCTCTACCCTGGTAAACAATATTCAACTTTCTTTGTAGCACTTGTGTAATCATACAATATCAGTTCTTTGTGTCTGACTTACTTCACTCAACCTGATGTCTTCAAAGTTCATCCATGTAGTGATGTGTATCAGAACTTCATTCCTTTACAAGGCTGAGTAATATACCACATTTTGTTTTTCCATTCACCTTTCTTGATTCTTTTGAGGCTTAACATTTTTTCATATTTGCTAGTCATTTATCCCTTTATTTTTTTTATTTTATTTTTTTTATTTTTTATTTCTTTTTTATCCCTTTATTATCTGGAGTATTTTTGTTTTCTAATTTATTCAAGGCCTTTATATATTACATACATCAAATTTTAGGCAAATAGATTCCACAATTTTTATTTGTTATTATCTTTTGTTCATTTTTTAAACATATAGAAACTTTAAAACTTTTCTTAAGATTTATTTATTTTATTTATTTCTCCCTCCCCTCCCCCGCCCCCATTGTTTGTGCTTGCTGTGTCTGTTTGTCTATCCTTGTTTCTTTAGGAGGCACTGGGAACCGAACCCGGGACCTCCAATGTGGGAGGGAGGCGCCTAATCGCTTGAGTCACCTCCGTTCTCTGCTTTGTTGTGTCTCTCATTATGTTTTATCTTCTATGTGTCTCTTGTGTCATCTTGTTGAGTCAGATTGCTATGCCTGCCTGCCACGTCAGCTTGCTGTCTTGCTTGTCTTCTCTAGGAGGCACCGGGAACCTCTGCTCCCTGCTTTTTGTATCTCTTATTATGCTTTTCTTCTTGTGTCTCTTGTTGCGTCAGCTTGCCATGCCTGCCTATTGCACCAGCTCACTGTCTTTTTTAGAAGGCACTGGGAATCGAACAAGGGACCTCCCATGTGGTAGGCAGGAGCTCAATCACTTGAGCCACATCTGCTTCCCAACTTTAAAACTTTTAAAGTAGCCAAATGGAGTAATTCTTTCTCTTATTAGGCCTTCATTTGCTTTTTGTCTGAGTTTAAAAGCTATATGCCTATTACAGAAAATTAGAAAACACATTTTAGCTTTGTTGTCTTAGGAAGTTCGCTGCTATACAGAGATTAGAGATGTATTTTATTTTCTTCTAATTTTGTATGGTTTACTTTTATATCCTTAATATTTTAATTCACCTGAAATTTATTTTGGTGTACTCTGAGGCACAGGTCTAAATTCCTCTCTTTCAAATAGATAATCTGTTATCTAAGCACCATGTCTTTCCAACCCCATTAATGACATCTTTTTGTTTCCCACTGTCTCTGTCAGCTCTTGCTGCAATAAAGCTGCAGGACAAACACACCCAAAACTCAGAGGCATTTACTTCCTGCTCACACATCTGTGGGCAGGCTGCATTTTAGCTGATCCAGGCTGGGCTCTGCTGGGCTGACTTTTAAGCTGTGAGTGGAGTTCCAGGTCAGCTCCGTCTTTCATCCTTAGAGCAGCAACCAATGAGGGATGTTTTCGTGGTGAAAGGCATGAACACAGAGACCAAGTTTAACCATGACGCACATTTAAGGCCTCTGCTTGCATAATATTTGCTAACATTCCACTTATCAAAATAAGTCACAAAGTCAAGCCCACCATCAACAGAGTGGGGAAATAGATTTCACTTCCATGGAAATGGTGCATAGTCACGTGGTGAAGGGTGTGTTTACAGGGAGAGATGAAGAATTGAGAACCAAAATGTAATCTACTATACCCAATGAGACAGCCTTTCAAGAACTAGGTTGTGTTGAGACAAAGACAGAACAGAATCTAGAAGGGGATCCAGGGTCAAGGGAGCTTTTTAAGGCAGGGGGAGGCTTGAGTTTACTTATAGAGTGAGGGGAAGGGAAGCAGTGGCCAAGGGATAGTTTGCTTGAATATATGAGCAAGAAAGACTAATAGTATTTACTCCAAAAATTCATATGTAAGTAGCAAAATTTGTAGAAGGGTGAATGGGCACAGAAACGGTTTTCTCTAAGGAGGATATTTGTTGAAATATAAGAAATTGGAGTTGGGCCTTGAGGTTTGGAATAGCAACTATGGAGAACGAGAACAAAATAAAAGCACTGCCAAGCATTTGTGTTGGGGACCCAGTGAGGCCTGAATTACAGTGGCACCGATTCACATGGAATGGCAGTTTTCTCTGGCCCTACCCATGAGGTTGAAGAAGAAAAAGTGGACTGTCAAATTGGTACAGGCAGGCCTGGGGGTTGGCAAACTAAGGATGTTGGAGGGATCAGGGGTGAGGAAGTTGCCAGCTGGTGAGGAGTTGAAGGGATTGAGTCCAAGTCCTGACCAGGAAGGAAGAAATGTGGGCAGGAAGGGCTGAAGGACTGGAAGAAAGCAAATGTTTTGAGGGGCTGGAGATGAGGAGCATGTGCAGTAGAGATGAGGGAGACAGAGAGGACACTAGCATTTAGGATTGCTGAGGTGGAGAAGTTCCAGGTGAATCCAAGGTGTGGCCTTGTGAGGAGGCTGATGAATGGCAGTGAAGGCTGTGGGATTGAGGTCAGGAACTGAGGCCCAGGCAGATGTATCAGTCAGCCAAGGGGGTGCTGATGCAAAGTACCAGAAATCTGCTGGCTTTTATAAAGGGTATTTATTTGAGGTCGAAGCTTACAGTCACAAGGTCCTAAGGAGTCCAACTCAAGGTACCATAAGAGGTACTTTCTTACCAAATGTCTGTTGCCACGTGTTGCAGCAAGATGGTTACCGATATCTGTGAGGGTTCAGCCTTCCTCTTTCCTTTTAAGGCTCTGTGGGCCCAGCTTTTTCCGATCTCAGCTGTAGGCTGGCATAAGGCTTGTCTGTCAGGGCTTCTCTGCTGCACTGCTCTCTTCACAAGGTCAGCTGTAAACTATCAGGCAAATGTCTCATCTCCCCCGGGGGCTCCAGCCTCAAAACCAAGTTCTCTCCTCTGCTGTGTCTTTTTCTGTGTATCTACTTCTCTGTGTTCTTGATTGAGCATCAGTTTATTTTCCCACCAAGGGGGCTGGGACTCAACCCCACATGCCCTAATGATGTGGTCAAATCAAAGCCCTAATCTTGCTTTAATCAAGTAAATGTAAAGCATTTGAATTTAAATCATTCAAAGGGCATCATGCCCAGAGGAACAGACCAGTTTACAAACATAATCAATATCTCTTTTTGGAATTTATAAATAATATCAAACTGCCACAGCAGAGTTCAGAATTACCTGTGCACAATGCACACTCCTTGGCCCCACCCACACCGGCTGAATCTGAAGCTCTGGGGCAGGGGCCCAGGCGTCTGCATTTTACAAGCTCCCTGAGTGGTTCTTCAGTCTCACAAAGTTTGAAAACTGCTGAGCTAAGAAGCTGAATGGGTCATACTTGTTGGAATTACTTAATTGTAGGAATCAGGCAGGATGACCGAGAAAGCAGGTGTCTAATTCCTCAGAGTATGGGCTGGGTCAGCAGATGTGACTGGTGGGGAGGGTGGAGAGGCAATGGTGTTGACCTGGAATGGAGCTAGTGCATCCCTTCCCAACCTGGAGATGTGACAATGTAGGCGGCTAAAGGTCTCCCCTCCAGGAGGCAAAGATGGTAGAAGGGGTGTGGGGGGAAGAAGGGGGAAGAAGAGAGGGGTCATATTCAGTTGGGACAGGGCAGAGTGGGAGTTACATGAGAAATGGATGTGGAGGGAATTTGTTTCAACTAACCCAGCCTTCCAGAGTATTCAGGGCAGAAGCCTGGAAGGAAGACCACAATGAGAAGGTGAGTTCGTGGACAGGCAGCAGATGAGGGACGGACTGATGTGAATGGGGATGGGCCGAGTGGGGACAGATTACCCCAGTTATCATCTCTGCGTTGGGTTAATTTTTCTAAACTAACTTTTCCACCCTGGTTCCACAGGATGTCTCCGTTCCCTAATATTCAAACAGCTCCAACCATCTCATGATTGTGTTATCATCATCTTCGTCCTCATCATCTTCATCATCACCATCAGTGCCGTTTCCTGAATGCCAACCAAGCACCAGGCATCAAGCTCAAGCCATGATACAAAGATGAAGACAGGCTGTCTGTCCTAAGGGATGCTCCCAGGCCAGTTGGGGAAGTTAAAACATCAGGGACAGGAAGCCTGGGTTGACAGGTGGAACAAGGGGCAGATACAAGAAGCCATCCTCCCCAGGAACCTGGGAAGGGAGCTTGTTCTTTGTGTTAAGCTCTAAGACCATCGTGTCACAGGTCAAACCTGCAGCTCAGCTAGTCACATGGCCCAAGTTATTCATCGGTCTCTCTGAAAAGAGTCACGGAAGCAAACTTAGCCTCAGGAGAGCACCCAAAGCTGCTCAGGGGAGGAAGTCATGGCCAAAGACGTGGAGCATAAGGCTCCTCAAATACAGCTCTCCTGGGTAGGGGTGAAGGAGCAGGCGGACTTCCCTGATCCTATGAACCATGGGAAGGCCCCTGGCTTGTTCTGATACCTTGCTCACAAACTGCCCTCCTAAGCAGGGTTTGGCTTCTGTTTGACTCCCCTGCAGGGGCAGAACCCACTGGCCAGCACAGTCCCAGTGTTTCGTGGCTAGATAAATGATTACCCATCCATTCTTTGGTTCTCTCATTCATTTATTCGTTCGGTCGGTAAATACTTAACGGGCACCCACTCTGTTCCAGGCACTGTACGTGCTAGACCCTGGTAGGATAGTGGTGCAAGAGAGACAGGTCCTCCCTGACCTCATGGGGCTTACCGTCAAGTAAGGGCAGCAGATAAGAAATACAAAATAATGTTAGATTGTGAAAAGTTCTATGAGGGAAGTACATGGAGTAATGTAATAGAGAGTGGGCAGGGGGCTGTGTGGGCTGTGGTTAGGAGTTTGGCATTTCAAAGAACATTTGGTAGGATTTAATATGTGTGTGGTACCAAACAGACACTGGGGATTTGGAGATGAATAGATTAAATCATAGGCCCTAACTTAGGGAAGACAGTAAACTCTTCAAGACTCAAGACTCGGAGACAGATATGTAAACAAAAAATTATGGCATGGGGTATCGCATTGAATGATAGAAATACGTGCAGGCCCAGCATTGCATTGAGGGGCACATGCCTAAGCCCCTGCTGAGGAGGGAGCAGTGCAAGGAAAGCTTTCTTGGAGAGAGGATACATGTTCTGAGTCTTTGAGGAACAAAGGATGAACGTGATTCAGGCGGAAGGTACAGTGTGTGCAAAGGCATGGCAGCGTGAGCCAATATGGCCAGTTCAGGTAACTCTAAGTAGTTAGGTGCTATAAGGTGTAACGTGCAGGAGGGGGTGAATAAGAGGGCATCAGTCTACCCGACACAGAAGATTCTCATAGGAGAGGAGGTGAAGGTAAGGCAGGTTTGGAGCAGATGTTGGAAGCCTTCCAGAACAGTCCAAGGGAGGGGGGGGGCACGGCTTCCTGACCCCACATGAGTCCCCTAGAGCACCCACTTCCCACTCCTTATCCCCAGCCTTGCCCTGGCTCCATATGTTTCCTAGCGTGCATTTTGGATTTATCATCAGTAATCTTGTTAATGTGCATGCATGTGGCTTGAGATTTAGGATTCTGTCATCTCTGTGTTCTCTGCAGGCTCATGCCTGAGCCTGCATTTCCTGTTTCAGTTTACAGGGACTGCATTTTCAATTTCTCAATATAACGCCTGGTACAGCCTCACCTACAGAAAGGTGTGTTCACAACGATCTCTGATGATGTTCCACAGTTCTTCACTTTGCATGCATAGGCACAGACTCCCCAGTCCTGGAAGGGCCTTCTGCAAGTTGGCTTATCAGGCTTCTCACTCCTGGGCCACCTCTGCAGCACACACAGGTGGGAAACAGAACGGCAGGCATTTAAGTCAGTTCTTTTTTATCTTGTTTATTCAGAACCCTCTATGTGTTGGGAGGCTGGTTTGGGCTGGAATCGCAGAAGCTGAATGGTGGGGCAAGGGAACAGGGGAAGGAGCAGGCTGTGGGCTCTGTCCCTGAAGATGTGTCTACATTAGAGACACTTCACGTCTGCCTGGGGTTTCTGGATTAAACCCCAGGAATAGGTGTTGGGATTACAGTGCAGCCTGGGGACAATTTAACCTGCCCCTTGGCTTTAGTTTGGGGTGGGTGGGTATGGACAGGTGTGTCCCGTGCATTGTGTGGAATCATCCTGCACTTAATATACTCTCAACCGTGGGAACTCAGCTCTGGATCCAAATAACTGATCAGAGTCCCTCAAGAAAGAGAAAGCTCTGCCTAGAGCAGCCCACAGCAATACCTGGGAATATGTAATCTGTTATTTTCTCCCATTTCTGTTCTCTTCTCCCATTTTCTCAATAAACTACTGGCCAACTAAAAAAAAAAAGAAAGAGCGAGAGGAGCGGATGTGGCTCAAGTGGTTGAGCACCTGCTTTCCACATGGGAGGTCCCTGGTTTGGTCCTGGTGCCTCCTAGAAAACAAAAACTAACAACAAGCAAACAAACGAGAAAACCAATTCAGGGGAGTTGATGTGGCTGTGCTTCCCGCATGCAAGGTCCAATCCCCGGTAGCCCCAGAACCTCAAAAAAAAAAAAAAAAAAAAAAAAAGAAAATGTGGGATTTGGAGGTCGGGTTTTCTAGCCTTGGGAGCCTTGCCTCCCCTGCTTCCCTCTCAGTGGGAGAGAGTGAGCTTGACTGCAGCATTTCCTTCCCTTCCTGTGGTGCCAGAAGAGCCCAGCCCTGGCTCCTGCATCCAAAATCTGTAGATTTCACCATGCCTGCCCTTATGCCTACTCCCATCCCACTGACCTTTACAACTTCTGGAACCCAGCAGGAAGGCAGTGATGATGGTGGTCGTGGAGGTGGGTAATGTGGAAATCAAACTTGGCCCGGGAGTCAGGGGACCCTGGTCCTCATCCTATTTCTGCCACCCATTTGCTGCTTACTCCCTCTGAGCCTCCGTGGCCTCTCCTTATCCTTCGGGCGAGCCTTAAGTGGCACCTGCTCAGGGAGGCCCTCCCCCATCTAAACTGGTCCTCTGTCCTCCATATCATTGGCCCCTCTGTTTGCTCTCTTACAGAAATCACACACACACACACACACACACACACCGTTTGTTTGCTTGTTCATGGTTCTAGATGGTAGGCTCCAGGAATGCATGGACCCGTGTGTCTTTGAGTGGCATCCTCGTGGCCTAGCACAGTGCCTGGCTCATCGGAGGCGCTAGAAAAGTAATTCAGCCGAGGAGTAAATGAAAGGATGAAAGGCAGCCGACCCAGGAAAAAAACAAGTTTCTGCCAGGAGGACCCCTCCAGGGCCTCTCGCAGAGCCCCTTGGAGGCCGAAGGTGGGAAGGTGTCGGGGGGCGGGCCTCCGTGCCCGCGCAGGACACAGGCGATGGTGTCCAGGGATTAGCGCAGGTCGGGGAACCTCCCGCCCCGCCTCCTGGCGCGCCCCGGCCGCCGCCAGCCGCGGGCGTTCTGGGCGCGCGCCCGGCCGAGCGCGGCGAGGGGCGGGCCCGAGCGCGATCAATGGACGGGGCGGGGCCAGGGCGCCCCCACGCCCCCCGCCGGCGGCGCAGCCCCCGGGGTTCAGCGCGCCGGGCCAGGGCACGGCCGTCGCCTGGCGACGCTAGCCCCGCCCCCCCGCCGCGGGCGCCTGCCCTCAGCATGGCCTGGCTGCTCTGGCCTGGGCTGTGGCTGTGGGTCGCGGGCTGCGGGCTGCTGCTCCTCGTCCTGCTCGGGAGCCCCCGCGGCGGCCGAGTGCGGCGGGCCCTCCGCGGCCTGCTCATGGCGCGCAGCGAGCGGCTGCTCTTCCGAATCGGGTTAGTGCGGCCGGCCGCCGGCGGGCTGCGGGGCCGGGAAGGGCGCGCGCGCTGGAGCAGGGGACCGAGGGCTTGGGGCAAGGAGAGCGCCTGGGCGGGGGCCGAGAAGCCCCTGCAGTGGGGGCGCTGAAGAGAGGCACGGAGGCTGAGGAAAGGGCTGGGGGGCTCGAGCACTGAGGTGGGCTGAGAGCTGGGGAGGGAGGACTGGGGGAGGCGGGCCGGGGTAACCTGAGAAGAGAGAGTGAGGGCGCCTCTGGAGGAAAGGGCTAGCCGAGGGGGGGCAAGCAGCCGGCAGGAGGGGGCTGGGGTCGGCAGGGGCCTGGCCCCAGCTGGCAGGTGCGAGAGAAGACTGCCTCGGGCCGCCTCACTGCTATTGGAACTCCTCCCACCCCTTCCGCGACTCCCCGGCCCTCGCCCCACCACCCAACTCCCCACCGGTCCCGAGCTGGAGTCTCAACTCCAGAGGTCAGTCTTTCCCGCTCCTTCTGTCCGCCAGTCTGGCCCGCGTCCGAAGCCCAGGCTGTGAAACCTGACCCTACTGCCTGGCTTGTCCAGTTGCGCTGGTATCCAAAGACTCAGCCCCGCAGAACCCTCTACCCGCTCCCTTAGTTCTCACTTTTCCCACCCCCTCCCTCTGCCCTTTCCTCCCTGGGTCCAGGCAAGGGTAGTATCCAGCTGTCATTCCACAGAGACACTGAGAGGCGGACCTCCCAGGGCCCCTTCCCACTGCCACCTGGCGTGGGCAGGACCTCAAGCCCCAGCTTAGGGACAGCGTTGTTGGCACCCTGGTCATGGGCCAGGCTGGGGGACGACACAAGCTGGGGGATTTCCTGACCTCGGGAGAGACATTGTGTAATTTACTCCCTCCTCCCCAGACCACCCCAGATACTCCCTGAGGCTTCAGCCTAGGACTCCACTGACAGTCTGAGAAAAGGAGATATAAAGGCCCTTCCTAGAAAACTGGGGGGAGGAACTCTTCCGGGCATTGGCATCTCTAATATCTCAGACGTTAGGGAGATACTCTAGATAACGAATCCACGTGTTAGATCGGCTCCAGGTTGCCACTGTTCTGCAAATAGTGTTAAAATAAGAAGATTTACAACTACTTAAATATCTTCATATTGGGAATTTTAAAAAATCATTCCTACCCACAAAGTTTCTGGGTATTTCACACTTCTATTTGAAGAGAGGGTGGTTTTTTTGGTGGTATTGTTTAAATCTATTTCTAGTTTTCAAAATTGGTAAGTTTGAAGTCATACAAGTGGCCTGAGGAAGTGGAAAGTAGAAGTTTCCATAAGGAGCTGGACTCAGAATTCCCAAGGTCACACCTCATAATCCTGAGGTTTGGATATTCCTAGAACTTGGGGCCTGGAAGTTTCCAAATCCCCAAACTTGGAACTCCTGGAGAGCTTCTTTGGAATTCAGTATTCCTGTGAGCTTTCCTGTGTCTAGATTCCAAGGTTTCCTTGGAGTGCACTCCCTTTCCCCAAATGTGCAGAGCAAAATGGTGTGCCTGGAATCAGAATCCAGACCCTGCCCCTCCCCGGTCTGAAAACAATGCCTAGTCCCTTGGGGGGGGGGGGAGGTGAGAGGCTGCTGCCTGGTGGGAGGGAGCAGGCGTGTTAGCAGGAAACTGTACAGGGGAAATAGGCAGGTGTGGATGCTGTGGGGGTGTCCGCAGGGCCTCCAGGAAGGATGGAGAGGGAGGGGGACTGGATGGGGACAGGATGGGATGGGAAGGGGCAGGACACATGAGCACCCTCCACCCAGAAGGTGCAGCTGGGCCGACCCGAATAGAGGGTTCTGTTGGGAGCAGGAGCAGATGATGGAAATTCTAAGCAAGGGCTGGGAGAGGAGCTACTGTGGATGTTCCCATTAATAGTGATGGTCACTGATGTTTGACAGTTTTTAAAGGACTTTCCTCATACACAACCAAAACAATTGTCTTGGGATGGGGGTGCATGAGCTCCAGCCAGAGTCCTCCTGGAGCTTCCTGTCTTCCACTCCTGTTTTCCAAACCCATCTTGTCCACCCACCCATCCCTTCCTTCAGTGAACACCTAACTGCCGGGGTCGAGACTGTGGGCCCACACATGTGAGCATGGTCTGGCTGCTCTTCTCAGGGAGAAGGGGAAAAGAGCATGGAACAGAGGGGCCCAAGCTCTTTGTGACAGGGAGATGGAGCATTGCAAGTTCCCTGTGTGTGACGGGGTGAGGAGTCTCAACTGCTCTTGCAGTGCAGGCTGCTTCGTGCCTCAGTTTCCTTTTGCCTCTTTAACTGAGGGCTTTGGAGAATGGGCCCCTAAAGAGAACCTCTGCAGAGGTGAGTGGGGAGCAAGGCTGAGCTTGTGCAGAGCTGAGAAGGTGGATAGCAGCCAGCCTTTGGGATCCCAGCTAACAAAGCCCTCCCTCCCTGACTAAGCCCCCTTGCCATGCCTAGGCACAGAGGATCTTTCCTGACCCTTTTACTCAAGTGAAACCAACTGTCCCTGACACAGGCCATGCTTGTTTCACTTCTGCAAGAGGAAGCCTCTTTCCTGGAGCCAGTGGGGCCCACTGGCTTGATTCCAAGGTGGCAAGCCTGATGGTCCTTGGGTGAATGACCCTCTTCTCATGGCCCACATGGAGGCCAGGCAGAGGCAGTGAGCTGGGCCATCCCACAGCACAGCCTGGCTTGAGCAAGGAGGGGAACAGGGTCCCTTCCTTTCTGCTGCTTGAGCCCCCACTCTGGTCTCTTGCCCCACTCTGCTCTCCCCACTGAACCAGCTGCCCCTCTGCTGCCTGGTAGGTTTTCCAAAGCATGGTTCTGAGTGGACCCTTTCCCCAAGCCATCTTTTTTTTTTTTTTTTTTACCAGGAGGTACCGGGGATCGAACCCCGGTCTCTCCATATGGTAGATGGACGCCGAACCTCTTGAGCCACATCCGTTTCCCATCCCCAAGCCATCTTTGGGGCCCTCTCACACACCCTCCAGTCCTACCCAGTTACATCCCCCCAGGTCCTGCACTCTTTCTTCCCTTCTGTCTGGTGGTCTCTTAGACCTTCCATCTTCCCTCCCTCTCCACCTGTCAAATGCTTTTGCATCCTTAACACCCACAATCTGAACATTTCTGTCCACCTCCCCTGTTCCCACCCTGGGCCAAGCCACCACCCTCCCTCACCTGGCCAGCTCTGACAGCCTCCTAAATTGACTGCTTCCTCTGCCTTTGTACCCCCAAAGTATTCTCCCCACAGCAACCAAATTAAAACTGTGACGTGTCACTTCTCTGCTCAGACCCCTCCAGAGGTTTCCCATCTCTCAGCAAAGCCACAGTTGACTCAAAGTCTGACTTAAAGGCCCCAAGTGACCTATTCCTTGCCCCAGCCTGTGCCGCCACCCCACCTTTTTCAGCTCTTCACCTTGCTCATTCTGTCTCAGCCACCCAGCCCTCTTTGCTGTCCCTTGAACACTCCCAGCCAATCCCGCTTGCTCTCCTTTCTCACTAGAATCTTCTGTGCCATAGGTTGCTGCCTTACTTCTTTCAGGTCTCTGCTCAGATTTCACCTTAGTAGCGAAGCCTGCCCTGACCACCCTATATAAATATTGCCACACCCCACGCTGCATTCCCTCTCTCCTGTCTCCCACTTTACTGTTCCCCTGATACACATCACCATGTGGCATACTAGATTCTTTTTTTTTTTTTAAAGATTTATTTTTATTTATTTATTTATCCCCCCCTTGCTGCTTGTGCTCATTGTGTCCATTTGCTGTGCGTTTTTCTGTGTCTGTTTGTCTCCCTTTGTTGCATCGTCTTGCTGCATCAGCTCACCACGCTGCACGGGCTGGCTTGCCTTCACCAGGAAGCCCCAGGAATCGAACTCGAGGCCTCCCATATGGTAAACGGGAGCCCAACCAATTGAGCCACAGCCGCTTGCCCAACTAGATTCTGACTTGTCTGTTGATGGTTTATCTCTCCCAGCTAGTTTATCAGCCACAAGAGGGAAGAAACTTTGTTCACTACTGTATCCCAGCTTCTACAGCAGTGTCTGGCCCATAGTTGGTCCTTATTAAATATTTTTTAAATGAATGAATGCAGAGTTTGCCTCAGATGCCATCTCCTCCATGAAGCCTGCCTGGGCTGCCCAGTTGCTAATCTGCCTCCAGAGTGAGGCACTGTCTTTCTCCTAGAGCTTTTATTGCACATTCTTGGTTGTTCTTGAGTTAGGTGTTCACAGGCCTGACTCTCTGGCTGGTCTCCCACAGGCCTAAGCCAGGGAGCAGAGTTGAATTAAGAGGACCTGGGACTGGGGGTAGGGAAAGCAGGGGTGAGCCAAAAGAAACAAACTCAAACCCAAACAAAACAAAACCCAGGGCCCTTGGCTGGGCAGGTGGCCTAGGATTGCAGGGATGGAGGCAGAACGAGCCCCGGCCCTGGTGGAGAGGCCACCAGAAACTGTGCCTTGGATCCTGCCCAAAACCCTCAGGAGCCCCTCCCCCTCCCTGAAAGACGAGCATCCTCTGGAGGGGGTTGTGAGGTCTGGGCAGGTCTGCCCAGGATGGGCAGGGAGATAGGGCAGGCCTGTGTTTCGATCACGTGAAGGCACTGCCCCTCTCCTGGGCATAGGGAAGTGCCCCCCTCTCCCCCGGGCATGCTGGCAGCTTCAGGAAACTCACTTACCCTCTAGGGCCTTTTTAGCTGTCTCATTACCTTCTTCTGTTTCCTGGGTTTTGAGAGCGCACAAGAGAAGGAGCCTCTCTCTTTGTTCTTAAGGGGCCATGGAGCAGGCCGTGGCTGGAGTAGAACCCTATGTTCAGAGGGCAGCCCTCCCTCTGACAGGCATTTCCAGGTTTGCTTTCATAAAGAGTGCCCTGCTGCTGGTCAGATGCGAAGCCTGGGCAAGCTGTGTCCTGGGGAGCAGGAAAGGAGCCAAAAGCAATGCCCTGGCCAGGGACCTCGCCATCCGGGGCTTGCCCAGTGGGTGCCAGTGGAGTCTGGGGTTCCACCCAGGCCATTCAGGGAGCTCCAGAGGAAGGGAGGAGTCAAGGTAGGTGACTCCACCATAAGGGCTTTCCAGATGGTTCTGTCAGATGCACAGTCCCCCTTTATGTCCCTCCCCTTCTGCCCCAGGCTGGCCTGAGGCTGGGACCCAAGGCCTAACGGGGACAGGCCCTTGAAAGCCTCAAGTCTCTCTGGGGTTTGTGGAGGATGGTGAGGGAGGAGGGGAAGAAGAAGAGCCTCATTGTGTGCGCTCCACCGTGTGCGGGGGGGGGGGGCATGAAGGGGTCCTGTATCGCACTGTCCCCAGCTGTCCCGCGTGGGCTCCCATGGGGCTGCAGGCTCACGCTCAGAAATCAGAGAAGCCACACTCTGGTTCAGTGAAGTGGGGAGCAGGGGGTGCACCTGTGACCCCACACTGCTGTGGCTGGTGCTGTAAAGGCTGCCCCAACCCCACAGGGAGGGCCCTTGGGGACATCGTAGGGCTCACCCCAGGGCAACTGCCTGCCCCCTGCCCCACAGAGTGGTTTTTTTGTCTCCCACCTGGGTCCCAGAGGACCAATTAGGCAACTTTATTTTCTTTTTGGTGAAGTGGTGGTGGGTAGTTGTGGGCCCCAGAACTGCTAAATCCGAATCCAGGAAGGGGGTAGGTGGGGGGAGGAGAAGGTCAGAATTTTCTTGTTTAACCAGCACCCCCAGATATTTCTGATGCAGGTTGTCTGGGTCCACCTTTGAGGAGCACTGCCCTAGATCCCAGCCTCTGGCCAGGCCTGGGAACCCCACAGCAGAGAGTTCGCACCCCACATCTGGCCCTGGGTGTCTCTGTCACCTTGTAAGCCATGTGAACTTTCTGGGCTACTGTTGCTTTTTAGAGAGGGAAACACTTGGTTTTACAGAGAGGGAAACTGAGGCCCAGAGAGTGAGTAACTGAGCCGTCCAGCACTGGACTGGGAACCAGAAGCCTGTTCCATGGGCAGTGAGCCCCAAATAGTCTGGGAGTGGGGGGAGGCTGGGAGATGGAAAACACAGGTTCTTCCCAGCTACTCCTGCCTTCAATCTTCCCTTCTAGGGCCACTTTGTTCTTTTTTCCTAAATTCTCTTCTCTAATCTGGCTCACGACACTACCCATGGAACCACTGATGCAGCCATAAATCCAGGATTAGGAATCACAGAGCCTAGATTTGAGAAGGATCTGCAAACTTCTCTGGTTTGGAGAGTCTTATCCCGAGGTCCCCCGGGGTGCTCAGAACGTTGCCAATGTAATGAGTTGATTGTGGGAGAAGATTCACTGTTTTCTAGGATTCTCCAGGGATTTATGACCCAAAGGGGCTGAGGCCAGTGCTCCAGGAGGTCTGGCAGCTGGATTTCTGGGCTGCACCATGGATCCTTGGAACTGCCCGGGCATATCATTTTTCTTGGAAAAGGCCCTCAAAGGAGTTGGGTCTGACCCCAAATAGCTCAGACCCATTCATCTCGGGTTTGGGGAGGATTTTAGTGGTTAAAAGGGTGGGCTCCAGGGTCAGGCTGCCTGGGGACGAATCTATTTCACCACTGGCTGCTCTCTCATCTTGAGCAAATGCCCACCCTCCTCTCTGGCCTCCGGTCCTTGTCTGTGAAAGGGAGGCCCTGGTCGTCATTGACGGGAGGCACTTAGCTCTGGACCTGCTCACAAGGCTGTAGTGATGTAATTGTTATTAAAGAGGAGGTGGCAAGGGACCTGCCCAAGGTGCTATGACCTGCCGGCAGAGCTAGTTCTGGAAAGCCCTGCTAGTGCCTAGCACCCTTTACACCTCCTGATACTTCCCAGCTCTTCCTCTCTCCCCCTCCTGGCTCAGAGGCCCTGGTCAAGACCCCAGGACCCCGGGGGAGTTGGCACTGTGCTTCTCATGGGACACAGCCCCACCCCTGCCCCTGGGCCTAAGTGACTGTTTAGGAGAGCTCCTCTCGGCCAGCTCTGTGGGTACAGCATGGAGAGGGGAGGGACTTGAGAAACAGGTGGGTCGGGAGGGGAGGGGAGAGCCGAGGCAGAGATGGTATAATTTGGGCAGGAAGTTCTGGGCTCCACCCCCCTTGCATTGCATGGAGCAGCACAGCGTTGCCCGCTCCCAGCGGTCCCAGGGAAGTGGGGTGCAGGGGGCACTGAGTGCTCCAGAGCCGAGGAAGGAGGCTTTCTGCTCGGGTTTGAGCTGCACCCTGAAGGATGAGGAGGACCCAGCAAGCAAAGAAGGCCCCCTGGACGGGGGTGGGTGGGAACTGCAGCAGAGCCAGGGAGCCAGGACTGTAGTTTTGAAATTTTAATGAGTTATTTCAGGCATGTGCAGAAGGAGAGATAATATAACCACCTCTACCTGCCCCAGCTGAAGAAATAAAATCTTGCAGACCCCGTGGAAGCCCCCGTGTCCACCTCCCCTGCCCCCTGAGATAACTCTGCCAAATTGGTTGTTGCTTGTTCCCGCAGCTGCCTTTATTCTTGTACTACACGTGTCTGGATCCCTAAACAATATACACACTGGTTTGCCTGTTTCTGCATTTTTAATAAATATTGTCAGATTGTATATTTTCTCTACAGTATGTCTTTTAGCTTAGCATGACATATTTGAGTTTTGTGCATGCTGAGACCTGTTGCTCTACATCATTTGTTTTCCTGGTTGTGCAGTTTTTCATGGTCCAAATATATCACAATTGATTTATTCATTTTGCTGTTGATGGACAATTAGGAGGTTTCCACGTTTTCACTCTTGGGAGCATGGGTTTTTCTTTGGGCTGTACAGGAGGGGAGGAGGCGGAGACTTGCTTTGGTTTCAGTTCAGGAAGAGGACCCACCTGGGGACTTGCTCCTGTAAATAGTGGGGAGCCACTGAAGGCTTTTGAGCAGGAGCAGGACTCAGTCAACTCCAGTGCTTTAGAAACAAAGTTTTTCTGTGGCTTGCAGCTTGGATCAGAGGCAGAAAGCTGGGAGAAGGAGGTTTTTGTAAGAGCCCTGAGGGCCTCTTCCTGTGGGGGGCCTGTGGGATTGGAGTGAAAGGTATGGTCAGGAGGGTTCCTGCTTTGGTCACTGTAGGCCAGGGAGAGGGTTAAATGGAGACTCCTGCTGTGTGCCTGGGAGAATGGCAAGGCCTTAAGAGAGGGAGTAGCAGGAGGAGCTGGCCAGGGTGATTCTTGACCTTGCTGAGGAGGAGCGCAGCTCAGCAACTTGAGAGAGTCATGTGGAAGTCATTGTCACTAGGGCCTCAGGTCCCTCCTTCTCCCCCTCCCTCTGCCTCCCCCAACAGTCAAGCCTTCAGGCCTAGCAAGGGCCTCGCTTCTCCCTCTCCCCACAGCCCCGAAAACCCAGCACAGGTCTCACACCCATCCCCATCTCTCTCCTTCTCTGGCACCCCTTCCAGTCCAGGCCCCTGTCAGCTTCCCCACCTGGTGACTCAGTAGCTGTCTGCAACCTTCTACCCTTGCACCCTTTCACAGCACCCTCCACACAGCGGCTGAGCCAATGGTTAAAAATGGGAGTCAGGTCATGTGCTTCCCTGCTTTAAAACTGCCAGTAATTTTCCCACCCCCAGCCCTAGCCTGGCCCTTGGCCACCTCGCTGACCCCTTCTCTGGCATGCTCTGCCTCTCTGGCCCTCCCTAGAGACCCCGAGGCCTCCTGGCACTTCCTAGTACTGTGCCGCCCAGAACATTCTTCCCTGCTGGCTCCTTCTCCCCTGTCGGTGCTCAGCTTGAACAGTACCTCCGAGAGAGGCCCCGACACCCTGCCTACGGGAAGACCCTCCTTGGTCCCAGCTGTTCTCTTCCATCCCCAGCTACAGCTGACTGCTTGTTTCTTGATTTATTTGTTTTCTGGCCAATGTCTGTTGCCCCCTCATCTCACTGTTGCCAGCTGCCCAGAGGCAGGCACCGGGCTGCCTTGTTCCCTGCCGCCTGGACCATGGCCAGCTCGTGCAATAAGTATTTGCTGAGAAAAGGGAATGAGAGAAAGAGGCCTTGTTTACTGCAGCTTCTCGGGGCACTGCCCCTGCCCTCACGGTTCTTGCCCTTTGTTGGGGCTCAAACCAAAGCACCTTTCGTAAGCCTCCAATAACAGAAGACAGGAAACATGTATCAGAAGCGGCAGCCTTGTTCTGGCAGCTGTGAGGGGTGCAGGGCTGAGTTTGGGAAGGAAACAACGGTTGTTAAATACCTTCCACCTGCCAAGCCATTTGTTATCTTGTTTAATGTCATTAAATCCTGGTGTCTCCATTTTATACACGAGGAACCTGATCCGTGAGACCCCGATGCGTGCCCAACGTCACAGAGTTAGGAGGGGCCAAGCCCCAAGCCAGGGGCCTGCGCTCCATAAGCTGATGCTGGAAGAAATGAAGTCAGGAACAGGACTGTGGGCAGGGGCACGAGGTCCCTGTTGGGGACTCTGAGGAAAGCACGTTTTTTAGAATTTTGTTAGAGAAGATGCAGTGTTTCAGAAAAATCACGCATCAGATACACGGTTTCCCATGTACCACCCTATTATTAGCATGTTACATTAGTGGGGTACATTTCTTACAATTCAGAAAGAACATTTTAATACTTGTACTATTAACTATAGTCCATCATTTACAATACAGGTCACAGTTTGTGTTGTACAGTCCTATGTGTGTTTTTTTTTATTTATTCCAGTAACATGTATACAACCTAAAATTTCCCCTTTTCACCACCTTCAGCTATGTGAGTCGGTGGTGTTAGTCACATTCCCAGGGTGCTACCATCACCACCATCCATCACCAAAACTTTCCATCAGCCCCAGGGACTCTTTACCAATTAAGCATTAACATCCCAATCCCTACCCCCACACCAGCCCCTGGTTACCTCTAATCTAGTTTCTGACTCTATGAATTTGCTTATTCGAATAATTTCATATCATATATTACAATTTATTTTGATTTCCAACTTTTCATTTTGAAATGATTTCAAGTTTGCAGAGACCGTACCCAGGAATTCCCATATCCCGTCACCCAGCCAACCCTAACATCAACACCCATCATAACCACAATACAGGTACCGAAACTAAGGAATTAACATCGCTTCGGCACTATTGACTGCTCTCCGGACCTTCTTCCCATTTCACCAGTTTCCCATTTATGTCGGGTCCAGGATCTAATCCTTTTTTTTTTTTTTTTAAAGATTTTATTTATTTATTCATTTATCCCCCCGTTGCTGCTTGTGCTCGCTGGGTCAGCTAACCACGCCGTGCGGGCGGGCTTGCCTTCACCAGGAGGCCCCGGGAACCGAACCCGGGACCTCCCATATGGTAAACGGGAGCCCTACTGATTGAGCCACAGCCGCTTCCCCAGGATCTAATCCTTGATCCTGTGTTGCGTTTAGTCTCCTCCAGCCTAGGACCCTTCCTCCGTCTTTATCTTGGTATTTTTCAGTCCTGGACAGATATTTTGTAGAACATCCTTCAGGGTGGGTTTATCTGTTGTTTTCTCATGAATGAATTACGGTCACGCACTTGGGGCTTGAATACCACAGAAGTGAGGCTGCGTCAGCCTCCGATTCAGTGAAAGGTACACAACATGCTGATCTTCTTTAAGTTGCAATGCTTTTCTTAAATTGCCTCAACTCAATGACCTCTCTTCTTTTCTCTGATCTGCATAGTACAATAGAATGTATAAGTTACAGGTTTGTGAATGGTGGACATTCATATAAATTGTTAACTGTAGGGAAGCGGCTGTGGCTCAATCAGTAGGGCTCCTGTTTACCATATGGGAGGCCCCGGGTTCGGTTCCCGGGGCCTCCTGGTGAAGGCAAGCCCGCCCGCGCGGCATGGTTAGCTGACCCAGCGAGCACAAGCAGCAAGGGGGGGATAAATGAATAAATAAATGAAATCTTAAAAAAAATAAATAAATAAATAAAATAAAATAAATTGTTAACTGTATTTCCTCGTGATGCAAATAGTTCTTTTTATGCATGGGATGATAAAGCACATCTGACAGTTTCTGCATCTTTGTTATATGAGCATGATAGAATCCTGTGACTGCTATAAATAGCTGATAAACTGGAACTCTGTTGAATATACGTATTTTTTTAAAGTGAGGCTGTGTCCTCCTCAGTGCATCCTTTCAAGAGGCCTGTGCCACCCATGTCTCATTACTGGTGAGGGTAGTTGGATCACCTGGTCAAGGTGGAGCCCGCCAGGTTTCTCCACTCCCTTTGTAACTAGTGAATATCCCAAGAGGGAGATACTTTGAGATGCTGCAAATATCCTCCTTCTCATCATTCCCGGATTGGACCAGGGTGCTTGATTATGCTCCCCTGTGCTAGGAACTCTGCACTACTTGTGTGTTCAGAGCAGGGTGAGAAACTGGTCAAGGAGCTTGGACAAAGGACAGCATCTAGAGAAGCAGAGGGAAGGATGTTCCAGGGAAGGGCCCTGCCCTGGAGAAGGCATGGAGGCAGGAATGCCCAGGCCCCTGGCGCCTGCCGCCAGCGCTCGAGATCCCCGGGGGCATGCCACCTTTCGGGGCTTTGCACCATCTGGGCCCTGGAACTGGGACTGTAGCCATCAGGCACCTGCCTGAGCTTGATCCCCAGCCCGGGCCAAGGTCTTTGCTGAGGGATCTTCAAGGAAGACTCAGAACCTCTGCACTTTCCCACTCCAGAAAAAAGGATGGTGCCAGGAGGCAGGGGCCTATTCTAACCTCCCTATCTCCAGCACACTGCTGGGCCTCGACTGTTGCAGGATGAAGGAGGAAGAAAGTGGACCTCTCCTCAAAGTGGTGGAAACATCCCTCTTGCCTGACCTCCCCACCCCATCTTGCTGTAGTCCACGCTCTCTAAGAGCAGCTTCCAGTGGTCAAAATGGCCACTTGGGTGCCCTTTGGAGTAATTTTGCATATATGTCTATTTTTCATTTATTTTATTTTTAAATCGTTTTTCCCCTCCACTTTTGCATTTGTATTTCATGTTCATTTTCAACCAATAATTTCTATACTGGCTGATAATTTTTAAAAAAAGAAAAGTAAAAGCAACCCAAATGTCCAAAAATAGGGAATTTTTTTGGGGTGGTGAGGTGGTGGAGGATAATCTAATTCCTGAACCTCAGGATTCCTTTACAGTTCCTATCTCCCTCCCTCCTTCCCTCCTTTCTTTCATTTAATACAAAAACACTGCATATTCACTACCAAACAGTCAGAAAATGCTAACAAGCCAAAGCACCATTTAAGGATCTACCTGGTGTTTCTACCGAGAGCCAAATGCTCTGGACAACTGCGTGTGTATCACTCCAGCATCTTTTCCATGTAGATACATGCAAATATATTCTTATTTTTCTACCATTAAGAAGAGTCTTTGTACTATTTAGAAATATGCTAAACAACTAATTTCCGCAGTCCCAACTGTTTGTGGATATTGAGGTTGTTCCAAGCAGTCACCTCTAGTTTGACGTCAACAGCAGTTTGCAGCTCCCACCAGCTGCTCCCCCGGAGCCTTTTTGCTTCCTCCCCCAGCTTCTCGGGAAGCCTGTTCCCTTCTTTCTTGGAAATATCACTTCCTCAGAGAGGCCTTCCTTGGCCCCCATATCTGAAATAGCTTCTCCTGTCATCCATCTCTGTGCCTTTGTCCTGTTTTATTTTGTCATCTTCACCTGACATGATGTTATCCAGGCATTTTTTTTTTTTTAAGATTTATTTTATTTATTTAATCCCCTCCCCTCATTGTGCTCACTGTCTGCTCTCGCTCTCTGTGTCCATTTGTTATGTGCTCTCTGTGTCTGCTCGTCTTCTCTTTAGGAGGCACCGGGAACCAAACCTGGGACCTCCCATGTGGGAGAGAGGCACTCGATCGCTTGAGCCACCTCAGCTCCCTGGTTTGTTGTGTCTCTCATTGTTTTTCCTGTTTGTGTCTCTTTCTTGTTGTGTCATCTTGCATCAGCTTGCCGCGTCTGCCCATTGCGCCAGCTTGCTGTCTTGTTCATCTTCTCCAGTTGGCACTGGGAACCGAACCCAGGACCCCATGCCTGCCATGTGGTAGGTGGGAGCTCAATGGCTTAAGCCACATCCACTTCCCCCAGGCATTTGTTTTGTCCCACCTCTTTCCACTAGGGTGTAAGCTTCCAGGGAGCGGCATTGCTCACTGTGGGTGCTGTGCCTGGCCAATATCAAGGGCTCAGTAAATATTGTTGTATAAATGAAAGCATGAATTGGCTGCAACTGATTTATTTAATTTATTTATTCCCCCCAACCCCGTTGTTTTGTGCTCGCTGTCTGCTGTCTGTGTATTCTTCTGTGTCTGCTTGTCTTCTCTTTAGGTGGAACCAGGAACTGATCCTGGGACCTTCTGGAGTGCGAGAGAGGCGCTCAATCTCTTGCGCCATCTCAGCTCCCTGGTCTGCTGCGTCTCTTACTGTCTCTTCTCTGTGTGTCTTTTTGTTGCATCATCTTGCTGTGCCAGCTCTCCACGCAGGCCAGCATGCCACGTGGGCCAGCACTCCGCATGGGCCAGTTTGCCTGGGAATTGAACCCTGGACCTCCTATATGGTAGATGGGAGCCCAATCACTTGAGCCACATCCATTTCCCCTGATTTAGAAATAAAACAAAAACTAAGGGCCTCTGAAAAATGGTCACACATGGATGACGAAACCGCTCTGTAGTGCACCCCAATTGTCAGTCCATACACGGGCAGGCACACACACAGCAGGGACTGCTGGCATGGAAGTTTAGCTTATTTGTTTCTGTCAAATTGTCAGAGTTGCTTGCCTTTGACCAGACTATTGGTGGTGGTGGTGATGAGCTAAAGCAGTTTTCACACACCACACACAGTCCATCCAAAATGTTACAGTCAGTGGCTTCAGTTGACCGAATTGTTTGCAGACAGATCAGCTGGTCCTTCCCCAAGGAGCCTGAGGAGCAGTCCCCTCCCCGCCCTGCCGCCAGGACATCCGTGTAGTAAATCCATCATCCATTCCCCGGCCCTCCTCTCCTTTTATGTCTTGGGCTCAATCAATCGGCTGGAAACCCTGCTCCTTTTCCGACTGGCGTGATGTATAACCGTAAGCACTGAGTGCCCCACGTCCTGCCCCAGCCTCAGTTTCCCTTCTTTGAGGGCCTGAGACAGGTCCTTCCAGTGTTGGCCGAGCTGGCTACATACTTTGTGGGCCAATGCAGAATGAAATTCAGGCCCCCTCATTTAAAAAACCGGAAAAAAGTGCCATTAATGGTACTAATTATAAAGCTTTTCCCTTTCATCTATGATGTCTCTCTTAACTTGTCATAGTGTTTTTAATTTGTTACTCGACATCATTCTAAGTAAAGAAAAAATTTAAATGTGAATTATTAGCATGAATTTCACGATTCATCTTTTTATTGTGCAATGCCATTTTAAATGCCAACATAAGAACATTTCATTTGTTTGTGGAATCACTGAGATTACACAGCTTCATATTTCATCGCCTGCACAGGCATACGTATTTTGTTCTTACCAGAATAGTGGAATCGCTGCACAAAATTAACGCCATTGCTTTATTTCACTTCTTGTTAATGTGAACATTCTACCAACGCTGTACCTTCACTTACTGATAGGAAGAACTGAAAGGAACAGGATCTGTGAATTGTTCTGTCTCTCCCTTTCCTTCCCTATCGTCGTTTTCGGCATAAATGGCTGGATAATACAGGGAAGTAGCACAATAAGAAAAGCTCACTAGGGCTCCTTGGTCGTTGATGTTTCTTTAGAACACATTTGAAGCAAATTCTGGTTCAAACTGAAAGCAGGGCCCCTGGCGTCAGTCAGAGCCTCCATCCCTTGCTCCTAGACAGACACTAGCCTTGAACTCTCCTTGAGTCTTGCCATGTGCCGGTGCACAGTGGGTCCACCACCTGCATTCTGTGCCCCTGGGACATTGCAAACGCTCCATGCATATGTGGAGGCAAGGAATGGAGAATAAACGTGTTGTGTGCTTCTCCTCTACTCGTGCATATGCTCAAGTTCAAAGATAAAATCATTAAGAATTTCGAGATGGTGACAGTAGATCATCAAACCATGGGTGGCGGGAAGTGGTTGTGGCTCAAGCAATTGAGCTCCTGTTTACCACATGGAGGACCAGGGTTCGAGCCCCAGGACCTCCTGGTAAAAAAAAATTAAAAAGGCATCCCAGACCTGCGTGGCACAGAGAGGCGCAGGCCCCTGCGTGGCGGCAAAACAACGCACCAAAAAGGCAAGGACGCAACCAGATAGGAAAAAAAACCACCCATGGGTGGGGCCCTTCTGAGTGCAGCAGCATCACCCCTGCGTGCTGGCCTTCTGTGTTTGGAGGATTCTGTCGCTTGCGCCATTGTCCTCTCTGTTCCATATGCCCCTTTTCAGTGTGTAGCCTGGGGTGACCTGGAATGGCGTCAGGAGGAGGGAGGGAGTGTGGTCAGCCTGTCAGCCTCACCCAGAGCAACTCTACAGTCTCCCCAAACAAACCCACTCGTGACCTCCAGCCCAGTGGTTTTCAGAGTGTGGTCCCTGGGCCAGCAGGATCGGATCATATGGGAACTTGTTACAAATGCAGATTCCCAGGCCCCACCCCAGACCCACTCAATTAGAAACTGGGGCAGGGCCCAGCCACCTGGCCCTCAAGCCCCTCGGGTGCATTTGATGCCCTCGAAAGGTTGGCAACCACTGCTCTTCCGGAAATGTTTTTCCCACCTCATTTCAGCCTCCTGACTCCTCCTCCCACCTCACTCTAAATGTCACATCGTCAGGGAGACTCAGCCCTGGGCTAGATTAAGCCCCTCCCTCTCCTGGTCTCCTCCTCAGTCCCCACCTCCTCTGCTCCGGGCATGTCTGTCTCTTTCTCCATCTTGTCCTGAGTACCGAGCAGGGCAAACAGTAGACGTACAATAAGTAATGGTGGGAGAACATGGACTTGAGGGGGTGGGCCGAGGGGGTGGTGATGCATAATTAGCTGGGGCTCTAGGGGCTGACACAGACCCCCTCCCTCTAGGTACAGCCTGTACACCCGCACCTGGCTGGGCTACCTCTTCTACCGACAGCAGCTGCGCAGGGCTCGCAATCGCTACCCCAAAGGCCACTCCAAAACCCAGCCCCGCCTCTTCAATGGTGAGCTCTGGCGCCCCTGGCCAGCATCCCCCCACCCTGCCTGCCCACCCTCCCTGCCTACTCACCCTCATCTAGCCCCGATTCGCACCACCCCACCACAGCCCACCTCTGTCCCCAGGTGTGAAGGTGCTTCCCATCCCTGTCCTCTCGGACAACTACAGCTACCTCATCATCGACACCCAGGCCCGGCTGGCTGTGGCTGTGGACCCTTCAGACCCTCGGGCCGTACAGGTGAGAGGGGGCTGAGGGGCAGGGGGGCACCTGGGGTGGTCTCCCTTGGGGCTTGCGGCTTCCCCTTGCTAGAGGGTCTGACCCTGGACCCTCTGCCAATGCCCCCTCCTCGCAGATCCCTGTGCACAAATACACACAGGGGCCCCCAGAAACACAACGTGGGGAGGGGCGAGTGTCCAGGGCAGGGCTGGATGAAGGGGGAGGGCAGGGGAGGGGGGAGAGGATGCTGAGCCGGGATTGTGGGTCTAGTGGGTTTCCTGTCACCTCTCACTCTCCATGGCCCCCTTTTGCCCCCTCTGTCTTCTCTCCTCTCCTGTCTGTCAGGATCTGGGTGTCTCCAGTTCTCCCTCCCATTGCGTATTTCTGTGTGTGTGTGTTTGCCCCCTCCATGAGCCTGCCTCTCCCCTCCTCCCCACTGCCTGCCTGCTCTCTCCCCTGGCCCCGTGCTGCATCTCTGTCATCTGTGCCTCACCTCTTCTCCTTTCCCTCTCTCCTCCCCATGGCTACTCCTCTAGCTTCACCCCTGCCCTCTCCTTTCATCACTCCCTGCTCTCTGCTGTCCCCCCACACCGCTTTCTGTTTTGTGTCTCCCCCCACATCCTGCTGCCCTGTCTCAATACCTCCTCTCTCCCTGCCAGGCTTTCATTGAGAAGGAGGGCGTTACCTTGGTTGCCATTCTCTGCACCCACAAGCACTGGTAAGGGACTAGGGGTGGGGGGACCTGGGTGCAGTTGGTCTTCCCTGGCCCACCCTTGCCCCAGCTGGGGGTCAGGAAATCAGGATGGGTGGTCACTCACCTTCCTCCTGGAGTCACTCTCGGCTCCACTTATCCCAGCTCCTAAAGCCCCAGCACTGGGAAGGACAGGCATTCATCTTTCATCCCCTGGGCACGTATTAGATGCATGCTGTGTGCTCAGAGAGATTATAGTCCATTCGGGGAGACAGCTCTGCATCAAAATATGAACTGATCACAGGTATTTAGGTGGCAGCTGGCACAGAGTACGGGGCGTGGGGGACACCAGGCGGGGTGTGGTCAGATCCACTTGGGGGGATTAGCTGGTGGGGACCCTGGAGCTGAGAGTGAGCAGAAATAGGAGTTGATAGTGGGCAGACTGGGGGACAACATTCCGGGCAGGGGAACAGCTTGAACAAAGGCCTAGAAGTGTGAGCTGTTTGGCTCAGTCTGGGGCCACAGGCCCAGGGTCAAAGGCCTGGAGATGCTGTAAGGAGGAGGGCAGGTGAGGAAGCCCAGGTAAGGGCCCCCTCAGAGCCCCCACTGGTCTCTCCCTGTCCTACAGGGACCACAGTGGAGGGAACCGGGACCTCAGCCGGCGGCACCGAGACTGCCGGGTGTATGGGAGCCCTCAGGACAGCATCCCCTACCTCACCCAGTAAGTCCCTGACCAGAACAGGGGGCCCTCCTGTGGCCCATCTCCTCACCCTCCATCTCTTCAGTAGAGTATTTCGGGCTATTAGCAGTGGGACCTCTGCTGACCCCCTTACTGGCCCTTGGAGGGAAGACCCCCGGCCATGTGGACACTGGCACCGCCCACTCCCCTGGGGAGGAGGAAGGGGAGAGGCTTTGGGTCTGAGACCCTGGGCACCAGGTGCCTTCAGACCTTGCAAGTTACCCAGCCTCTAGGATGCAACTGCACTGGGGGCACAAGCTCTAGCACCTTCTCTCCCTTATTGCCTTGCTCCCCAGTCCCCTGTGTCATCAAGATGTAGTCAGTGTGGGGCGGCTGCAGATCCGAGCTCTGGCCACCCCTGGCCACACGCAAGGCCATCTGGTCTACCTGCTGGATGGGGAGCCCTTCAAGGGTCCCTCATGCTTGTTCTCAGGAGACCTGCTCTTCCTCTCTGGCTGTGGTGAGTACCCCCAAGAAGGGAAGAAGGAGGAGGGAGAAGAGGAGGGAGGGACAGAGGGCGGGGCAGGGACCCAACAGCAGCCACAGCCCCAACCCAGGCTTGAAAGCATTGGTTCTCAGCACAGACAATGCTCCTTTGCTTACTCCCACCTGTATTACCCCGATTTTTAAAAAACATCTTTAAGACTCCCACATGGGACAGACAGACAAAGTGAGAGGATGCCTGTAACCGAGGAAGGACCTCACAGGGCATTTATCTGCATCTGGATGGAGTTTGGTTCTCTACTGCAGTGACTGGCTGGACTAGGTTACAAAAAGTTGGGAACCCCTAAGTAAGGGGTGATCCACAAGTCCCAGGCTGCAGCGAGTCCCAAAGGGCCTCACAGCCAAGGAAGTGCCCTATAGAAAAGAGCGACTGAACGTGCAAGATGCTCAGGGCCATTAGAACTCAGCCCGAAGATTCCGTACCCCCTGTCCAGGCATATGTGGATATGTGAAAGCGAGCCCTCCAGCTGGGCTGGGGTGGGGTGAATAACTGGGCCCACTGCCCTGTGGGAAGTAGATGCTGGGTAGGCATGGCAGGGGCATGGTTAGAGGGCTGGCGGCCAGCTTGAGTCACACAGGCTGGGCCACATCCCTCTCCACGTACCCCATAGCATATCCCCTCACCCCACTCAGGACGGACCTTTGAGGGCACCGCAGAGACCATGCTGAGCTCGCTGGATACTGTGCTGGGGCTGGGGGACGACACTCTGCTATGGCCTGGTGAGGCATCCCCCAACCCCAATTTCTCCTTCCCTTGATCCCATGCTCAGCCTGGGACAAGGGCTCTCCCAGCCCCTCACTCCCCAAGAGACCCACCAGCCCAGGTCCAGGCCCAGAGGGGGATGTAGCCCCAGATCAGATGGCTCCTGGGAGCAAGGGCATGGGGGCAGATCCCTGGCCTCCCTTCTTTTTGGAAGGGCTCTGTAACACCTTGCCTCTCACTCTGCCTTCCCTGCCAGCCAGCCCTTGGCCTCTTGAGAGCCCTGCACGCCCCAGAGGGTCCCAGAGAAATGTCCAATTTTTCATAGCCAGAGCCCAGAACAGAAAACGGCCTTTGCTTATACAGGGAGAAGCCAGTAAATCCACTCTTAATGTATCCATTGTCTTACAGTTCATAAAACCCGTTCACAAACATCTTAGTTAATCCTCAGAATATTCATCCCTCCCTCCCTCCCTCCTTCCCTCCTCCATCCACCCATTAATCCATCCATCCACCCACCTATCCATCCATCTATTCCTCCCTCCCTCCATCAATTCATCCATCCATCTATCCATCCATCCACCCACCCGTTGATCCATCCATCCATCCATCCATCCATCCATCCATCAAGTACTTTGTTGAGCACCCACCATTTGCCAGCCTCTGTTCTAGGCATCAGGGACACAGCAGTGACATCCATGTTCTAGTTGGCATGTTGTTTACTCCACTTTCCAAATGAGAAAATTGGGCCTCATGTCTAAGGTCACACAGCTGAGCAGGGGCAGAGTCGGGGCCCAGATGCAGGTCTCCTGGCTCCAAATCCAGTGGTTGTCCCCTGGACTGCCTCTGCTTCTTTACTCATGGCTGACTTGTGCCCCCATTTAGAGGAGCAGCTTGATGTACTTGGGATTTTCACAGAAGTGCTGTCCCTCCTCCCTGGTGGCATACATAGACCTGGGCCTGGAGGTAGAGAGGATTTTGTCTGACCCCACCACCAATCTCCGTCTGCCTTGTGTCTGGGCCCCATGGCCACCCCTAGGTCATGAGTATGCAGAGGAGAACCTGGGCTTTGCAGGCGTTGTGGAGCCTGAGAACCTGGCCCGAGAGAGGAAGATGCAGTGGGTACAGAGGCAGCGGATGGAGCGCAAGAGCACGGTGCGGGGCCTGGGGTGGGGAGAAGGGGCCATGTGGGCACTCAGCCCCAGTGGGAGCCCACCTCTGCAGGAGCCCCAGGGCCGACCCAGCCCTCGGCTGCAGGACCTCCCCAGAGCCCTGACATGCTTGGTGGATGGGCCTTCAAGTGGGAACTCCTGGACCCCAGGGCTGGGAGGGGTGGGGGGTGCCCTCCCTGCATCGGGTCCACTTTGCAGACTCTCCCCACCAAAGCTGAGTGCCTCTCACCCCCACAGTGCCCGTCCACCCTGGGAGAGGAGCGCTCCTACAACCCGTTCCTGAGGACCCACTGCCTGGCGCTACAGGAGGCTCTGGGGCCAGGCCCAGGCCTCACTGGGGACGATGGCTACTCCCGGGCCCAGCTCCTGGAGGAGCTCCGCCGGCTGAAGGATCTGCACAAGAGCAAGTGACGCCCCCACCCTGCCCTGGCCCACCCCCCACGGTGGGGAGGCCGCCCACTGCCCACGGCACAACGTCCCCCCACTGCTAACCCTACCATCTCCATCGGCACCCACAGCGGGTATCATTCCTCCACACTGGCCAGGGGGAGAGGAGGAACCAGGTGGCAGGACTGGGAGAAAGAGGGGGGCTGGTCAAAGGCTCGGAGACCCCATGGAGTGAGGTGGGGTCAAGTGAGGGACAAGAGGCAAGGAGGTGCCTTGGGACCTCTCCAGACCCTCCTAACTGGATGGACCCTCTTTGCTTCCCCTGCCCCTGGGACAGGTAGTGAGGAGACGGGGCAGCTGCGCCTCCTCCCACAGGAGCTGCAGAACCCAGGGCAGCAGGAGCCACGCAGGAGCCGCGAACAGGGTCAGTCCGTCTTCCCCTTCACCACCGGGCTGTTGGGGAATAAACTTAGCCCCCAGAGCGGCCTAGGGTGTGGTGCCTTGGTGGCTCAGAGGGGCACCCAGGCTTTGGTTTTCTGAGACACTGTCCCTTCCCACTTAGGCCTCCCTGGCCCCCCATGCCGACCCCCGCACTGACATTTTGCAGACAGAGCCATTACTAAGAATGCAGAAAGGGCTGGAAATCCGAGCCCCTGCCTTCTGAGACCATATGACTGTCTGGCCAGTCTCTGCCTCAGTGGCTACCATTCTGCCTGGAAGAGGGAGGGTCCTGGTGGCCAAGGCAAGCTGGACCTCAGGCTGAGGAGGCACCCAGGTGGGGAGTGGAGCCTGACAGCTTCTTGGCCACACACTCTCCCTGCACAGCTAGCCTGGTTCGCCCATTGGCCTCTGCCCCTGCCCTGGGCCAGAGGGCCCCTCCTTCCCAGGGGAGAGAGAGCCACGGCCCGCCATGGCCACTGTGGCTTCCTCTATTTTGGTCCCTATTCTGAGGAACTTCTGTCTTCCACTATCTAACTTAAATCCCCCCTGCTTTACCCTCAACCCCTTTACATTTTTTGTTAGTGAAGACTTATTTTTAACCATTTGATATTCATCTGGCCCTTTGCCAGCGTGCCAAGGACATTCCCATGGGACCTCTCATTTGATCCTTGGCCCATCCTGTGGGGTCTGCATGGCAAAGAGCCAAAATCAGAGATCTGGGACCAGAGAGCTTGAGTGGGGCGCAGGTTCTGGGATCCCAGGCCTCGGCCCTTTGCTTGCTGCCTCCCCAGCTCAGCTTCTCCTTGGTCCCAGGTCGAGGGTGTAGGTTCCTTTGGGGCCACAGCGAGGAGCCCTGGGGTCATGGAACAGGCATACCCCGGGTCAGCCAGGAGCCTTCTCTTCCTGGGTTGAAGCCTTCTGTTGGGCTCTGCTCGCCTCTGGTGACCCTCCGAGGTGGCCCTGCCCTCAGTTCCCCTCATCACCCGACCTCTGCCTCCTTCTCCAGCCACAACCTCTAGCAATACCGCCGGACTAGTTAGAGACCCCAGCCCCCCACACACACATGTGCGGTTTCATGCCTCCGTGCCTTCGCTCATGCTGTTCCTTCAGACTGGAATGCCTTTCCCCGCGGCCCCTGCCTTGTCTGCCTGGCAAACACCTTTCATATCTCACAGTCCCGCTCAAAGGCCCTCTCTTCCAGGAAGACACCCAGCACCTCTCCTCCGCCAGCCCACCTCCGCACCTCATAAACGCTTCTCTCGTGGCACTTCTCACTCTGTATTTTACTTGTTTACATGTTTGTCTCCCCTTCTAGACTGTGAATCCTTAAGGGCATGGACTGTATCTTATGCATCTCTGTATTTCTGCGCCTCGCACGGTGCCTGGCACACAGTAGGCGCTCAATAAACGTTGAATGAATGAATGAATGATTTAACCTAGGCTTGGTCCCTCAATGGCCTTGTCTTTCTGGCTGGTTGAGTGAAAACAGCAGAGTACCTTCCCCCATGTTCCCATCCTGGGCACAGGCCCACTAACTTGGAGGCACTGGACTTCAAGAGCTTTGGCCGGAATCCATGCCTTAAATCTATTCCTTCCACGGCACGTATGCATTTGCCCAGGGCCTACAATTTGTTTACCTCCATGTTTTCCAAAGTTTGAAGTGCACAAGCATGCTGCTGGCCGCAGGGAAGAGAGTTGTGGATGGTGGCGGCCCAGCAGCAAACATGTCCAGGACAAGGCCTGGGCACTGGCCTGGCTCAAGCCTCTCTAAAGAGCCAGACTCCACCTCAGCACCTTAGGCCAATGTCTCTAGTTAAACACTAACAGCATCGTTTAGTTTTCATTGTATTTATCTGTAGGGTTGATATTCGTTTTTGACAAGTGACACTGGTTTTCCATTCATGGAAGTGATTAAAGAGACATTTACTTAAGTGGGAGAGTATGAAGTTGTGACTAGTACAGGCGATGCTCTGGCTATGGCACATTTCTTGAAGGTGGACCTGCTATGCCTGAAGACAGGCTTGGCTCCAGCTGTCCTGGGGCCGGCCCCAGGCAGTTTTCCCACCCCTGGGCCCAGTTCCACCTTGCCTCTTAGGTGCCTCTCAGCCTGGATAGGGGATCTTGCACTGGACCTGGCTGTTCTGGGTCAGGGCTGCGCCTGGGCTGGGGTGGCTGGAGGGGGCCTTGCCTCCCTGAAGGAGGGTGGCTCTGTGTGCTCTGAAACTATGTCTGGGTCACTCCTGTTTGGGGCAAGTAAGCCTCAGGGGCCAGGCCCTGACTATGAGGTCACTCTGGGCTTGCCCAGTGCCAGGGGGTACTTGGTGATGAGTCCCTGGGGCTGGTGAGGCATTTTCCCAGGGCTTGAGTAATTCTCCCACTGGGATATCCGTCCTGAATGATAGAAATAAGCTTCTCTTGGAGCTGGCGCTGACTAGTAATAACCAGGCCACCTGCTCTTCGCTTGCAGGATAGCAGGTGGCACTGGCTTTAGAGACCCAGGTTCCAGTCCCAGCTTTGTCATTCAACCTTGGGCAAGTCACTTCCCTGACCTATTTCTTCACCTTCCAATGGAGATGATAACCCTGGATGAATCAAAATCTTTTCAGATACAAATACTCAACACAAAGGAGCTTAAACCCAAAAGGAATTTGTCAGCTCATGAAATTGAGATGGTGGGGTTAAGTCATGCTGGTTTTAGGCATGGCTGGATCTAGGGGATCAAACCGTATCTTCTTCACTCAGTTCTGCTTTCTTCTGTATTGATGTCCTTCTTGTCAGGCTTTCTCCTTGCAGTGAAAAGACGGTCCCTAGAAGTTGCAGGCTTGCATGCTACTAGTTCATCAAACATAGCAAAACCTCCTGTAGTTCCAGCCAACTCTGAGATTGAGTTTAGTTTCATTGGTCCAGCTTGGGGCATATGTCCAACCCTGACCCATCATAAGGTTAGGGTCTTTTGAGCACCCCAGGAAGGGCAATGTCAGACCCAGCTGAATCACACAGACTGAGATATGGAGGGTCCTCAAAGGAATAGAGGGTAATAACACCAGAAATTATAGAAAGCAGCAAAATCAGAAACCAACAATTCTACTTACTGGAAGCAGTTAAGAGGGTCAGATGAAAAAAGGCATTGAAGTCACTTTGAAAAATGCTACATCAGATTTCTGGTGCTATGATTAATTGTGGAGAGGAAATGGAGGTAGAAATATGGCCTCAAAGGTGTTTGAATAATACGCAGTTTTTTTTTTTTTTTTTTTTTTACCGGGAGGTCCCGGGGATCAAACCCGGGTCCCTCCATATGGGAAACGGACGCCCAACCAGTTGAGCCACATCCGACCCCTAATACGCAGTTTTAAAAATAACCAGCAAGCAGTTCATTTTGTACGCTTGCCAGCATTTTTCTCATTTTCCCCCTGGATCACAGACTGTCTCTCTATGGGAAAGCAAAGGGGAGGGGTGAGGTAGGGAGTTAGGTGGGCAGCTTTGGGCATTCTAGGGAAGGTGAGAAAACCGTGGGAGTTATAGAAACAGGCGCGAAAGGCCCTGTGTTTGCATGCGTGAGTGCGTGGTCTTAGTCCTCCAAATCCCTGCCCACAAATGGAGTCCTTGAAAGCAGCTGGGAGCCTAACCCCAAGGGTCAGTCAGCCCCAGGCTGGGGCCAAAGGCAGCACTGGGTGGTAGAAAGACAGAGGACCTGAAGCTCCCCTGATCTGGACACGAGGAGAGGCTCTGCCAAGATTGGCCGTGTGTGACACTGAACAAAGCGACTCAGTACCGCTGAGCTCAGCTTCATTCTAGAGCGCTGGAAGGATTCAACCAGACGCACAGCAGTGCTCCCTCACCAGCAGCCGCTTTTCCTTGTTCTGTTATTAATAAACTCAGGCCTCATCTTTCGGGGGCAGCAGAGCAAAGCGGCTTAGAGTGTGGCCCCTGCAGCCTGCCCGCCTGGGCCGGAGACCATACTTTCCATTTATTACTGGGCAAGTTACTTAACCTTTCTGTGCCTCGGTTTCTCATTTGTAAAGTGGGGACAGTAAGAGTTCCCACCTTAGAAGCTTTTATTGTGAGGATTCAGTGAGCTAATACCTGCAAAGCCAGGCACATAGCGAGCCCTCTTGAATTTCTGTGGCACTTAACTCTGAAGATGCCTCCCCAACAGCTGTGAGCCCACCCCTCCGGCAGGCTCAGAGTGGCCCCCTACCCAGCACTGGCCCATCAGGGTGGAAGCAAGGGTCCTTTACAGATCTCTTCCAGAGGGTTAAAAGCTAGAGAAAACCCAGCTGTCCGTCCGGCTGTGAGCTACTTTGCCAAGTTGCTTTCTCCCCTAGCAGCTGGTAGGAATCGGCCAGCAGCAAGGGTGAGGGCATTTGGGGGGGTGTAGAGTTGAAAACAGGAGGTCCCAGGGGTGGGGTGCCCGTGAGCACAGGCAGGTGGGAACCCTAAGCAGCCAGAGAGACCTGCCCACGGGACTGGGTGGGGCCGAGGGATTCCAGAGGGGGGAGGGGGAGGAAAGCCAGTCTTCCTCAGCCCAGGCCCCCAGGACAGTAGGGGAACCATGTGAGGGACCCAAAAAGAGCTCTTAGACCACGCTATGCTGGCTTTTCTTTTTCAACCTTGCCTCAATAACCAAAAGGACTTTGTCAAACTTATTATATAATTCACATTGTGAAAGCAATAGGCTTTTCTTTTATTAAAGATTTTGTTTTAATCCTCTTTTTTATTAACAGCTTGACTGAGATAGAATTCATATAACATAAAACTCACCCTTTTCTGACAAATGACCCAATTAAAAAATGGGCCAAAGACTTGAATAGACATTTCTCCAAAGAAGAAATACAAATGGCAAAAAAAAACACATGAAGAAATGCTCAACATCACTCATGATTAGGGAAATGCAAATCAAAACTACAATGAGATATCATTTCACACCTATCAGAATGGCCACTATTAAAAAGACAGAGAACTACAAGTGTTGGAGAGGATGTGGAGAGATAGGAACACTTCTTCACTGTTGGTGGGAATGCAGGATGGTACAACCACTTTGGAGGACTGTTTGGCAGTTCCTAAAGAAGTTGAATATAGACTTGCCACGTGACCCTGCAATACCACTACTGGGTATATACCCAGAAGAACTGAGAGCAGTGACACGAACAGACATCTGCACACCGATGTTCATAGCCACATTATTCACCATTGCCAAAAGTTGGAAACAACCCAGGTGTCCATCAACAGATGAATGGATAAACAAACTGTGGTCTATTCACACGATGGAATATTATGC
>JAKSZT010053929.1:18913395-18948121 GCA_026826555.1 Tolypeutes matacus | reverse complement strand
TGGAATATTATGCAGCTGTAAGAAGAAATGAAGTCATAAAGCATATGACAACATGGATGAACCTGGAGGACATGTTGAGTGAAGCAAGCCAGACACAAAAGGACAAATACTGTATGAATGCGTTACTATGAACCAAATATATTGTGTAATATATTGTTTGATTAAAAAAAAAATTTTATATGTATCCATTACATTTAATTGAGAAATGTATATATTTATTCATCTGTGTTTACTTTTTAGTTTTTGTTTATATTTTAAATTATTAAATGTACAAAATAAAGTTTAAAAAATGTTAAAAAAAAAAAAAAGATAACACTTCAAATAAATATGGTATGGATATTAAGTTGTAAAAAAAAAAAAAAAAAATTCACCCTTTTCAAAGGTATGATCCAGTGGTTTTTAGTTTACTCACAGCTGTGCAGCCATTACCACAACCTAATTTAGAACATTCTCCTCAACTCAGAAAAAAGTCCTGTGCCCAGTTGATGTCAGCCCCTCCACTTCCACCTCTACCACATACACATACACACACACACCTGCCCTGTGCATCTGCTAATCTACTTTCTGTCTCTGTAGATTTGCCTATTCTCTACCCTTCACATAAAATCATAAAAAATATGTGGTCTTTTGTGTCTGACTTCTTTCTTTTGCTTAGATAAAAGTTTTCAAGGTTCATCCATGTTCTACCATGTTTCAGTACTTCATTCCTTTTTTGTAGCTGAATAATAGTCCATCGAATGGATATACCACAATTTGTTTATCTATTTGTCAGGTGATGGACATTTAGGGTTGTTTCTACTTTGGGGATATTAAGAATAATGCTGGGAAGCGGCTGTGGCTCAATCAGTAGGGCTCCCATTTACCATATGGGAGGCCCCGGGTTCGGTTCCCAGGGCCTCCTGGTGAAGGCAAGCCTGCCCGCACGGCGTGGTTAGCTGACCCAGTGAGCACAAGCAGCAAGGGGGGGGATAAATGAATAAATAAATAAAATCTTTAAAAAAAAAAAGAATGCTGGGAAGTGGATGTGGCTCAAGCGATTGAGCTCCTGCCTACCACACGGGAGGTCCATGGTTCAGTTCCCGGTACCTCCTAAAGAACACGGTGAGCTGGCGCAACAGGCAGGCTCAGCAAGCTGACACAGCAGGATGACGCAACAAGAGACACAAGAAAAACAATGAGAGACACAACAAAGGGAGCAGAGGTTCCTTGTGCCTCCTAAAAGAGGACGAGCAGAATGACAAGTGGCGTGACGGGCAGGCACAGCGAGCTGATGCAACAAAATGATGCAACAAGACACAAGAGGAAAAAATAACGAGAGACAACAAAGCAGGGAACCGAAGTGGCTTAGGCGATTAGGCTCCTCCCTCCCACATTGGAGGTCCCGGATTCGGTTCCCGGTGCCTCCTAAAGAAACAAGACGAATAGACACAGCAAGTGCAAAAACAACGAGGGGGTGGAGAGGTAAAATAAATCTTTAAATTAAAAAAAGAATAATGCTGCTATGAATAGACATGTACAAGTTTTTTAACATGTTTTCAGTTCTCTTTGATATCTATTTAGGTGAGGAATTGCTGGGTTATATTGGAACTCTACATTTAACTTTTTGAGCAACCAATAAACTACTTTCCAAAGCTGCTGTGAGTTTTCCTAAAGATTTTTTTTGATTTTTTTTTTTTTTTTTTTTACCGCGAGGTCCGGGAATCGAACCCGGGTCCCTCCATATGGGAGACGGACGCCCAACCAGTTGAGCTACATCCGTCCCCTTCCTAAAGATTTTGATGGTGGCTCATTTGCATTGAGAAAGGGTTATTTAAAATTCACTTTGGCTTTTGAAAATTAATAATTGGTTAAAATACAAATTGAAAAACATAATACTTTTTAATAAAAATTGTAGATTCAGTCTACCAGTCATTCTATTCATAAATCTAATGAACATTAACAACTTTTAAGGGGCTTTGATTAATAATTGGTTCTCTTTTCAAAATTAAAACTACTTTAGGCATTTTACACTGCACTTATTCATTCCATATATTCAATTTCACTTTTAAACATAATGGCTGACAAACCAGCCTCCCAAGTACTTTTATTGCAATCTAATAAAAGTAAATGTGTAAATATGGCAAATTTTAAGTTTTTTTCATGTTCAGGTTCTCCTTACAATCTCAGTAAGAATTTAACTTAAAATTACAAGTCTTAATTCTTCAATTGCCCAGTTTAAATTAGAATCACAAGATTTATCCTTTAAGCACTCCAATCTGCCAAATTATTTTAAACATTTCAAGAACTCGAGATACCTAACATGCACAATATAGTGCAAAAAATATGAATACTATTAGTTTGAGTCTTTTAAGCATTTCTATATGTAATTTGAAATCTTCCTGAGGTTGAAAGGTGATTATCCAATAAAAGGCCATTTGGGAACTTACTTTCCCAAATGATATAGGTGGGGGCTAGGGGGCACACCTTCTCAGGTCACTGAAGTTTCACACCAAGATTCTTCTTATGACCCCCAACTATCAGGCTGAGCCCCCTTTTGTAGCGACCATGACGTGGACTCCAGCACTTTCCAAGTAGGGGATCGGATAGCCCACAGCCTGGGTTTCAGTCATATCATTATTCAATTTTTAGTCTAGCCTCTAATCTGTACCCAGGCTTTTTGCACCGTGTTTGGATTCAATGTGTCTATTTACTGTTCATTCTTCTCTGACCCCTCTCTGACTCTGCAGCCAGGCTACCTTGGGTTATGTCCTGGCTCTGCCAATTAACTGTGTGACCTTAGGGAGACATTTAACCTCTCTATGCCTCAGTTTTCTTATTTGTGAAGTGGGGGTGATAAAGTCCCACTCGTGGGGTTATTCTAAAGATTAAGAAAGATAATGGTATGTAAAGCCCTTTGAAACAGTGCCTGGCCCAGTGTAAACACGATGGCAGGGTTTGCTATGACTGTTACCACAATTTGCAGAGACATTCTTATGACATCTAATTAGATTCTGTACATCTGAGGCTGTGTCTGACTCTGGGTCACAACTTCTAAGGTCATCCTAAGAACCCATTTCATCCCCCTGCCTCTTAAGAATGTCAAATGCTTCCTCGGCTGGGCAACCCCTCAGGCTTGGGCCTTGCCCCAGAACCCACAGTTCCACCTAGGCCCATGTGTTTAGTGAAGTGGTTGATGGCCCTTTAAGAGGCAGCAGCTAGCACCCAGTCGCCATGGAGACAGCTGGACACATAACCTAGTAGCAGCCAGCAACATGTCCTCCAAAATTCAGTCCGCAGGTGGGAAGAGGGCTGCTGGGTAGGAAGGGGAGGGGGCCTCTTCTCCCTCCCAGTCCACCCTGGGGGTGGCCTTGGAGGATTCTGCCCTTGGAGGCAGGGGCCAAGGTCCCACATCTGAGCCTCTTCTCCTGTAGGCCAGAAAGCCAAGGACCAGCGGCAACCCTCCACCCAGAAGGAGAGCTTGCCACCCCCAGAGGCCAACGCCGAAGCCATCAACTACCTCAACTCCCTCCGTGAGCCCAGGCAGTGGGGACTGGGTAGGGGTGGGTGGGATGAAAGGCTAGGGATGGGGGAAGAGAGGTTGCCCCAGAGCTGGGCTCTGTCCTTGGCCCCCACCTCACTCAGCCTTGATTCTCCTGGGACTCCGTAAGAAGGACGGGAGGCCTATTTGTTGGCATCCTTCAAGGGCAGACCCCAGGGGGTCTTCACCTGCTGGCTGCTGTAGAGGCCAATGGAGGGGGCAGGGGTCACCTAGAAGGCCTGGGGGGATGCGGGGGAGGGGGTGGTCAGGGGTCAGAGGTTGAGGCCCAGGAGTGGGGGTTTTATCTGTCACCGTGGAACCCTGACCGCAGTGCAGGAAGAGCTGCAGCTGCTGTTCTTCTCCGAGAGCCTGGTCATGGTCTCGGACACTGGGGAGCCTGTGGGGGAGCTGACCATTGACATACAGAAAGGGAAGTACAGAGACGAGTTCGGCGTCATCACATCCTGCCTCCTTGTGCACGCCTTCAGCCGTGGTTTCTTGGACAAAATTCTCTGTGGAAACTCCCTCCTGGGTAGCTCCTACTGCCTGGCACCCATCGCCATCCTGCCTCCACTCCCCTCCCCCACCACCCCCAGACCTTCACTCAGGACCAGCCCCTTGTCTTCACCTTGAGACCAGAAGGAAGCAAGAGGGGATGGGGTGGGGGGAGGTTCATCACAGCCACAGAACCAAGTAGAGAGTCATGCTGACCTGCCCCAGAGCTTTTCTGTGGCCACACTATACCTGAGCCTGCCAGCCTGGGCCATCACCCTCCCTTCCTGCCATCTCCAACCCGTATCTCCAGTGACATCATCTCCCTCCACCCCCAGGTTACATCTCGGGGGAAATGGAGGTCATAGAACAACATAGTCATGACTTCATCAAGGTACCTCCTGGGTCCCCAGCCTTGACCCCAAGCCAGGGAGGGAAGGAAGGAGAGAAGGAAGAAGGGAGGGAGGGGCCTCAATGGAACGTCACCCCAACTCTCTCCCCAGTTACCCTGCAACACCCCGCGCCACACACAACCTGAAAACCATTCCAGCCAGCACACTGGAAACCACAGCAGGGCACTTCTGATGAGGTCCCCCTGATACCCAAACTCTGGACCAGTCACCCAGTCCTCCTCCAGCCTGAGAGCCCAGCCCCTCCTTGGGCATCATCCAGGCGGGGGCTCTGGGCCCAGCCCTCCCCAAGACCCGCCCCCCCCACCCGTCTCCCCAGGTCTCCGGCTCTGCAGCCTTCACAACCAGCCCCAGGCACTGCACCAGCATTTGGAACGGGACCTATTCCTACTCTGGAAACCATGTGGGCCTAGCAACCCCCCGGTAGAAAGCATCTCATCTTTTAAACCCCTTATGCTGAAGTGCAGTTGTCTTTTGTATTACACCATAATGTGACTTCTGGCGTTTTACTACGGGTGGAAGATTTTTATCAAAATCTCACCTCAGGCTTCTCACCTGGAAAGGAGAAGGGACAAGATGATCTCTGAGGGGAGGGACATCCCATTCGTGGAAAATCTAGCGAGTCCCTGATTCTCCCACTCCACGCTCTGGCCCTTACATAGTTCCTGGTCCTCCCGATGGACCGGAAGACCAGTTTACTGAAGCAGGACGACCAGCTGGCCATGACCAGAACTGTCATGGAGGGAGAGGTAAGGGTGAGGGCCGGGGGGCGCCGCCCCCCACGCCCACTTCAGGACCACACACAGGGACCGGCCCAAGGCAGGCCAGGAAGCTGGGCTGAGGACCACAGACCCAACACATAGCTTGCCCGGGTCCCTGACCCGGCTCTGTCCTGCACAGGAAGCCAAGACTGAAGTGACTCACTTCCCCTGCAAGTCCATGGCAGGCTTCATCTCCGAGTCCGCCAACCTGGTACTGCTGAGGGTGATGGCGTGGCGGCGGGCTGTGCCCAACAACGCCCGCTTCCTGGCCCTGGACACCGAGGGGCAGCTCTGCTGTTCCACCTACGTGAGGCGGCTCCCTGGGCGGGGCTCGGCCTGGGCGCAAACTAGCAGGGCATGGAGGGCACCAGCAGGGAGAGGAGACAGCTGTCCCTGGGCCAGGGGGCACGGGTGGGGATAAAGCCGGAGTGGGAGGCAAGAGGAAGCAAGAACTGCGTGTGTTAGAAGATTAAGGGGGGGGCAGTGGAATGGGTGAAAGGGATCAAAAGGTGTGAGCAATTCAGGGAAGCATCACTTTTTTGCACAAAAGTCAGTCCAGGGAAGCAGATGTGGCTCAAGTGGTTGAGTGCCTGCTTCCCACAATGAAGGTTAGGGGAGCCCATGTGGCTCAGTGGTTGAACGCTGGCTTTCCACATACCAGGTCCTGAGTTCAATTCCCAGTTCCTCAAAAAAAGAAAAAAGTCCAGGAAGATAAACATAGTGGAGGGCTGGCTTTTTAAAAAAGTATCCTTTTTTTAAAAAAAATCAGGAAATGTAACATCTCCAACTTCTTAAGTATTTGATTATTTCTCAGATCTGAAGGGTTTCTCTTTTTTCTTTTATAATATCATAATCGACATAGCTAGGACTTCCTGTAAATATGATTATAAAATTGTGCCTTACCATGCACGCTGCTTCAAGTTAGACATTGGGAGCTGATTTGTCTTTCTTTGGCCAACTGTAAATTACGTTCCAGGCCTTAAAACAAGGGCTTTTTTTCTATCACAAACTGGACAAACAGCAATGTCTTTAACACAGACAAGGGCATAGCACCACCATCTCCATTTTCTTTGGAATACGTGTTTTACATTATTAACCTTTTCTCTTCATGGCAGCAGCCATTACAGGGGTTTAGGTGATAATGACAACAGGGCAGCCACAGATCCATCCAGCTCCACTCCTCAGAGCCCTGCTGCCTGACCCCCGTCTCTGCCACTGGCCCTACTTACCTACCCCCCCCACGCACACCCCTCCCTAACCGGTTAAGCATCATCCCTGGAACAGAATCTGTCAACTAGAAGCACTTGTCAGAGAGATGGCATGGGGAGCGCTTGGGGCAAGGGCAGGCTGAAGCTGGCTCTCTACGAGGAGATCCCCAAGTTAGGTTGTGGGTGCTACTCAAATCTGGGGGTGCTTGAAGATCTAGACAGCCAAGGGTTGCTTGTCATTGGTGAATAATGAGGATGCACGACGGAGAAAGGGCCAAGGTGAGCGTGGGAGGAAGACGCTGGTGGGCATCCACCTCACCCCACCCCTCCTCACTTTGGTTTGTGCCAGCAAGCCCTGGGCTTCCAGAAGATGCAGGTGGGCCGTCAGCAGGTGGAAGTGTTCATTGTGGAGCAGACCGTTCATTCGAACGAGGGCATCCCCATGTCCTGCCTGTACTACCTGTTTTCCGATGGGTGAGCCACCGAGGAGGGGTGTGGCAAGGAGGCGGTGTTAAGCTTGGGCATGGGCACGCACCGTAGAGATGGAGATGGGCAAAGGACAGACTGGCCGTTTCTGAGGACACGCAGAGGCTGCTGAGAGCCGAGTGCTTTATCACATCATTCACCTTTCTTCGTTTATTCGCTCATTTCTCCTAAGCCTGACTGCGCTGCCCAAACCTTCCCACTGAAGACCCCTGAACGGCAGAGGATGGGAGCACCAACCTCCACAGGGCCCAGGGCATAGCTAGAGCAGCACCACAGGTGCTAGGTTGACTACTGAGAACCATCAACTCTTGAACTGCTAGACACGAGGTAGAGTCAGTGCTTAGGGAGAAGCAGCCCGGCACACTGCCAAGTTGTCAGCAGCAAAGCAGGGGCACCACACCAGGAGAAAATTCTTGAAATTTCAAAAGTGGTACTGACATAGTGTCACTACACTGGAAAACAGGAATCAGAGCGATGTTGGCTTTCCTTATTTTCTAACTCAGTGTACAACTCACGAAGCAGGAGGCCCCATGAATTTTTTTTTGTAGCGCTTATGCTTCCAAGGGCCTCAGTCCAGCCCTGGCACTTTGGGCACACATCTCCAGGGGTAAGATCAGTACCCAGTTTGAGAAGCAAAGGTCTAATACTTGCCAAGCCCTGGGCCATGATTTGACGACCCAGAAAGGAACATAACCTAGCAACTTGAAGACAAGTAGGGGAGGCAGACGCACCGGGGTGCCCAGGGCGCTCTCTGTAGGGGGCCATGGTGGCCAAGAGGTTCCGGCTGTCACACCTTCTGTGTCCCACTCCAGGCACCTGGCCAAGAGAGTCCAGGTGGGCTCCCCGGGGTTCTGCGTCGTCACCAAGATGCCCATCTTGAGAGAGGAGGGTGAGAGAAGCAATGCCAGCGTGGGTGAAGGGGAAGGTGGGGAAACCTGGGCCTTCCGGGGGTGGGGTGGGGGCTCTGTCTCTTCCTGATCCTGCAGCTCGGGGTTCTCCTGAGACGACAGAAGGATGGGCTGGAGAAACCGTGCCCTCCAGCCCCTGACCCCAAGGTAGTTAAGGAAGATTCTTCCTTTCGGGGCGCCCTCAGCTGCACTAGGGTGGGCAGATTCCTGGGGTTTTCCCCGAGCCTGCTGTCTGGGTGATCTTGGGAATTAATTCCTGTGTGTATCCTGGGAAAGTTCCGGGGTGGGAGCAGGAGTGTGCACTCTTCCTCCTGCTGCAGATGAGATGGAGCCCCGCCCGGTGTTTGAGAAGAAGCCCCTGGTGTGGGAGGAGGACATGGAGCTCTATTCCAGGTTCCTGGACCGGAAGGTGAGGGCAGGCTGCCCGGGGCCCCACTCCCCACCGTGGCCATAAATTGATTTACCCGCACACCCCTGGGACCCCGGAGGCTCCCGCGTCCCTCGGCCCTCCTTGGAGCGGGCGAGGGGCCGTCCCGCGGCGCTGAGGCGCGGGGCGCCGGGTCCCGGCAGGAGGAGCTCCGCCTCAGCCACACCAGCTACCTGCGGCACCACCCCGAGGCCCGCGCGCTCATCTCCGACTTCCTGCTCTTCCTGCTGCTGCGCCAGCCCGCAGACGCGGTCACCTTCGCCGCCGAGTACTTCGGCCCCTTCGCCGTGCGCCGCCCGCCGACCCCCGCCTTGCGCTCCTCGCACCGGCCCAGCCCCTTCCGCTCGCTGGGCCCCGAGCGCAGCGGCCTCCGGGGACCCAGGCCCGCCTCGGGGGAGGGCTAGGCCCGGCCCGCGGGCCGGAGGCTGCGACAGGCGGCGCTCGGCGGGCCGGGCCTGGGCAGGAAGCCGGGGCGTCCCGGGGCGCGCCGGGGGAGCGCGCCCTTTCCGGGCTGCGGTTTTTGTGGGAATAAACGGGGCTGTCCCGCAGCTCCGCTGGGAACCTTCCTTGGCCAGCGTGTGGTGTGTGAATTTCCGCCTTTCTTTCCTTATCCCCATTTTGCTGATAAGAAAATGATGGCGCAGAAAGGGTAAGTAACCCTTAGAGGTAGCACGTGGAGAAGCAAGATTCGAGCCTGGACGGTGGCGCTCAAAGCTCAGACTCTGACCTTAGGGTAGCGGGGCTGGAGGCCTTGGCGCTATACCACGGAGCATAATGTCACCCCGCGCGGGAGCGGGGTGGGAGACCCCCTGGAGCCCCTTTGGTCTTGCTCATCACCCCGGAAGCCCCTCAAAACACCCACTGCCACTCTCACGCTCCACCTTCTCCCCGTTCCCACCGAGGCAGAGGAGCGCCCAAACTGCGCGAGCCCCGGTCACCGACGCCCTGAGAAAAAGGGATAGACAGGTGATCGCCCACCCCGAGGCTCCCTGCTGGAGGCCAGTTCTCTAGAGCCAGTGGCCTGTTTCTGGCAGCGCAGTAGCTTGGCAAATACTAGGCAGGCTCGCCCGAGGCCGCTGGTGAGTGGTGGAAGTGATGCCAGTTCACTGCAGCCACTTGGTCTACACTTTATTAGGCCCCCCACAAAGTCTTGGTGAAGACCACAGGAGCAGTCAAAGATGGTGTAGCAGTGTTTACAGAGGCAACAACAGGCTTTCCAGCTACGCCTGACAGGCTCTCTCACGCGCCCAAGCTATTCTGAAGATTTTGTCTTTTTAATTAAATTGGTTAACATTTTTTATTATTTATTTACCACCCCTCCACCCCCTCATTTTTGGGCTCACTGTCTGCTCCCTGAGCCCATTTGCTGTGTGCACTCTGCTCTGCTTGTCTTTTCTCCTCTTTAGGAAGCACCAGAAAACTGGTTTATTTTGTAGTTTTAGCCAAAAAGTTCCCTTGTTTGTCACGGAACTCATCTGTCATTCATAATTTGTTCTCATGCAATGAATTAAAATTGCTAAAAAATCAAGGACAGGCTTTCTATGGTTGGATTTCAGATGAGATATATTCAAGACCAGAGCTCTTCTCAGTATTTTGTTTTTCCAATATTTGATTTTTAAAAATACACACAGGTGCTGAATTAATATCTGCTGGTTTAAATTCTATCATATGCCACTTCTAGCCTTTTAGTGTGACAAATTGTTTTATTTTAAGCATTGGTAATTTGGAATATCTGGTAATAGCTAGAAAACAAATTCTGTAATTGAGTTTTGTGCTATGTATGGATAATTCCTCATCTGTAATGTGTCCTCAACACAGCTTCATTTTCCAGAGATCTTTATGCAAAATAAAGTTTTTCATCATTAGGTACAAAAAAAAAAGAGAGAGAGAGAGAGAGACTGCTACAGTGAGAGGAGGGACTACAGAGCTTTGCACTCTAGTGGACAAAATAAACCCATACCTACAAGGCTATAGGCATGGAGCCAGGAAAAGGAATCAGGGAATCAGGGAATCGGGGAAGGTTTCATGGAATTATCAATTGAGTTGTGCCTTGAAGAATTTGTAAAAAATATCTATTGTCCCCGTCCTTGTTTCAGAAGACATACATGTCTCCAATCCCACAAGGTAATCAACTCAGATAGCCTGGAGTATATTCTTCCAGGCTTTTCTTTATGAACATTTAAAAACATACAAATGAGGATATACATAATAAGGAGGTTCTTTTTCCTAAAAAAAAGGAATCACATCACAGGCATAATTCAGCAACTTGTTTTTTCAGTTCAAGTTACACCTCTTTCCGTATTACTACATATAGATCTACCAAAATTCTTTTTTTTTTTTTTTTTTTTTTTTTTTTAGGAGGCATCGGAGGTTGAACCCAGGACCTCAGACATGGGAAGCAGGTGCTCAACCACTGAGCTACACCCGCTCACCTACCAAATTATGTTTTTTTCTAATCATCCTCCTCGGCAGCTGACTTTTTATTTACACAAAAAGAAAACATTAAAAATTCTTTTCTTCACAAAGTGTACAATCAATGGTATTTGGTATAATCACATAGTTGGGCATTCATCACTTCGACCCTATTAGAGCATTTATATTATTTCAATAATAATAATAAGGAACAAAAAACAAAAAAAAATTCTTCACCTCTCAATCTCTCTATGTCCATAGCTGCTATTTCTGACTATTCTTGCACAATTTATTAATAAATTATTGCACAATTTTTATTGAGAAATAGTCACATACCATATTATCTATCCAAGATGTATAATCAAAGGCTTTTAGTATAATCACAATGTTGTGCATTCATCACCACAAAAAAAATTTTAGGGGAAGCGGATGTGGCTCAATCAGTAGGGCTCCCGTTTACCATATGGTGAAGGCAAGCCGGCCCACGTGGCGTGGTGAGCTGACGCAGCAGGGGGAGACAGGCAGACACGGAAAAACGCACAGCAAATGGACACGGCGAGCACAAGCAGCAAGGGGGGGCTAAATGAATAAATAAATAAAAATTTTTTTAGAACAATTTCATTACTCCAAAAAGAAAAACTCCACACCCCTTAGCATTCCTTCCCCGGCCCTACAAAAACACTAATCTAATTTCATCTTTATAAATTGGTTTATGTTTACATTTTATATAAAGGCAATCATATAATGTGTAGTACTTTGTGTCTGGTTTATTTCACTTAGCATAATGTTTTTTGTTTGTCTGTTTGTTTAGGAGGCACTGGGGATTGAACCCAGGACCTCATACATGCGAAGCAGGCTCTCAACCACTGAGCTACACCTGCTCCTCTACCAAACTGTTTTTAATAGTCACATGATATTCCATAATACTGGTGTGCCATAATTCATTCTGTTATTTCCCAATTGATGAAGTTGTATTTCCAATTGTTTCCCATGCAAACAATGCAGCAATACATTTCTTGCACACAAATAAAAAGAAAGAAAAAAAAAATACATATTCGTTAGAGAAAACTTAGAAATAAGAAGATAAACCAAAAGAAAATGAAATCACCTCAAATTCCTCTACCTAGAGGGAGCTACTCTTGAACATCTCTTTTTTCTAAGCATAAAAGCTGCTGGTGTTTTTTAAGTACTTGCTCTATTTCAAGCACTCCCCCCTGCCCCGAGATAGCTCCCTTGTCTGTCTACACGTTGTCTGCTTGCTGTGTCCACTTGTTGTCTCTCTTGTTTTCTTTAGGGGGCACTGGAAACCGAACCCAGGACCTATGTGTGGGAGGTGGGTACCCAACTGCTTGAGCCACATCTGCTTCCTCAAGCACTTTTATAGAGATTGTTTGATCTGGTCTTTACAACAACTCCAAGAAGGGGGGACTTTTTTTTTTTTTTTTTTTTTTTAACAAAAATGAGAAACTAAAGTAATACATGCTCAGATGTAGACACTCAGATGCAGAAAAATAAATAAATAAAAATAAAAAAAATAAAGTAATACATGCACATTAATTATTAAAACATTGCAGATAAAGCTGAAGTCTCCCTAGATTCCCTCCCCAGCCTCATAAGTTTTATTTTTTTCAAGTTTTTTGTTTGTTTGTTTGTTTTTAAGGTGGTACAAAGCAATCTAGGGAGACTTCAGCTTTACTGAACTTGTGAAGCAGGTGTCCGTACTTGCGAAGCAGGCGCTCAACCACTGAACTACTCCTGCTCCCCCTTGTAATACTGTTTTGTAACCATTTTTCATGTGTTGTAACCGGTATTGCTTAATATATTTTGAAAATCTTTCCCTGCCATTACACAGTCATCCATTTTTGTTTTTTCTTTTTCTTCCCCCCCAACCCCACCCAGGTCACGCCCTCATCTGTCTGCTCCTTGTCTGCTGGTCTTCTTTTAGAGGCACAGGAACAGAACCCAGGACCTCCCGTGTGGGGGGGCCCAATTGCTTGAGCCACATCCACTTGCCCAGTCATCCATTTTTGAAGGCGGGTCCAGTGTTTAGATAATCCTACTCTAAACAGTGCCACACTGAACAGTCGTGTAGCTAAATTTTTGCATATATCTATTTCCTTAAGAATATGTTCCGAAAAGTGGAATTGTTGGATTGATGTTCAGGCATTTGTTTGTTTGCTTTTTTATTTTTTTTAATGTGCTCTCACCATTTCCATTTATTTCCAGAGATTTACAAACAACCTTTTAACCAATTCTGCACAGATTAACCATCAGCTTTCCATTCTCTGCCCTCATTCTATTTTCTGGTGACCTATATTCTAATTATTAATTCCATGAGTTTACAAAATGTATTTAGTTCATAATAGTGCATTCTTACAGTATTTGTCCTTTTGTCTGACTTGCTTCACTCAACATAATGTTCTCCAAGTTCATCCACGTTGTCATATGCTTCACGACTTCACTTCTTACTGCTGCATAATTTTCCATCATGTGTATATATCACAGTTTGTTTATCCATTCATCAGTGGATGGACACCTGGGTTGTTTCCAACTTTTGGCTACTGTGAATAACGCCGCTATGAACATTGGTGTGCAGATGTCTACTCGTGTCACTGGCTCTCAGTTCTTCTGGGTATATACCTAGCAATAGTATTGCTGGGTCCCATGGCAAGTCTATATTCAACTTCTTTAGGAACTGCCAAACAGTCCTCCACAGTGGCTGTACCGTTCTGCATTCCCACCAACAGGGAACAAACTTTCCTCTCTCTCTCCATATCCTCTCCACATTTACGGTTTTCTGACTTTTTAATAGTGGCCATTCTAATAGTTGTGAAATGATATCTCATTGTAGTTTTGATTTGCATTTTCCTAATCGCTAGTGATGTTGAACATTTTTTCGTGTGTTTCTCTTCACCATTTGTATTTCTTCTTTGGACAATTGTTTTTTTAAGTCTTTTTTAAAAACTATCCCATTTTTTAAATCGGATAGTTTGTCTTTTTATTGTTGAGTTGTATGATCTCTTTATATATCATAGATATTAAATCCTTTTTGGATATGTGATTGCCAAATATTTCTCCCATTGAGGCAGCTGCCTTTTCACCCTTTTGACAAAGTCCTTTGAGGTACAAAAGTGTTTAATTTTGAGGAGGTCCCATTTATCTCTTTTTTATTTTGTTGCATTTGTTTGCTTTTTAATGTATTGCCAAATTCTGGGGTGGGTGGGAGCTTGGTTATGGTCAAGTACAACATTCCAGGCAGAAAAAAATGACATCAGCCAAGGGTAGAGGGAGGAAAGTGTGATGTATTTTCATGGTCCACAGCAGCGCTGGCCAGTAGAAGGCTCTGAAATGTTCTGTATCTGCGATGTCCATTACAGCAGTCAATAGCCAGTGTGGCCAATGGGCACTTCAGATGTGGCTCACGAGAATCTGGAACTGAATTTTTAATTTAATTTATTTTATTTATTACCTTTCCCCCCTCGTTGTTTGAGGTTTGCTGTCTGCTCTCTGTGTCTGCTCATCTTCTCTTTAGGAGGTACCAGGAACCAAACCTGGGACCTCCCATGTGGGAGAGAGTCACTCAATCACTTGAGCCACCTCAGCTCCCTGCTTTTGCTGTGTCTCTCATTGTCTTTCCTCTCTGTGTCTCCTCGTTGCGTCATCTTGTTGTGTTAGCTTACCGCGCCTGCCTGTTGCACCAACTTGTCTTTTTTTTTTTTTAAGATTTTATTTATTTATTCATTTATCCCCCCCTTGCTGCTTGTGCTCGCTGGGTCAGCTAACCACGCCGTGCAGGCAGGCTTGCCTTCACCAGGAGGCCCCGGGAACCGAACCCGGGGCCTCCCATATGGTAAACGGGAGCCCTACTGATTGAGCCACAGCCGCTTCCCCTCCACTTGTTGTCTTGTTCGTCTTTTCCAGGAGGCACCAGGAACCGACTCTGAGACCTCCCATGTGATAGGCTGAAGCTCTGTTGCCTGAGCCATAACTGCTTCTCTAATTAAATTTTTTTTTCTATCTGGTTGCATCTTTTTGTTGCATCGCTGTACTGCGCGGGGGGCCTGTGCCTCGCTGCACAGGTCTGGGATGCCTTTTTTCTTTTTTTACCAGGAGGGCCCAGGGATTGAACCTGGGTCCTCCATATGTAAACAGGAGCTCAGTTGCTTGAGCCACAGCCGCTTCCCCCTAATTTAATTTTAATTGACTTAAATTTAAGTAGCCACACGTGGCTCATGACATATTGGATAGCACAGCTCTAGAGGATGAGTTTGTTTAATTTGATCAGTCAGACACATGAAGAGCTGCAGGAAGAGCATTCTTGGCAAAGGGAAAAGCACATGAAAAGACTCTGAGCATGGCACGTGGGAAACAGACAGCCAGTGAGGTGGGGGCACCATAGGGCAGGAGGGGGAGGAGGTGAGGGTGCTCATTCACTAGATCTCAGAGGGCCGTCTAGGCCATGGGAATTCCCTTCATCCATGGAGAACTGAAACAGGCTGACCCCACCCGATGCACCCAAAACATTCCCACAGGGAACAACCTCCGACCCACAGAGGTCCTTCCTCTGCTGAGTTCTCTCTCACATGCGGGCGGCTTAGGAGGGAGGAGTCCAGCCTCTTCCCTGATGCCGCTGCGACACCATTTCAAAACTGGTTTATTTTTATATCTTATCATTTGTCCCCAGAACTTCTATTACCCCTCCTCCTGCTCCGTAATAATAAAATACACATTGCTCTGAACAAAGAAAAACAAATGTTGAACATTTCCAAAGTGCCAGGTCCTGGACTAGGTTCTGGGATATTATGGGGAGCCAACAGAAGCAGGCATGGCACACAGCCCAGAGGGGAAGGGACAGCAGTCAAACAACCCCACTGAAGGATATGTGAGCATAGACTGGGGACAGTGCTCTCAAGTGAAATACATGGTCTATATTAGAGTGTTTAATGTGGACTCATAGGTGGGCGAAAGGAGTATTGTGCTGAGGAAATACATAGCCTGGCCATGGAGGGATCAAGGAAGGCTTCCTGAAGGGGGTCACACCAGAACGAAGCCCTGAAGAAAGCAAGAATTGGCCAGGCAAAGGGTACAGAGGTAAGGGTGTCTGCAAAGGTCTGAAGGCGAGCAGGAGGGAGCAGTCAATGTCTGACTTACTTTGAAGGGATCGGGATGAGATGGCAAAGGGCCTGGGAGGCCAGCTAAAGCATTGCCCTCTGTTCGCACTACTGAAAGCGCGATTCTGCATTTAAGACTTTCATTGGCAAGGCAAGAATTAAACCATGATGAGCATCCATGTTTGAGACAGAGAATGCCTTTGGAGTTCCAGAGAACCGAAAATGACCAAAAACATATTTGGAACTTGTTTGGGGGAAGAGACACCCATTACCACCTCCAGGGGAGGAGTCCTAGTGCATGGAGGAGAGCAAAGAGATGCCAGCCCACTCCAATGCAGTGTCGGGGTCACCAAGAAAGACAACCCACACAGGCACTGGATGAAGCAACATTTACTCACATAGAGAAGAAAGGTCAGTGTGGTGATCTGAAGCTGTATGCACCCCAGAACAACAGGTTTTTAAATCCATTCCTGTGGGTGTGCACCCATTGAAAGTAGGACCTTTTGATGAGGCTGCTTCAGCTTAGGTGTGGCCCACCTCAATCAGGATGGGTCTTAATCCTTTTCCTGGAATCCTTTATAAGAGAGTGAAATTCAGACACAGAGAGAAAGCCACAGGAAATAAGAAGCTGAAACAGAACCCAGAGGAGAAGGAATAGACCAGAAGATGCCGCCATGTGCCTTGCCATGTGGCAGAGGAGCCAAGGATCACCAGCAGCCAGTCCCAGAAAGCTGCAGTCTCCAGGAAAGGAGCATCACCTTGATGATGCCTTGATTTGGACATTTTCCCAGCCTCAAAACTGTTAGCGAATAAATTCCCACTGTTCAACCAAACCCATTTCATGGTACTTGCTTCAGCAGCCAGGAAACTAAAACATTTTGGTACCAGGAGAGTGGGGAGCTGCTACTGCAAATACCCGACATGTGGAAGCAGCTTTGGAATTGGGTAACGGGCAGAGGCTGGAGGAATTGTGAGGCGCTCGATAGAAAAGGCCTAGATTGCTTTGCAGAGACTACTCGTAGAAATATGGGTGCTAAAGCTACTTCTGATGAGGCCGTAGACGGAAATGATGAGGTGTTATTGGAAACTGGAGGAAAGGCGATCCTCATTTTAAAGTGGCAGAGAACTTGGCGAAACTGGGTTTTGACATCAGATAAAGCAGAACTTGAAAGTGCTGACTTTGGGTATTTAGCTGAGGATATTTTTCAGCTAAGTGTGGAAAGTGCAGCCTGGTTTCTCTTTGCAGCTTATAGTAAAATATGAGAGGAAAGGAATAGGTTGGGAACTGAACTCCTGGGCATAAAGAAACCAGAAATTGATGGTTTGGAAAATTCTGAGCTTCCAGAAAGTGAGTCCCCAGAAAATAGTGCTCCATGTGAGGGTTTAGTTGAACATGGAACCAGTCAGCCATTTCAGTGCAAGTCAGAGTTGGAAATACCGTTATCCAGAAAGGATTTGTGGGAAGTTCTTTTGTCTGATACTCTGAACCATTATGTAATATATGCAAAACCAACAAGTGTTTTGCATAATTTGTTTAAACAGAACCACTGCAAGCCTGGACTAAAAGGGACAGAGGAGGGGAAAATTGAAGGAAAAATCACTTGAAGGGCAGAACCATGGAAGCTGAGGGCTGGACCAAAGCATCTTCTCGGGCCAAGACAGCAGACCCATAGATACTTGGAAAGGGCAGCCCTCCCATCCCATTGTTCAGCAAGGGTGTTGCCACCCCAGTGCTCTGAGAGGTTGGAGCCTTCACCCCAATGTTTGGGGGGAAAGCATGGCTGCTGCACAAGCACTTGGAAGGGATGGGGCTGCCCCTTTGTCAGGCCTGGAGGACAAAACATTGCTCCATAGATGACTCTTGGACCTTGAAATCTAATGGAGTATGTCCTGCTGGGTTTTGGAATTGTTTGGGACTCATGACCCCTGTTTTCCTTCCAATTTTTTTCCCCAATGGGAATGGACATGTTTACCCTATGCCTGTCCATTGTATATTAGAATCAGATGACTTGTTCTCTAGGTTTCACAGTTCACAGATGGAGGGTGTAGCAGTTGGTATTATTTATGAATTCCAAAACAGATATTGATAAATGTTTGTAAACTGGTTTCTTCCTCTGGACATGATAACCCTTTGATTGCATTAGATTCAGCTGAGATGTCTGATTAAATTATATTAAGATTAGGGCTTTAGGGAAGCGGCTGTGGCTCAATCAGTAGGGCTCCCGTTTACCATATGGGAGGCCCCGGGTTCGGTTCCCGGGACCTCCTGGTGAAGGCAAGCCCTCCCGCACGGCATGGTTAGCTGACCCAGAGAGCACAAGCAGCAAGGGGGGGATAAATGAATAAATAAATAAAATCTTTAAAAAAAAAAAAAAAAAAAGATTAGGGCTTTGATTCAACCACATCATTAAGGCATGCAGGGTTGAGTCCCCGCCCCCTTCGTAGGCTATATAAACAAAGGCTCAATTAAGAACACACAAAAGTAGATACCCAGAGAAGAAGAATACAGAGGACTAGAGAGAGCCCATTAGACACGGCAGACACCCTGGGAAGAAAGATGAGCCTGACAGTCTACAGCTGACCTTGTGAAGAGAGCAGAGCAGCTGAGTCCGGAAAGAAACAAGCCTCAGGGAGAGAGACAAGCCTTTTTCCAGCCTACAGCTGAGATCAGAAGAAGCTGGGACCACGGAGCCTTAAGAGGAAGAAGGAAGGCTGAACCCTAGCAGACATCACCCGCCATCTTGCTTCAACATGTGGCCAATGACTTTGGGTAGGAAAGTATCTTTTTTTTTTTTAAAGAATTATTTTATTTATTTAATTCTCTCCACCACTTCGTTGTTTGCACTTGCTGTGTCTGTTCGTCTTCTTTGTTTCTTTAGGAGGCACCGAGTTCCCCAGGACCTCCGATGTGGGAGGGAGGAGCCTAATTGCTTGAGCCACTTCCATTCCCTGCTTTGTTGTGTCTCTCATTATGCTTTTCCTCCTGTGCCTCTTGTTGCACCATCTTGTTGTGTCAGCTTATGGTGCCTGCCTGTCTCATCAGCTTGCTCTCTTGCCTGTCTTCTGTAGGAGGCACTGGGAACCTCTGCTCCTTGCTTTGTTGGTATCTCTCATTATGTTTTTCTTCTTGTGTCTCTTGTTGCATCATCTTGTTGTGACAGCTTGCCACGCCTGCCCGTCGCGCCAGCTCACTGTCTTCTTTAGGAGGTACCAGGAACTGAACCACGGACCTTCCATGTGGTAGGCGGGAGCCCAATCAATTGAGCCACATACACTTCCTGAAAGTACCTCTTATATTACCTTGAGTTGGACTTTTTAAGGCCTTGTGATTGTAAGCTTCTACCCCAAACAAATACCCTTTATAAAAGCCAACAGTGTTCTGGTAGTTTGTATCAGCACCCCTGTGGCAGTTTGATGTAATTATGAATTCCAAAAATATAATTGAATCATGCTTGTAAACTGATCTGTTAATCTGGGCATGATTAGGTTAGGATTAGGGCATTGAGCCCCCCACCCCTTGGTGGGTGGGGAATTGAATATAAAAGGCAAGGCAAAGGACAGTTGAAGCAGTCTTTTGAGAAGCAGTTTTGATGTTGGGAAAAGGCCCCAGGAGAAGAGAAGCAAGCCGTTCGCCTGATCATCTACAGCTGACCTTGTGGAGGAAACAGGAGCTAAGCCCGGAGAGAAACGCAGCCCCGGGAAGAGAGGAACCCCAGAAGCCTGAACCCTGGCAAACGCCGACAGCTGTCTTGCTCTAACATGTGGCAATGGACTGTGGTGAGAGAAGAAACTTAACGCTTTATGGCCTGGTATCTGTGGACTTCTACCGCAAATAAATACCCTTTATAAAGACCAACCCATTTTTGGTATTTTACATTAGCACCCCTTTGGCTGACTAATACAACCCCTTTTGGCTGACTAATGCAGAGGGGAATTGTGAACGCATCCATAACTAATTTTTTTTTTCTTTATTAGAGAAGTTGCAGGCTTACAGAATAATCATACATAAAATACAGCATTCCCACATACCACCCCAAAACCAACAGCTTGCATTGGTGGGGAACATTTGTTACAATTTATGACCGCACATTTTTATAATTGTGCTATTTATTGGGAAGCGGATGTGGCTCAAGTGATTGGGCTCCCATCTACCATATAGGAGGTCCAGGATTCGATTCCTGGGGCCTCCTGGTAAAAGGCAAGCTGGCCCACGCGGCCTGCTAGCCCACGCAGAGTGCTGGCCTGCGTGGAGTGCCTGGTGCAGCAAGATGATGCAATAGAAAGAGATAGAGAAGAGAGAAAATAAGATACACAGCAGACCAGGGAGCTGAGGTGGCACAAGAGATTGAGCGCCTCTCTCCACTCCGTGAAGTCCCAGGATCGGTTCCCGGTGCCGCCTAAAGAGAAGACAAGCAGGCACACACAGAAGAAGACACAAAGAGCAGACAGCACAAAACAACAAGAGGGGAGAAATAAATAAATAAATCTTAAAAAAAAAAAAAAAATAATCGTGCTATTTATTAAAGTCCATGATTTAATTTCGGGTTCACTTTGTAGTGTAGGTCTATGGATTTTTAAATTTTTATTTGTACTCTGTTACTATGTATGCAATCTAGTATTTCTCCTTCTAAGCATATTCAGACACATATTTCATTGCTGTTAATTGCATTCACAATGTGTTGCTGCCATCACCATGTTCTTAAATTTAATCCATTCCTGTGGGTGTGAACTCATTGTAAGCAGGATGAGATTACTTCAGTTAAGGTGTGTCCCACCTCATTTAGGATGGGTCTTAATCTCATAACCAGAGTCCTTTCTAAGAGAATGAAATTCAGAGGGAGAAAGAGAAAGCCACAGGAAGCAAGAAGCTGAAATGGAACCCGGAAGAGAAGGAAGAGACCAGGAGATGTTGTTAGGTGCTTTGCCAAGTGACAGAGGAACCAAGGCTCACTGGCAGCCGGGCCCAGAGCACCAGTCTTTGCGGAGAAAGCAGCATCTTGATGCTGCCTTGGTTTGGCCATTTCCCAGCCTCAAAACTGTGAGTGGATAAATTCTGTTTGCTTCAGCAGCCCAGAAAACAAAAACAGCTTCTTTAGTGGGCGTCTGTGTCCCATGCCAGCGGGTCTTGCTCTGCAGCTGATGCAAGAAAATGGTCTACACATACCCCTCTGTTGTATGCTGTAGGTGAGGGACCCCCTCCCTCCCTTCCAGGAAGAGATACAGCCGCAGGGGTGTGCCTAGTGCCATCAAATGCGCATACCTAGCCAAGCAGTCTCCAGAGTCTGTTTCCATTCTCAAAGGGGATGGAAGGAAAGCAGATGTGGCTCAAGCAGCTGGGCTCCCGCCTACCACATGAGGGTCCTGGGTTCAGTTTCCCATGCCTCCTGGAGAAGATGAGCAAGACAGTGAGCTGATGCGATGAACTGACGCAAGATCATGCAGTGAGATGACGCAATCAAGAGACATAGTGAGGAAACACAACGAGAGATACAAACAGGGAATGGAGGCGGCTCAAGCGATTAGGCGCCTCCCAGGTTCGGTTCCTGGTGCCTCCTAAAATGAAGCTGAACAGACAATGAGCGCAGACAATGGGTGGGGGCGGGGGTGGAGAAAGAAAGAAAGAAAAATTGTAAAAGTTTTTTAAAAAGGGGGATGGGATGTGCCTGCAGGCCACCATCTGCTAGGAGATGAGTTTTATCTGCAGGCTCTCCAGAGAAGAGTCAGCCCACAAGGATCATCCCATCCTAGGAGCCAGACCAATACATCTAGTCCCAAGAAAAGGGTTTCTTTGTGGGTCATGGGGAGGATGGCAGGCCGTGCTCGGACTTCTTTCTTCCACGGAACTCAGTTTGTAAAAGCTACTGCACAGTGCTAGCTACATTTCTTGGGCCTGACAAAAAGTCTTTCAGGCAGGTATTTTATTATTCCCATTTTACCACTGGGGAAACTGAGGGGCTCAGAAACTTGCCTAAGTCATAGAGCTAGTAGTTAGGAAAGTCAGGATTTGAACTCAGACCATCTGGTTCCAGAGGCTGTGCTGTTTTTTGGTTTTGTGTTTTTTTTTAAATTCTATTGAAGTATAATATTCATTAATAAAATGCACCCTTTTACTAGTTTTTTTAAATTGACATAATTATAGATTCATATGCAGTTTTTTTTTTTGTTTTGTTTTGTTTTTTCCAGAGCCTGGCAACCCATGCACCTTCTATATTTTTATTTTACCGGGAGGTCCCGGGGATCGAACCCAGGTCCCTCCATATGGCAGATGGACACCCAACCATTTGAGCCACATCCGCCCCCTCATATGCAGTTTTAAGAAATAATATGGGTTAAATGGCTGAGAGTTTCACAAATGCTATCAGAATATTTTAGTCTATTACAAACATTTTGTTTAAATTATCATCAAAATTAGATTCAGCATTTCCTAAGGTGATTTATCTATATTTGGGAAACAAGATTTACTAAATAAAGAAAGTATTTTTGGGGGATTAATCATTAATCTGGCATTGTTAATCTGCTTTATAATTTAAGGTTACCACATGGGGTTAAGCATATCATTGTTATTTATGTATTTGTTATTGTTCATCTCATAGTATTTAAATGCTGATTTGGCAAAATGAAAAAATATTTACTGGCCTTGGACTGATCTTCCTTCCCTCCTCTCTCTATTTCTTTCCCTTGAATACTTTGCTCAGTTTCCCCCAATGGTACCATCTTACAAAACTCTAGTTCAACATCATAACCAGGATATTGACATTGATACAATCCACTGATCTTTTTCAGATTTCCCCAGTTTTACTTGCACTCTTTTTTTTTTTTTTTTTTTTTACCAGGAGGTACCGGGGATCGAACCCCGGTCTCTCCATATGGTAGACGGACGCCGAACCTCTTGAGCCACATCCGTTTCCCTACACTCTTTTGTATATGTGTGTGTGTGTATTAAGTTCTATGAAATATTATCACATGTGTAGGAACAAGTATTTACCACTATGGTCGAAGGTACTGAATAGTTCCACCTCCACAAGAATCCTTGAGTTGCTCTTTCATAACCACACCCACCTCCTTCACCATATTACCTTCCTATCCTTAACCCTAGCAACCTCTAATGTGACCTTCAGTTCTAAAATTTTGTTGTTGCAAAATGTTATGTAAATGCAGTCGTATAATATGTAAACTTTTGGGACTGGCTTTTTTTGCTCAGCCCAATTTCCTGAAGATTCATCCAAGTTATTGTGTGTACCAAAAGTTTCTTCCTTTTTATTACGGGGTAGTAATCCATGGCATGTATGTGCTGCACTTTGTTTAATCATTCACCAGTTGAAAGACATCTGGACTAATTCCAGTTTTTGGCTATTGCAAAAGAACTGTTATGGACATTTACGTGCAGGCTTTTGTGTGAACATCAGTTTAAATTTTTCTGGCATAAGTACCCAGGAGTGTAATTTGCTTGTTTAGTTATTTAAGCAGTTTTCTAGAGTGGCTGTACCCATTTATATTCCCACCAGCAATGTACGTATGATCCAGTTTCTGCACAGCCTCACCAGCATTTGGTGGTGACAGCTTTTCATTTGAGCTATTCTGATAATGTGTAGTGATATTGCATTGTGACTTTTATTTGTATTTCCCTAATAATTAATGGTGTTGAACATCTTTTGATGTGCTTATTTGCCATTTCTCTATCCTCCTTGGTGAAATGTCTGTTCATGTCTTTTGCCCATTTCTAGTTGGATTGTTATTTTTCACTGTTAAGTTTTGAGAGTTCCTTATACAGTTTAAATATTAGTCCTTTGTAGAATATTTGGTTTGCAAATATTCCCTCCCAGTCTGTAGCTTGTTTTTTCATCCTCTTAACAGGATCTTTCACAGAACAAAATTTTAAAAATTTAATGCAGTCCAATTTATCAATTTTTCCCATTAAGGATCATGACTTGAGGTACAGTCTAAGAAGTTTTGTCCTAGATCCTAAAGATTTTATGCTATGTTTTTCTTGCTAAATGTTTTATAGTTTTATAATTTACATTTATGTCTATGACTCATTTTGTATTAAATTTTGTATAAGGTATGAGGTTTAGGTTGGGGCTTTTCTTTTTTTAACCTATGGATGTTCAATTGCTCCAGCACCATTTGTTGAAAGGATATCCTTTTTTAATTGAATTGATTTTGCACCTTTGTCAAAAGTCAGTTGAACAAAATTATGTAGGTCTACTTCTATGCCCACTGCTCTGTTCCACTGATCTGTGTGTCTAACCCTCCACCATACCTAACCACCTTGATTTCTATAGCTATATAGTAAAACTTAATGTCAGATAGAGTGATTCCTCCTACTTTATTTTTCTTTGTCAAGATTGTTTTAGCTACTCAGGGCCTGTGCCTTTCAACATAAATTTTAGAATGAGCTTGTGTATTTCTACTAGGATTTTGATAGGAATTGCATTATAACTATAGATCATTTTGGGAAGAATTGACATCTTAACTGAGTTGAGTCTTCCAATCCATGAACATGGAATGTCTCTCAATTAATTTAGAACTTCTTTGACTTCTTTCATCAGCATTTAAAAATTTTTAGTATATAAATCCTATATGTATTTTGCTAAGTGTATACCTAGTAACTTTTTTTTTTTAAGAGGGCCTAATAACATTTTTGAAGCAATTGTAAATGATATTGTGTTTTTAATTTTGGTTTCTGCATGTTCATTGTTAATATGTAGAAATGTAATGGATCTTCATGTGTTGATCTTATATCTCATGATCTTGATGAACTCACTTATTAGTTCTAAGAGTTTTTTGTAGATTCTTTGGGATTTTTTACATAGACAAAATAGTGGCTATATATATATATATATATATATATATTTTTAAAGATTTTATTTATTTATTCATTTATCCCCCCCTTGCTGCTTGTGCTCGCTGGGTCAGCTAACCACGCCGTGCGGGCGCGCTTACCTTCACCAGGAGGCCCCGGGAACCGAACCCGGGACCTCCCATATGGTAAACGGGAGCCCTACTGATTGAGCCACAGCCGCTTCCCAGTGGCTATATTTTTGACAGACAAAATAGAGTAATCAAAAGAGACTCCTATGCATATACTCAAAAGAATTGAAAAGAGGCACTCAAGTTTCAAACAGATACTTGTATGGCAATATACATAGCAGCATTATTCACAACAGCCAAAATGTAGAAACAACCCAAATGCCCTTCAACAGATGCATGGATAATTGTGTACATATATACTATGGAATATTATTCAGTCATAAAAAGGAACAAAGTTTTAATACATGTAACAACATGGATGAACCTTGCAAACATTATGCTGTGAAATATGCCAGACACAAAAGGATATATATTAGGAAGCAGATGTTGCTCAAGTGATTGGGCTCCCATCTACCATATAGGAGGTCCAGGGTTTGATTCCCAGGGCTTCCTGGTGAAAAGCAGGCTGGCCCGTGCAGTGAGGTGGTCTACCTGGAGTGTGTGGAGTGCTGGCCCACTTGGAGTGCTGGACCATGCGGAGAGCTGGCACAGCAAGATGACACAACAAAAAGAGACACAGAAGAGAGCCAATAAGAGACACAGCAGACCAGGGAGCTGAGGTGGTACAAGAGATTGAGCAGCCTCTCTCCATTCCAGAAGGTCCCGGGATCGTTTCCCGGTACTGCCTAAAGAGAAGACAAACAGACACAGAAGAACACAGAGAGCAGACAGTGAGTGCAAAACAACAGGGTAGGAGAGGGGAGAAATTAAAAAAAAAATTTTTTTTAAAGGATATATATTGTATGATTGCACTTACATTAAATACCTAGAATTGGCAAATTCATAGAGACAGAAAGCATATTAAAGGTTACCAAGTGCCCTGGGGAGGGGAGAATGGGAAGTCATTCCTTAAGAAATAGAGAGTTTATGTTTGGGGTGATGAAAACCTTTTGGAAATAAATATAGGTACTGGTGATGGCTGCACAACATTGTGAATATAATCAGTGCCACTGAATTGTACACTTAAAAATGGTTTAAATGATGAATTTTATGTTATATCAATAACAAGATAGAAATTATAACAGAGAACCAAATGGAACTTCTGGAGTTGAAAAAATCACTAAAAGGGTTCAGCAGTAGATTTGAACTTACACAGGATAGAATTAGGAACATGAAAATAAATCGATAGGAATTATGCATGCTAAAGAATAAAGAAAAAAGAAAGAAAGAGAAAAAATGAATGAACTAAATCTTGTAGAAATGTGGGTAACTACTAGGTATACCAACATAGAGGTATGGAAGTGCAAGAAGGAGAGGAGAGAGGGGAAACAGCAGAAAAAAACTATTAGAAGAAACAATGTTCCCTGCCTCCATCCTGCTTTTTGGGTCCTTTTCGATGCTTTCCACAGTTGCTAGTTAGACTGCCCCCAGCAGCCAAAATGGTAAAGCAGATCAAGAACAGGGAAGATTTTCAGGCAGCCTTGAATGGTGCTGGAGATAAACTTGTAGTAGTTGATTTCTCAGCCACATGGTGTGGGCCTTGTAAAATGACCAAGCCTTTCTTTCATTCCTTCTCTGAGAAGTATAACAAGGTGATGTTCCTTGATGTAGATGTGGAGGACTGTCAGGATGTTCCTGCAGACTGTGAAGTCAAATGCATGCCAACATTTCAGTTTTATAAAAAGGGACAAAAGATGGGTGAATTTTCTGGAGCTAATAAGGAAAAGCTTGAAGTCACCATTAATGAATTCAATTAATCATGTTTTCTGAACATATAACCAGCCATCAGCTGTTTAAAACTTAACTTGTAATTTTTTTTTTTTTTTTTTACAAAAAACAAAGATCACGTATGAAGACTATATAAATGACAATAAAATATTAATTCCACCCTTTGGGGAAAAAAAGAAACAATGGCTGGAAATTTCCCAAATTTATTGAAAACACTAACCTACACATTCAGGAAACTCAATGAACTCTGAATGGAATAAATGCAAATATATCCACAAGCAGATGCATCATAGTAGAAGTACCAAAAGCCAAAGATAAAGGAGAAAATCTCAAAAGTAGCAAAAGGAAAATGATATTACTAACAAGGGATCCTCCCCAATAAGATTGTCAACTGACTTTTTACTAGACAATGGAGACTAGAAGACAGTGGAATTATGTATTCAAAGTGCTCAGACAAGTATTGTCAACCAAGAATCCTATATCCAGCAAAGCTATCTTTCAAAAATGAAGGCAGGGAGTGGTTGTAGCTCAAGTAGTTGAGTGTCTGCTTCCCATGTATGAGGTCCTAGGTTCGTTCCCCAGTACCTCCTAAAAACCAAAACAAACAAGCAAACAAGTAAAAAAATTCAACTCAATCCCTGGCCCTGGTATCTTAAAAAAAGGAAAGGCAAAAGAAAGACATTCCTAGATAAACAAAAGCTGGGAGAATTTGTTGCTAGCAGACCTGTCTTACAAGAAATACTAAAGGAAGTTTTTTAAGCTGAAAAGAAGTGATCCCAGATAGTAGTAAGTATCCACAAGAAAACAAGAGCCTAAGGCATAACATTGTGATTATACTAAGACCCAGTGATTATACACTTAGGATAGACAGTTGTATGGTATGTGAATATATCCCAATAAAACTGCTTTAAAATAAATATTTAAGAATAGCCAGAAATAGCAGCTAGGTACAGCATGGGAAGCATAGAGAGATTGAGAGGTAATGAATTTTTTGTTTGTCTGTTTTTTATTATTATTATTGAAATAATGAAAATGCTCTAATAATGACTGATGTGATTAATATACTACTATGTGATCATGCCAGATACCACTGACTGTATACTTTGGATGGATTGAATGTTTTAGTAAAATGTATCAATAAAACTAATTTCTTTTATTAAAAACAAAAAACAAAAAAACAAGAGCCCAGTGAAGTTATTTATAAAACACAGAATAAACGTATATTCTCACTCCTTTCTTCTTTTAAATGATTTTAAAAGCAATTGTATAAAACAATATTATATAATGTAGTGTGGATCTATAACATAATGTAATATATTTGCCAATACCAGCAAAAAGGAGGTGGGTGAGAGCAAAGCTGTATTGTGCTAAGGAAATTACTCCACATGGTAATAAAAATCTAAAAGAGCAAATGAAGAGAACCAGAAATGATAAATAAGAAAGTTAATATTAAAAAAAAAATCAAAAGAAAAGAAAAAAAGTCAATATTATAAAAACTATAACTATATACTTAGTCTCCTTTCTTCTCTGAACTTCTTTAAGAGTCATAAAATTATGTAAAGTAATAATTTAAAAAATATATGGTTTCGTGGTGTTCTTAGATGTAATATGTATCACAATACCATGATAAGAGGGAAAAAAGAACAGAACTATATAAGAATAAAATTTTAATATTTCATTACAATTAATTTAGTATAAATCTGAAGCTGATTCTGATAAATCAAGATGTATATGCTAAGCTTTAGAGCAACCACTAAGGAAATAACTTTAAAAATATAGTGTTAGAAAAAAAAAGAATAAAAAATATATAGTAGACTTCGGGAAGATGGCGGACTAGTAAGACACGGGAATCTCTTCTCCAGAAAAATAGCTAGAGGACAAGCTGAAACAGCCCCGAAAAAGATCTTCTAGGATTTAGGTCAGCAGGTGAAGGCTGCACACCACACAGAGGAGAGAGGAACAGAAGAGGGAAATCGCGACTACAGAACTGTGAGTTGCAAGTAGCAGCTTCTGCTGCTGCCGGCACCGTCCCCCACACTCTTCAGAATTCTCGGGCCCCTGGGCCTGCGACCACAGACAAAGGGGGCTTCAGGGACCTGCCACTCCCGGAAAGGGGAGAGAGAGGGACACAGCCTTAGGCTGACTCAGGTTTGGACCTGAAATTCGGGCTGCAGAGCCCCACGGACCCTTCCACACGGCGGGGCGGTTTGCCTTGGGAGCCTAGAAAGGACTGGAGAAATCCGATCCTCGCAACCTCCCTCTCTTCTAGCCTGGACTAATTGTTGAGGACACCACGGGAGAGGGGAGAAGGAGCCTGGGGCTGACCCTGCTTTGGGCTCCCAGGTTTGGTCTGCCCTGTCCCGAGAGCCCTTCCAGGCTGGGTGGGTCTGCGCCATTGTTTGCCTTGGAGCCTGCAAGGGGCTAAAGATATACAAACCTCCCAATCTCCTCCTCTACTAACAGGGACTGATTGTTGAGGATTCAGAAGGGAGTGGAAATATTTCCTAGCTGGGAAAAGGGGGGCACTACGAGAGAAATCTGGAGAACTGTCTCAGAAAGTTTGAATCACAGGGCACCTAGCCCCCAGAGAGGAAGTTCTATCACATTGATCTGGTCTGTGTCACAACAAATACGCTCTGACCAGGCATTGAATTGAGAGCTGCCAACAAGCGCCATCTCCTGGCAGACCAAGGAAGTGCACATAAGAAAATTAATAAGTAAGAGAGGCTTTTCCTGGCCTCTATAGCCTCCCTGCCCAAGACCCTAGGAAACGACTCTACAGCCAATTACTGGGTCCAGTGCCCAGTTTTGAGCAACCAGCAGGACAATCCTAACAATCAAGGTTGAGCCAAAAATCAAAGAGCTGTGGTAACTCACAACCTCCTGCCACTAAAACCCCATAAAAGAGAAAGAGATAGAGCATCTAAGTAAAATACAAACTAACCAGATGCCTAAGCACCAACAAAAAATTACAGGCCATACTAAGAAAATAGAAGATATGGCCCAAGAAAAGGAATACAGCAAAGTCCCAGAAGAGATGCAGAATTTGAGAGAACGAATCAGTGAGATGAGCACACATTTCCAAAATCAAATTAATGAGATGAAAGAGAATGTAGTTAAAGAGATCAATGACATCAAGAAGTCATTGCGCGAACATAAAGAAGAATTTGAAATCATGAACAGAAAAGAAACGGAGTTCATGGGAATGAAAGACACAATAGGTGAAGTAAAAAATACATTTGAAGCATACAACAGCAGACTCGAAATGATAGAAGAGGGAAACGGATGTGGCTCAAGAGGTTCGGCGTCCGTCTACCATATGGAGAGACCAGGGTTCGATCCCCGGTACCTCCCGGTAAAAAAAAAAAAAAAAAAGAAATGATAGAAGAAAGAATAAGTGATACTGAAGACAGAGCAGCTAAAATTGAAGAGAGAAAAGAACAGAGAGAGAAAAGAATGGAAAAAATTGAGCAGGGGCTCAGAGAGCTGAATGACAACACTAAACGCAAGAACATACGTGTCATGGGAGTTCCAGAAGAAGAAGAGAAAAGAAAAGGGGCAGAAAGAGTGTTTGAGGAAATAATAGCTGAAAATTTCCCAACTCTCACGAAAGAAATGAACTTACATGTCCAAGAAGCACACTGTACCCCAATAAGAATAAATCCAAATAGACCTACGCCAAGACACATATTTATCAGAATGTCAAATGTAAAAGAAAAAATTCTCAGAGCAGCAAGAGAGAAGCAAACGATCACGTACAAAGGACGTCCAGTAAGACTTTGTGTGGATTTCTCTTCAGAAACCATGGAGGCGAGAAGACAGTAGTATGATACAATTAGGAAACTGAAAGAGAAAAACTGCCAGCCAAGAATTCTTTACCCAAAAAAACTGTCTTTCAAATATGAAGGTGAATATAAAGTATTCACAAAAAACAGAAACTAAGAGAGTTTGCAAAAAAGAATCCACCTTTGCAGGAAATATTAAAGGAAGCCTTAGAACCCGAAAGAAAAAGACAGGAGAGAGAGGCTTGGAGGAGAGTATAGAAGAAAGAAAAGCAGAAAGGATAACCAAAAGAGTAAAAAGAGAGACAAAAATAAGATAACATATGAAAACCAAAGAATAAAATGGAGGAAATAAATAGTGCATTTTCAGTAGTATCATTGAATGTGAATGGATTAAATTCCCCAATCAAAAGATACAGGCTGACAGAATGGATAAAAAAAACATGAGCCATCCATATGCTGCTTACAAGAAACTCACCTCAGACACAAGGATACAAGCCGGCTGAAAGTAAAAGGTTGGAAAAAGATACTCCACGCGAATAGTAAACAGAAAAGAGCAGGGGTAGCTATACTAATATCAGACAAAACAGACTTCAAATGCAAAAAAGTGATAAGACATGCGGAAGGCCATTATATATTAATAAAAGGGACGATCCTCCAGGAAGATATAACAGTCATAAATATCTACGCACCTAACCAGGGTGCCCCAAAATATATGAGACAAACTCTGGCAAAACTGAAGGGAGAAATAGACATTTCTACAATAATCGTCGGAGACTTCAACACCCCTCTCACATCATTAGATAGAACAACTAGACAGAAGATCAACAAGGAAACAGAGAACTTGAACAATATGATAAACAAGTTAGACCTAACAGACATATACAGAACACTGCATCCAAACTCAGCGGGTTATACATTCTTCCCAAGTGCCCATGGATCTTTCTCCAGGATAGACCACATGTTAGGTCACAATACAGCTCTCAATAAATATAAAAAGATTGAAATTATACAAAACACCTTCTCAGATCATAATGGAATGAAACTAGAAATCAATAACAGACAGGAAAAAAGGAAATTTGCAAATGTGTGGAGACTGAACAACACACTCCTAAATATTCAGTGGGTCAAAGAAGAAATTGCAAGTGAAATCAGTAAATATATTGAGACAAATGAAATGAGAACACAACATATCAAAACTTATGGGATACAGTGAAGGGAGTCTTGAGAGGGAAATTTATAGCCCTAAATGCCTATATTAAGAAACAAGAAAGAGCTAAACTCAAAGATTTAACTGAACAACTTGAGAAACTAGAAAAAGAACAGCAAACCAATCCCAAAGCAAAAAGAAGGAAAGAAATAATAAAGATTAGAGTGGAAATAAATGAAAATGAGAACAAAAAAGCAATAGAGAAAATCAACAAAACCAAAAGCTCGTTCTTTGAGAAGATCAATAAAATTGACAAACCCCTCGCTAGACTAACAAAGAAAAAAAGAGAGAAGATGCAAATAAATACAATCAGAAATGAAAGGGGGGAAATTACAAATGACCTCACAGAAATAAAAAGAATCATAAGAGGATATTATGAGAAACTATATGCCAACAAACTAGACAACCTGGATGAAATGGACAAATTTCTAGAAACTCATAACCAACCTACACTGACACAACAAGAAATACAAGAACTTAACAAACCAATCACAATTAAAGAGATTGAATCCATCATCAAAAATCTCCCAGCAAAGAAAAGTCCGGACCTGATGGCTTCACAGGTGAGTTCTACCAAGCATTTCTAAAAGAATTAACACCAATCCTGTTTAAACGTTTCCAAAAAATTGAAGAGGAGGGAAAATTACCCAACACATTTTATGAAGCCAACATCACCCTAATACCAAAGCCAGATAAAGATTCCACAAGAAAAGAAAGTTACAGATCAATCTCTCTCATGAACATAGATGCAAAAATTTTCAACAAAATACTTGCAAATCGAATCCAACAGCATATCAAAAGACTTATACATCACAACCAAGTGGGATTTATTCCTGGTATGCAAGGCTGGTTCAACATAAGAAAATCAATCAATGTAATACACCACATTAAGGAAAAAAACCACATGATCATCTCAATAAATGCAGAAAAGGCATTCGACAAAATCCAACATCCTTTTTTGATAAAAATACTTCAAAAGATAGGAATAAAAGAAAAATTCCTCAATATGATAAAAGGCATATATGAAAAACCCACAGCCAACATCATACTCAATGGGGAAAGGTTGAAAGCTTTCCCCCTAAGATCATGAACAAGACAAGGATGCCCACTGTCACCATTGTTATTCAACATTGTACTAGAAGTTCTAGCTAGGGCAATTAGACAAGACAAAAAAATTAAAGGCATCCAAATAGGAAAAGAGGAAGTAAAACTCTCACTGTTTGTGGACGACATGATCCTGTATTTAGAAAATCCTGAAGTATCCACAACAAAGCTACTTGAACTAATAAATGAGTTCAGCAAAGTGGCAGGATATAAGATCAACACGCAAAAATCAGTAATGTTTTTGTACATTAGTGCTGAACAATCTGAGGAGGAAATCAGGAGGAAAATTCCATTTTCAATAGCAACAAAAAAACTCAAATACCTTGGAGTTAATTTGACCAAGGAAGTACAGGATCTATATGCAGAAAACTACAAAACAATGCTAAAAGAAATTTAAAAAGACCTAAACAAATGGAAAGACATTCCGTGTTCATTGATTGGAAGAATAAATATTGTGAAGATGTCAATCTTGCCCAAACTGATTTATAGATCAATGCAATACCAATCAAAATCCCAACAGCTTACTTTACAGAATTAGAGAAGGCAATTACCAAATTCATCTGGAAGGGTAAGTGCACCCGAATAGCCAAAAGTATTCTAAAAAAGAAGAGCAATGTGGGAGGAATTTTGCTGCCTGACCTTGAAACATATTACAAAGCTACAGTGGTCAAAACAGCATGGTACTGGCATAAAGATAGACATATCGATCAGTGGAATAGAATTGAGAATCCAGAAATACACCCTCACCTATACAGTCAACTGGTTTTTGTTTTTTGTTTTTTGTTTTTAAAGATTTTATTTATTTATTCATTTATCCCCCCCTTGCTGCTTGTGCTCGCTGGGTCAGCTAACCATGCCGTCCGGGCGGGCCTGCCCCCACCAGGAGGCCTCAGGAACCGAACCCGGGGCCTCCCATATGGTAAACGGGAGCCCTACTGATTGAGCCACAGCCGCTTCCCATACAGTCAACTGGTTTTTGACAAACCTACCAAGCCCACGCTCTTGGGAAAAAACAGTCTCTTCAACAAATGGTGTTGGGAGAACTGGATATCTATAACCAAAAGAATGAAAGAGGACCCCTATCTCACCCCGTATACAAGAATCAACTCAAAATGGATCAAAGATATAAATATAAAAGCCAGGACCATAAACCTACTGGAAGAAAATGTAGGGAAACATCTTCAAGACCTTGTAGTAGGTGGTGGTTTCTTGGACCTCACACCCAAAGCACATGCAACAAAAGAAAAGGTAGATAATTGGGACCTCCTCAAAATTAAACACTTTTGCACCTCACAGGGATTTGTCAGAAGGGTGAAAAGGCAGCCAACTCAATGGGAAAAAATCTTTGGAAATCACATATCTGATAAGGGCTTAATATCCAGGATATATAAAGAGATGTTACAACTCAACAATAAAAAGACAAATGACCCAATTAAAAAATGGGCCAAAGACTTGAATAGACATTTCTCCGAAGAAGAAATACAAATGGCAAAAAAACACATGAAAAAATGCTCAACATCACTCACGATTAGGGAAATGCAAATCAAAACTACAATGAGATATCATTTCACACCTATCAGAATGGCCACTATTAAAAAGACAGAGAACTCCAAGTGTTGGAGAGGATGTGGAGAGATAGGAACACTTCTTCACTGTTAGTGGGAATGCAGGATGGTACAACCGCTATGGAGGACTGTTTGGCAGTTCCTAAAGAAGTTGAATATAGACTTGCCACGTGACCCTGCAATACCACTACTGGGCATATACCCAGAAGAACTGAGAGCAGTGACACGAACAGACATCTGCACACCGATGTTCATAGCCACATTATTCACCATTGCCAAAAGTTGGAAACAACCCAGGTGTCCATCAACAGATGAATGGATAAACAAACTCTGGTCTAGTCACACGATGGAATATTATGCAGCTGTAAGAAGAGATGAAGTCATAAAGCATATGGCAACATGGATAAACCTGGAGGACATTATGTTGAGTGAAGCAAGCCAGACACAAAAGGACAAATACTGTATGAATGCATTACTATGAACCAAATATATTGTGTAATATATTGTTTGATTCATAAAAAACAACAACAAAAAATTTACATGTATCCATTACATTTAATTGAGAAATGTATATATTCATCTATGTTTACTTTTTAGTTTTTAATTGCTTATGTTTTCAATTATTAAATGTACAA
>JAKSZT010053929.1:18884691-18913385 GCA_026826555.1 Tolypeutes matacus | reverse complement strand
AAAAAATCAAATGCTACATTAGAATACTCACTTAAAGCAAAAAGGAGCAGTAAAGAAGAAACAGGAATAAAAAAAAGATATGAAATTCACAGAAAATGAAAAGTAAAATTGCAGGTGTAAATCCAACTATAGCAATAATAATGTTAAATGCAAATGGATTAAACAACCCAATCAAAAGGTAGAGACTGTGAGACTGGATAAAAGGAAAACATGAATCAACTATACACTGTCTACAGGAGCTATACTTTATATATTTAAGATATAAGGAGTTTAGATGTAAAAAGTCGGAAAAAGATCTATCACACAAGCAGCAATCATAAGAAAGCTGGAGTACTAATATCAAATAAGATAGAACCTTAAAACCCCTCCAAAATGTTACTAGAGCTAAAGGGGACGTTTTAAAATGATAAAAAGGTCAATCATTCAGGAAGATAGAACAATTATAAACATATATGCACCTAATAACAGAGCACAAAATACATGAACCAAAAATGAACAGAAATGAAGGGGGATAAACAATTTAGCAATAATAGTTGGAGATTTCAATACTGCACTGTCATTAATGCATAGAAGAACTAAGCAGAAGATCAAGAAAATAGAAGACTTGAGCAACACTATAAACCAACTAGATCTAGCAGAACAAACAGAACATTCCATCCCCAAACAGTAGACAATACATTCCTCTCAAGTGACCATGAAATATCCTCCAGGATAGGCCATATGCTAGGTCATAAAATAAATCTCAGAAATTTAAATGATTGAAATAATACAAAGTACATTCTCTAGTCACAATGGAATTAAGTTAGAAATCAATAACAAATAAATTTGGGAAACTCACAAATATGTGGAAATTAAACAACACACTGCTAAATAACCAATAGACCAAAGAAGAATTCAAAAGGGAAATTAGAAAATGCTTTCACATGAATGAAAATGAAGACAGAACAACCAAAATTTATGGGATACAGCTAAAGCAGTGCTCAGAGGTAAATTTTTTTTTAGGGGGTACCAGAAAATGAACCCTGGACCTCGTACATGGGACGCAGGCACTCAATCACTGAGCTATGTCAGCTCCCCGATGAGAGTTGTTTTTTTTCTTTTTTCTTTTTTAAGGAAGTATTGGGGATCAAACCCAGAGCCTCATACGTGGGAAGTAGGTGCTCAACCACTTGAGCTACATCTGCTCCCTTCAGAGGTAAATTTATAGCTTCAAAGGCCTATATTAAAAAAGAAGAATGATCTCAAATTAATAAACTCACCTTCCACTTTAAGGAACTGGGGGAAAAAAAGAGCAAACTAAACTAAAATAAACAGAAGAAAATAAAGTTTAGAGTAAACCACACGTGGCACAGGCAAGGACTCTGAAAATACACAGCCGCTACTTTGCCAGCTTTCTTCCTCGGGGCTGCATCTGAGTCTCCGCTGCTGCAGGTCTGCTTAGATGCCCAAGAAGACCTAACTGCAGCCATGAGCAGAAATGAATGCTTCAAGTGTGGACGATCTGGCCACTGGGCCTGGGAATGCCCTACTGGAGAAGGCCCTCATCATGGAATGAGAAGCTGTGGCAGAGGTTTCCAGTTTGTTTCCTAATCTCTTCCAGGCATCTGTTATTGCTGTGGTGAGTCTGGTCATCTTGCCAAGGATTGTGCTCTTCAGGAAGATGAAACCTACAGTAACTGGGAGAGGTGGCCACACTGCCAGGGACTGCAAGGAGCCCAGGAGAGAGCAAGAGCCCTGCTGCTACAGCCGTGGGAGACCTGGCCATCTGGCTCGTGACTGTGACCACGTGGATGAGCAGAAATGCTGTTTGTGGAGAATTTGGACACATTCAAAAAGATTTCACCAACAGCAATGTTCACAGCAGTGTTATTCAGGGTTGCCAAAAGTTGGAAACAACCCAGGTGTCCATCAACTGCTGAATGGATAAACAAACTGTGGAGTATACACATGGCGGAATATTATGCAGCTGTAAGAAGAAATGAAGTCGTAAAGCATGTGACAACATGGACGAACCTGGAGGACATTATGTTGAGCGAAGCAAGCCAGACACAAAAGGGCAAACACTGTATGATTGCCCTATTATGAACTGAATATATTAAATGAAATGTAAATATATTATGTAAAATATGGATATGGGTAGAATTGCACATATAAGACTGTTTTTCTTTGAAGCTGAACAAATATAAGTTAATACTACAAAATGTTAATATTAGACAAAAAAAAAAACACATTATACTAAGTGAAGGAGACCAGACAAAGAGTACTACATACTGTATGATTCCATTTATATAAAATAAATATAAATCAATTTATAAAGATGAACAGAGATTAGTGGCTATGTAGGACTGAGGAAGGAATGCTAAGGGGTGTGGAGTATTTTTGGAGTAATGAAATTGTTCTAAACTTTTTGAGATGATAAATGTACAACATTGTGATTATCCTAAAAGCCACTGATTATACACTCTGGATAGAATAGCCAGAAACAGCAGCTATGTGCAGTGGGGGAAGCATAGAGAGATTGAGAGGTGAGGAATTTTCTTGTCTGTTTTTTGTTTATTATTTGTTATTATTATTATTATTATTTTTTTTTTTTTTAAAGATTTTATTTATTTATTCATCTATCCCCCCCTTGCTGCCTGCGCTCTCCGGGTCAGCCAACCACACCGTGCGGGCGGGCCCGCCCCCACCAGGAGGCCCCGGGAACCGAACCCGGGGCCTCCCACATGGTAAACGGGAGCCCCACTGATTGAGCCACAGCCGCTTCCCTGTTATTATTTTTGAAATAATGAAAGTGCTCTAATAATGATTAAAGTGATGAATGCACAATTACATGATTATATCAAACACCATTGATTGCACACTTTGGATGAATTTTATGCTTTATTAATATGTATCAATAAAATTGATTTGTTTAAAAAAAAACAAAAAAGACTGCACCAAAGTGAAATGCTGTAAGTGTGGTGAAACTGGTAATGTAGCCAACAACTGCAGCAAGACAAGTGAAGTCAACAGTTACTGCTGTGGCAAGTCACAACGCACAATTGGGGCTACAGCTTAATTATTTTCCTTTGTCACCCCTCTTTTTGCTGATTGATGGCTGTATTATTTTCTCTGAATCCTCTCCACTGGCCAAAGATTGGCAGATAGAGGCCAGTGAGCTTTACTTTCTCTATTAGTCAGCTAAAGGGATGCTGATGCAAAATACCAGAAATCGGTTGGTTTTTATAAAGGGTATTTATTTGGGGTAGAAGCTTACAGTCACAAGGCCATAAAGAGTAAATTACTTCCCTCACCAAAGTCTTTTGCCATGTGTTGGAGCAAAATTGCTGCCGGTCTCTGTGAGGGTTCAGCCTTCCTCTTCAGGCTCTGTGGTGCCAGCGTCTTCTGGTCTTAGCTGTAGGCTGGCATAAGTCTCGTCTCTCTCCCCAGGGCTTGTTTCTTCCCAGGCTCAGGTGCTCTGTTCTCTCCACAAGGTCAGCTGTAGACTCTCAGGCTCTCTCTCTTCTCAGGGCCTCTGCCGTGTCTATGGAGCTGTCTCGATTCCTCTGTGTTCTTCTCCTGTGTATTTACTTTCTGGGGCTCCAGCATCAAAACTCTAAACTCTCTCCCCTGCTGTGTTGTTTTCTTTGTGTGTCCCTGCCTCCTTGATGGGCATCCTACTGATGTGGCCCAATCAAAGCCCTAATCATAATTTAATCAAGTAAAAATGAAACCTCTGGATTTAATACAATCCAATATGCCCAAAGGAACAGACAAGTTTATAAAACAATCCAATACCTATTTTTGGAATCCATAAACGATGCCAAACTGCCACACTTGCCATGTAAAAGGAGAAAAAAGTGTAGAAAAAAATCGACTTTCTGCATTTGTAGTTAATGCAGTTAAACTTTAAAAAAAAAGTTTATGTTGTGTATAATGCTTTGTTAAAGAATCCCCTTTCCATTCCACTGGTGAATAGAGGTTTACGAATGGGAAGAGTTGAGTCAGACCAGTAAGCCCATTCTGGGTTTCTTGAATATGTTCGCATGTAGGAGGTAAAACCTTCTGGAAATGAACTTCCATAAGTAACTTTAATTTTAGCATAATGATGGCCTTGGATTGTCTGACTTCAGTAGCTATTAAATAATACCAAGTAACATCTGTATCAGGCCCTCCATAGGGCAAACAGTTGAGTGGAAGTAAACCAAATAAAAAGACAAACATGCATGGTAATGGCTGTGCAAGAGAGAAATCGAGATAAAAGCCTAAACAGGAACAACTTCATCATAGCATTGATGCTGGATATACAGACAATGTTGGCAATGGTTTAAAGATTCATTTATTTACTTTATCCATTTTAAACCCCCCCTTCCCCATTTGCTGTTTTGTGTCCATTCGCTGGGCAATTCTCTGTCTGTTTCTTGCCATCTCTTCTCATCCTCCTCCTCCAGTCTTCACCAGGATTTGATCCTGGAGACCTCTGATGTAGGAGAGAGGTGTTCTGCCACCTGTGCCACCTCGGTTCCTGGTTTTCAGAGCTTTCGGAGCATCTCGTCTCTCCCCTGCGTCTCTCTCCTGTTATGTCATCATCTTGCTGCATGGTTTCCAGGGCCTGGCGGCTCACCGGCACACAGAGCCTGGCAGCCCATGCGCCTTCTATATATATATTTTTTTTATTTTACTGGGAGGTCCCAGGGATCGAACCCAGGTCCCTCCATACGGCAGACGGATGCCCAACCATTTGAGCCACATCCGCCCCCTTGGCTATGGTTTAGAACACATTTTTCAAAGACTAAATCTAAAACCCAGAGTAAACATCAATGTTCAGAGTTAGTATAATTTGGAACTATTCAGGAATTGCAGAGAAATGCATTTTCACAAAAATTAAGCTGTTATTTTTTTATACTATATCACTTAGACAACTGTGTTTTATTTACTGTAATCAGTTTTTAAAAGTCAGATGGAAAAATCAACTGAAGTCCTAGAAAATAGAGATGTAAGTTTAAACTATTTAATAAAGCTGGAGGAGGAAAGGAAAAAAAAGATTAAACATATGATACAGAGAATAAAAAAGCAATAGAGAAAATCAGTAAGGCTAAAATCTGGTTCTTTGAAAAGATCAACAAGATTATTTAGACTGACTAAGGGAAAATGAGAGAAGATTCAAATGGCTAGAATCAGAAATGAAAGTGAGGATGTCACTATTTTGACCTGACAGAAATTAAAAGGATTATAAGAAAGAAGTATGTAAGTGTATGCCAATATATTAGATAACTTAGATGAAATGGACAAATTCCTAGAAACACACTAACTACTTAAACTGACTCAATAAGAAATAGTCTGAATGGACCTATAACAAGTAAAGAAATCAAACTGCTACCAAAGCACACACACATACACACACACAAAACTACCCAGGCCCCGATGGCTTCATTGTTGAGTTCTACCGAACATTTAAAGAAGAATAAATATAAATTCTTCACGAACTCTTCCCCCCAAAAAAAAAAAAAAAAAAAAAAATTAGGAGAGGGAACACTTCCCAATTCATTCTATGAATTCAGTATTACCCTGATACTAAAACCAGACAAAAACATCACAAGAAAATAGAACTACAGACCAATATCTCTTGTCAATATAGACACAAATATTCTCAACAAAATACTAGCAAACTGAATCCAACAATATATAAAATTGATTATATACCATGACCAATTAGAATTTATCCCAGGAATTTAAGGTTGGTTTAACATGTAAAAATCAATCAATGTAGTATACCACATTAATAGAACAAAGGGGAAAAAAACCTACATGATCATCTCATCTGATGCAGAAAAGATATTTTAAAAAATACTTTGACAGTGTCCTGATTTTGTAATAATCAGGGTAGGCTAAATATTTGCTATATTAGAAACCATGCAAGTGTCCCCAGACCTAGTTTTTCTCCCTAGGTCTGATTTTTAGAATGTTGGTGATAAGCCAATCCTGATTTATTATATGACCATCCTGTATGGGAAATGACTGTAACTCTAGGTATTTTTGGTCAACCTTAAGAGATATAGCAGGGGGACAGATGTGGCTCAAAGGGTTGGACATCCGTCTCCCATATGGAGGGTTTTGGGTTCAATCCCCGGAACTTCCTAGTAAAAATTAAAAAAAAAAAAATAGAAGGTGCACAGGTGCACTGTCAGTCCCCCCTGAGCCACCCAGCAAGATGATGACATAACAGAAGAGTGACACAAGGGAGAGCCAAGACTAGACGCACCGAAAAACCAGGAACTAAGGTGACTCAGGCAGTAGGACACCTCTTTCCCACATCAAAGGTTCCAAGGGTTGAATTCTGGTGAAGACGGGAGGAGAAGGAAAAGAAGAGAGGGCAGGAAACAGACACAGAGCCCAGCGAATGGACACAAAAACAGCAAAAATGCCGGGGGGGGGAAGGTTGGTAAAAATGGAGAGAAGTAAATAAATAAATAAATCTTTAAAAGAAAAACTTTGGAAAAAAGTTGCTTGCTAATCTTTAGAAATGAATAGAAAAGGTGAAAGCACATTATAGTGTCTGTACCTAGCAGTGCTATTATACAGGTATGACAGTGGTTGAAAGGGAAAGTCTAAGACCATGTATATTACAAGAAAGAAAGCTAAAAAATGTAATACAGGACTGTATAGCGGAGTGAAATCTCATGTGAAATATGAATATGGGTAATTTCTTTGAAACTGAACAAATGTATGCTAATGTTACAAGATGTTAATATTAGGCAAAAATACAACCAAAGCAAACTATGGACAGTAGTATTAGTAATATATTAATAATCTTCCAGTAAGGGTGAAAAAAAGGAAATATACTAGAAATTAGACACAAGGTACTACATATTGCTTGACTCCGTCTATATAAAATATAACTACAGGGAGTGGATGTAGCTCAAGTGGTTGAGCATCTCCTTTCCATGTACGAGGTCCCAGGGTCATCCCCCAGTACCTTCTAAAAACAAAAACAAACAAGCAAACAAATGAAAAAAACAATTTGGGGATCTGGTGTAGCTCAGTGGTTGAGCGCTGGTTTCCCAAATACAAGATCCCAGGTTCAATCCTCAGTCCTGGTACCTAAAATAATAAAATAAAATAAAATAAATATATATATATATACATACACAAATAAAATAGACAGAAACAGAATAGCAGCTATGTATGGAGGGGAAGCATAGAGAGATTGAGAGGTGATGAGTTTTTGTTTTTTTCTTTATTATTATTATTATTGGAATAATGAAAATGCTCTAATAATGATTGAATTGATGAATGCACAACTATGTGATTATACCAAATACCATTGATTGTACACTTGGGATGGATTGTATGCTTTATTAATATGTATCAATAGACTGATTTGTTAAAAAAAAAAAACCAGCACCCTTTCATAACACACACACAAAATAAAAAAACTGCAGATAGAAGGGAATTTCCTCAACATAATACAGGACATTTATGAAAAAGTCCATAACTAACATCACATTCAATAGTTAAAACTAAAAGCTTTCTCCTTAAGATTGGGAACAAGCCTGCCTTCCCTACCGCTATTGTACTGGAAATTCTAGCCAAAGCAATTAGGGAAGAAAGAGAAAATAAAAGCATCCAAATTTGAAAGGAAGAAGTAAGTAAAACTCTCTCTATGTGCAGGTAGCATGATCATGTATGTAGAAAACCTAAGGAATCCACTTAAAAAATTAATAAATGAGTTCGTCAAGTTTGCAGGATATAAGGTCAGTATAGGGGAGCAGATGTGGCCCAAGCAATTGGGCACCTTACTGCCACCTGGGAGGTCCCAGTTTCGGTCCCTGGTGCCTCCTAAAGAAGATGAGCAGATGCCACTACCAGCAAGACGCCACAACAAGCAGACAACCGCAACAAGCAGATGCCACAACCAGCAGATGCCACAACCACTACAACAAACAGACACCATAACCAGCAGACACTGCAACCAGCAGGGAGTAGAAGTGGCTCAAGTGGGTTGGGCACTCTCCTCCCACATGGGAGGTCCCATGTTTGGTTCCTGGTGCCTCCTAAAGAAGATGAGCAGACAATGAACAGACAGACGAGGGAGCCATCTTGGGGGAAGGGGGAATAAAAAAAGTTATTAAAAAGAAAACAAAATTTTTTTTAATCAGTGTACAAATATCAATAATATATTTCTACACTTGCAATTAACAACCCAAAAATGAAATTAAGAAAATAATTCCATTTACAAGCAAAAATAATAAAATTCTTAAGAATAAATTTAACAAAAGAAGTTCAAAACTTATACTCTGAAAACTACGAAACATTGTTGAAAGAAAATAAAGAAGATCTAAATAAATGGAAAGACATCCCATGTTCAGGGATCAGAAGACTTAATATTGTTAAGATGGCAATACTCCTAAAATTGACCTACTGATTCAATGCAAATTCCCATCAGAATCTCAACTGACTCCTTTGTAGAAATTGAGAAGTTGAAAATATAGAATTGCAAGGGACCCAGAGTAACCAAATCAATCTTGAAAAACTACAGTGTAGGAGGATTCACACTTCCCAATTTCAAAACTTACTACAGGGAAGTGGATGTGACTCAAGTGATTGGGCTCCCATCTACCACATGGGAGGTCATGGGTTTGGTTCCCAGTGCCTCCTGGAGAAGATGAGTAAGACAGGGAGCTGGCGTGACGGGCTGGCATGGTGAGCTGATGCAACAAGATGACACAACAAGGAGACACAAAGAGAAAACACTATGAGAGACACAACAAAGCAGGGAGTAGAGGTGGCTCAAGTGACTGAGCACCTCTCTCCCACATGGGAGGTCCCAGATTTGTTTCCTGGTGCCTCCTAAAGAGAAGAAAAGCAGACACAGAAAGCACATAGCAAATGGACACAGAGAGCAGACAGTGAGCATAAACAATGAGGGGGGAATAAATAAAATAAATCTTTTAAAAAAACTTACTACAAAGAAACAATAATCAAAACAGTATGGTACTGGTATAAGGATATACATACAAATCAATGGAATAGAATCGAGAGTTCAGAAATAAATCCATATGGCAATGGTCAACTGATATTCAACAAGGGTAACAGGACTATTCAGTGGGGGAAAGATTGGGACAACTGGACAGCCACAAACAAAATAATGAAGTTATATCTCTACCTCACACCATATTCAAAAATTAACTCAAAACAGATCATAGACCTAAATATAGGAGCTAAAACTATAAAATTCTTATAACAAACCTTGGGGTAAATCTTCATGATGTTGTACTTGGCAATAGATTCTTTGATATGACACCAAAAGAAACAATAAATTAATTGGACATCAATAATATTTAAAACTTTTGTGCTTCAAGGGACACTATCAAGAAAGTGAAAAGACAATCCATAGAATGGGAGAAAATAATTGCAAATCATATATATGATAAGGGACTTGTATCTAGAATACACAAAGCACTCATGCAATTCAATAATAAAAAGACAAATAACCACCCTGCCCTTAAAAAAAAAAAAAAAAAAAAGACAAATAACCCCATTGAAAAATAGGAAAAGGATCTAAACTAGCATTTCTCCAAAGAAGATATACAAATGACCAATGAGCACATGATAATATGGTTATCACTAGCCATCAAGGAAATGCAAATCAAAACCACAACAAGACATCATTTCACACTCATAATAAATGTTGTGGATGTGGGGAAATCCAAACCCTCATATAAACTCCTGGGAATATAAAATAGTGCAGTCACTTTGGAAAACAGTCTGGCAGTTTCTCAAACAGTTAAACATAAAGTTACCATATGACTGTAGGCATATCCCCAAGAGATATGAAAATATATGTTCACATAATGATTTGCATTGTACACAAATGTTTATAAGTGTTATTACTAAGAACCACCCCAATGTCAATCAACATACAAATGGATAAATAAAAATGTGATATACCCATATAGTGGAATATTATTGGCCAAAAAAAGGAATGTAGTTGGGAAGTGGATGAGGCTCAAGCAATTGGAGTCCTGTCTACCATGTAGGTGGTCCAGGGTTCGATTCCCGGCGCTTACTGGTGAAAGGCAAGCTGGCCCATGCAGAGAGCTGGCCCACACAGAGTGCTGACCCGCACAGAGAGCTGGCACAGCAAGATGATGCAACCACAAAAGACACAGAAGTGAGACAATAAGAGATGCAGCAGACCAGGGAGCTGAGGTGGTGCAAGAGATTGAGCACCTCTCTCCCACTCTGGAAGGTCCCAGGATCAGTTACTGGTACCACCCAAAGAGAAGACAAGCAGACACAGAAGAACACACAGAGAGCAGACAGCACAAAAACAACGTGGTGGGGGGGGCGGAGAAATAAAATTTAAAATTTTTTTAAAATGTGATTTATATTAAAAAAAGGAATGCAGTAATAATATATGTTTCAATGTGGATTTAAATTGAAAATATTATCTAAATGAAAGAAGCCAGTTATAAAAGACCACATATAATGTGAGTCTTTTTATATGAAATGTCCAGAATAGGCAAATTTATAGAAAAAGGAAGTAAATTAATGGTTGCTTAGGTCAATGGGGAAAGGGACACAGGGATAAAGGGTGTGGGATTTCCTTCTGAGGTAATGAAAATGTTCTAAAGTCAACTGTGGTGATGGGTTGCACATACTGTTTATACACTAAAAACCACTGAATTGTACACGTGAAAAGAATTAATTATTATGGTTAGGTGAACTATATTTCAATACAGCTGTTTGTTTTTAAAAAGATCATTAATCTCCTTTCCTTTAGTATCTAATTTTCCATCAATCCCATTTAGGGAATTTTTCATTTCAGATATTGTACTTTTTAGCTGTATTAAATACTTGAGCATAGTCTTTCCTGGCTTTTACTCTAGGGATGGTTTAACCCTGCTGCTAAAGTGTGACCATGCTGGATCTTCACTGCATGTGCCAGGAGTTCACCCAGACTCCTAGTCAGAGCTTGAAGACCTCCCAATCCTACGTGAGCTCTGAGAATGGTTCAGCTTACAGTTCCCTGGTCATTCTTTACCCAGCTTGTTGAATTCCCTTTTATAGGCAAGGGAGTAAAGAGTTTATTAAGAAACAAGAAAACGAGAGAAGCACAGGGTCTGAGGCACGGGCCACAGGCAGGGTGAGTAGTGTGGGTGGGACCCCAGGTCAGGGTTTTTTACACAAATTGGGGCTGCCCTGAGGGCTGCATGCCATTAGTTACCTCCTGGCAAGGGTGAGACTTTTTTGCTCTAAGGATTAGAGTGTTGCAAGGGAATAGGTAGGGAGCCAGGAATGGCCAGGAAACTTTTCATCTTAATTGATGGCATATGAGGAAGTTCCTTACTCTACAGGGGAGAGGTTTAGTAAATGGCCTAAACCGTGATTCCCCCTTCACTCCTCTCATTAGGCACAACCAAGGTTAGAGAGGTCCGGAGTGCAGACTAGGACCCAGTAATTGGCTCCCATGTTAATTAAGAAATTAACAATCTTACCTGCCACGCCTGGGGTCACCGGAGGCCTCCTGGTTGGTGGTTCACGCATAGTTTCAGGCCCTTCCATCCTCCCCTGGGGCAAGGTCCCGGTGGTCCACGTGGTGAGGCAGCTTGGGGCCAGGCTCCTGCTGACCTGGAGCCTGGATCTGGGTAAGCCTGACAGGACGGGGCCTTTAGTGGTGGCAGCTAAAAGGTGAGCCTGTTTCAGACCCTGCGCCTCCCCCTCCTTACCTTCTCCATCTTGACAGAGTGAACTCGATTGTTGAAAACTTGAGAAGGCTGTTTCTAAAAGGAAGTTAATGGATGTTTGGGGGCCCAGGGAAAGTTTCTGCAGGCTTCTACAGATATCCGAAGCAGACTGGAGTTCCTAGGAGGATCTGTCCTTCTCTAGAGTTAGGATCTACCAAGAGGGTATTTTATTGCTTCTACCGGCTTTCTTTGAAATAAGACTGGGTTTCTGGGGTCTGCCTCTGAGTAAATTTCCCCGAGCTCTTAACTGACTGGTTTGGTACTACAGTTCCTCACCCCTTTTAAGGAGACACGACCACGTGGTCTCTGGCCCTCAGATCTGTCTGACTTCTCCTTTTCTCTTACACAGGTTTAACTGGAATTCAGGGTTCCATACAGAGCCCACTCTTGGCCATACTGTGACCACGTGGTGTGGCAGGAAAAGATCAGCCTCTTTCTTTTTAGATTATCAATAGGCAAGTTGTCCCAATTAGAAGATGCCCATTATCCTAGGGAAGGATAAATGCATCTGTCAGTCTGCGTGGCATCCCACCGCTAGACCTGGTTGAACAGACTGCTCGCTGAGCAAGTGTCCTGGAGGTCGGGAGCCCTGGCTTGCTGCCCCCACTTTCTGAGGATCGGGAGCCTTATGTCTCTGGGCATCCCCAGAGCTTTAGAGGTCTTGGGAAACATCTGGGTCTGGTTCCCAGAGCTTAGCTCCCAAACTGGGCTTCCCCGCTAGGAAAGAGACTGGCCAGGGACCTTTCTTTTGCCTCATCTCATGGCCACTCCCAGGGTCCGAGTTCTGCAGTTAAAGCTGACATTAAAAGGCAATTAACAGAAAAGGCATTTGACAAAATCCAGCATCCTTTTTTGAGAAAACATTTAAAAAATTAGGAATAGAAGGAAAATTCCTCAACATGATAAAAGGCATGTATGAAAAACCCATAGCTACCATCGTACTCAATGGGGAAAGGTTGAAAGCTTCCCATCTAAGATCTGGAACAAGACAAGGATGCCCACTATCACTGTTGTTATTCAATATTGGTACTAGAAGTTCTAGCTAGGGCAATTAGACAAGAAAAAAAATTAAAGGCATCCAAATAGGAAAAGAGGAAGTAAAACTCTCACTGTTTATGGATGACATGATCCTGTACTTAGAAAATCCTGAAGTTTCCATGACAAATCTACTTGAGCTAATAAATGATTTCAGCAAAGCGGCAGGATACAAGATCAACATGCAAAAATCAGTAATGTTTTTTACACTAGTACTGAACAATCTGAGGAGGAAATCAGGGGGAAAATTCCATTTACAATAGCAACAAAAAGACTCAAATACCTAGGAATTAATTTAACCAAAGAAGTACAGGAAGATATGTTACAACTCAACAATAAAAAGACAAATGACCCAATTAAGAAATGGTCAAAAGATTTGAATAGACAGTTGTCCAAAGAAGAAATAAAAATGGTAAAAAAAACACATGAAAAAATGCTCAACATCACTAATGATTAGGGAACTGCAAATCAAAACTACAATGAGATATCATTTCACACCTATCAGAATGGCCACTATTAAAAAGACAGAGAACTACAAATGTGGAGAGAGATGTAGAGATACAGGAACACTTATTCACTGTTGGTGGGAATTCAGAATGGTACAGCCACTGTAGAGGACTGTTTCGCAGTTCCTAAAAAAGTTGAGGGGCGGATGTGGCTCAAATGGTTGGGCCTCCGTCTCCCATATGGAGGGACCTGGGTTCGATCCCCAGGACCTCCCAGTAAAATTTTAAAAAATTTAAAAAAATAAAAAAGTTGAATACGGACTTGCCACGTGACCCTGCAATACCACTACTGGGTATATATACCCAGAAGAACTGAGAGCAGTGACACGAACAGACATCTGCACACCGATGTTCATACCAGCATTATTTATGACTGCCAAATGTTGGAAACAACCCAGGTGTCCATCAACCAATGAATGGATAAACAAACTGTGGTGTATTTACACACGATGGAATATTAGGCAGCTGTAAGAAGAAATGAAGTCATAAAGCATATGGCAGCATGGATGAACCTGAAGGACATTATGTTGAGCAAAGCAAGCCAGACATGAAAGGACAAATACTGTATGATTGGGTTCCTATGAACCAAATATATTGTGTAACATATTGTATGATTTTTTAAAAAATTATATGTATCCAATACATTTAGTTGAGAAATGTATGTTTTTATTCATGTGTTTTCTTTTTCTTTTTTAATTGTTTATATTTTCAATTATTAAGTGTACAAAATAAAGTTTAAAAAAATAAAAAAATTTTTTAAAGGGCAATTAAGAAGCAGAGACTGATCTGTGGCTTACAGGAAAACAGCCTCAGTGGCCCTGGACGTAATGGATTAAGAGGAACTTCAGCGGGAAGCGGCTGTGGCTCAATCAGTAGGGCTCCCGTTTACCATATGGGAGGTCCCGGGTTCGGTTCCCGGGGCCTCCTGGTGAAGGCAAGCCCGCCCGCGTGGCATGGTTAGCTGACCCAGTGAGCACAAGCAGCAGGGGGGGGATAAATGAATAAATAAATAAAATCTTTAAAAAAAAAAAAAAAAAGAGGAACTTCAGGGCCTCCAAGGGGCTGAGTGAGGAACAAACTTCCCGGCACAGGCCAGGATGAGAGTCTTGGGGCTCGGGCCCTCACTAATCACAGACAGGCTTTAATTAAAAGTTTAGACTCACCACTCCTTGGTGGGGGTCGGAGAGTGCCACTTGTCTCCTGGCTGGCTCACCAAATAATGTTCCCGGACGGCTCTGGGTTCTGGGCTTCTGGGTTCTTGGCTTATGTCACATAAAAGAATTTAAAGACATGCCATAGGGTAGGCAAGGGAGTAATGAGTTTATTAAGAAACAAGAAAATGAGAAAAGGCCGTGGTCTGAGGCCTGGACCGCAGGCATCCTGCAGGGTGAGTGGTCAGGATTTAATATTCAGGAACAGATGCAAGGGGACTCCTGTGCATATTTCTTCCCATAAGTTTCCTGCTTCCCTGCACTCTGCTCAGAGACTCCACTCTTAACCGGTATGCTTCACCACCTCTTCTATAAATTGGAGGTTGCGCACTGGACTGATCATTCTTTAACTAATTACATTTACTGATTTCCTACCTGAGGGAAAGGCCCCACAAAAGATGCAAAGAGGAAGATGTCCTAGCCCCAGCCATCCTTGTGTGAGTTCAGGATGGTGATTGGGAAATGTTTGCAAACTCCAGACGTCAGACTTTGTGATGGTGCCTTGAGCAATAGGATTGCACAGTGACAAACCATGATGCTGCCATCTCCTCTGTCACCCACCATTTATGCCCCTTCCCACTCTGCCACCTCTCTGGTCTCTCCAGCCTCCCTCACCAATGGAGCCCCAGAGACTTGGCTGCTGCTCCCAACTGTGGGCTCCCACGCCTTGTCTAAAGTGTTGGGTTTTGTTTTTTTTTTTTCTTTTCAATGGATTTTTCATTTACCATCACCAAGCATTTGCTTCTGAGTTAAAACCTATAGAAGATAGAAAAATGTCTTAGTTTACCATAGCGTAGTGTGCTATGACAGATACCACACTCTGGTTGGTTTAAACAACTTTGGTTTATTTTCTCACAGTTTTAGAAGCCAGAAGTTCAAATTCAAAATGTCGACAAGGCCATACTTTCTCCTGGAGTCGGTAGCGTTTTCGGATGGCCATATCCTCAGTCACATGGTGAGCCCTCTCTCCCCAAGTGTCTGCTGTTCTGGCTTCTTCTGACTCCTGGCTTCTCTGACCAAGAGAATTTCCTTTTTCCATAAAGCCTCTGGTCCTAGGGATTAAGGTCCACCCTGATTCAGTTTGGCCACTACAAAATAGTACCTTCGAAGAGCCTATTCACAAATGAGTCCACACCTTAACTGTTAAAAGCATCTTCAAAGGTCCAGTTGGTAACTGGGTGTCTGAGGTTTTTGACTCAGTGTGGGGATCAGTCATATCCCAGATCAAGTCTGTGTCTGGTAGCTCTTTGCTCTGGATCCTGAGGCTGCAGAAATTGGAATTGGAAACCCCACAATTCAGGTTTTGAATTTTCTTGACCAAAGAGGAAGAACACAGGCTAGGGAGCATATGGGTGAGCCTGGAGGGAGAAGACACTAGGGGAAGAGGGGAGGGAAAACGAGCTGGTGGCCAGATGAAATTTGGACTGGAAGGGTGTTGTCCAACATCTATTCAGAGGTTACAGACTAATAATCCTCAGGTGGAATCCAGCTCATAGATGTGCTTGTCTGCACTGTTTTTCTCACTCCCAATCTGTGCCACCATTTATCTTACCCTGTCTCTTTAGGACCCTGCATTTTTACCCCTTGGCTAGCCTGTGCCCTTCATTCAACAGAAGAAACTGAAGCTCAAAGAGGGAGCATGACCTGGTTACAATCTCGAGTGAATCAGTGGCAGAACCAGGACCAGAATCTCAGGGCCTTGATCCCCAGTTCAGGGCCCCTTTCTTCCGAGGGTCTCCTTGGCCTGAATCTCCAGTGCATGTGTCTGTGTTGGTAACTGGAGGGTCTTTTCCCCTGTGGCACTATCCATGGGAAAGTGAGGACTGGGTAGCCATGAGGACTCCCTCCCATTCCTCCCATGAGGCTGACCTGTGGCCTTGAGCCTCCCAACTGAAGAGAAGAAGGACCTGACTGGTCATGGGGAGGTCAGTCATGTGATCTGGGCATGAAATGACTGTCCAAGTGGCAGGAAGTGACTAAAATCACAGCTAACTTGGGAGTCACAGAACACAGGATGCCTGGAATGGGGCCAGAGGTGTTGGGAGGCCCAGAGCAGGATGGGGGAGGAACAAGTCTTGGTTGTGGGTGACCAGACCCTTCCGCCAGAGCTGACAACTTCTGCCTTTGGAAAGTGTTTCACAACACCCCATGTATGTGAGGGTGCAAGTGGTGAGGTAAGAGATGGGAGGACAGCCTGAGCCTGGCTGAGGATGGGTGAGAGGGTAAGGGTTGGCACACGCCCGTGCATCAGGACCAGACGGTGAGCACAGGCTGAGGAGCTGCGCAGGGTTCACGCGTGGAGCCTCCCTGAAGCCTGCGTCCTCATGACAGGTGAGCGGCTGCCTCCACGGTCACAGAGCCTGGCGTGGGGAGATGGAGACCAGGGCTGGGGAGACACCGGCCTGGGGTGGGGGTCTTTGATGCCTAAAGGCATGGCTTTCCTTGCCCGATCTCTGTGGACTGGAGATCCTGGGGCTTCCTCGGCTGCTGGAGAAGGCAGGGAGTGGGGCAAAGGGCAGACAAGGTGGCACTTGTTTGCCCTCCTCGGAGCACATCTTCTGTGGAGAGAGAGATCTGTGTTTGGGAACCACTGTACTCGCATGAGAGGAAAGTGTCCCTCTGGAGCCTGTACTTCTCACCCATCTTCTCCTGGGAAGTTGGGTCAATGGGTGGAGGTGATATACCCAGGATGGGGGTCCAGGGCCCCCTATTTCATTGGACCTCAGTTTCTCCACTTTGCTCAGAGGAGGCAGGGAGGGAGCAAGAGCAGATGGCTTTAACCTTGGTGCTCCTGAAAGAGGCAGGGCACTCACCGTGTCCCCTGGGGCCCCTCACAGGTTCCAGGAGCCCCCAAAGGCTGAGCAGGTCCAGCTATGGCTCCATCTCCAGCCCAGCCAGCCCAGGACCACAGCAAGCACCTCCCAGAAAATCTTACCTGAGTGAGACTATCCCCATCCCAGCTGCGGAACCGGTAGGAATATTGGAAACTTCCTGGGATCTCACAGGATTAGCAGGATCATATGGGATCTCACGGGCTGGGTGGGGGTCTGCTTGTGACCAGGACAAGTCCCTTCCAGCCCTGAGCAGAAGTGACCTGTGGTGGCAGCTGCCTCCTGTCTCCTTTCCGCGTTGACTCCAGAGCGAGGCACTCCACGTTTCTCTGAAAAATTCGAAATGAATCTCAGCTTTCATATGAAGGGAAAGGGACCTGGGGCAAATGAAGATTGGAGCTTTGCGTATTTGTTTCAGCCTTAAGGGAAATGACCCAGACAAGGACATGGGCCATGAAGAAACAGAGGAAGCTGCAGGCTGGTGACTGCAACCCTGTCACCTTGCTATTCCAGAATTTTTAGCAACTCTCCAGCTTGACAGGCCAAGCCTTGGACCTGGGGTGGGGGTGGAGGTGGGGAAGGCAGACCCCCTAATCTCAGTGGAAAGAAGATGGGGAGGGAAGAGCTGGGCCAGAGACGTGGGCATCTGAGAAGCACCCCCTTTGGGATCTGGCAACATGCTGAGTCAGGGTCTGCGAGAGGCAAGCAGGCTGCAGAAAGTGACAGGTCCAAAAAGCGGATCTAGTGTGACTCACCAAATCCTGCCGGCTTCCCCAACCTCACGCTTTCTGGACCCCTGGGTGGCAGCTCCAGGAATGGGGTACGGAGGGCAGGGCTGGCCAGCCTGGCTGCAGAGCCTATGGGGCTCTGCTGGGGTCTGGCCAAGGCCAGCTGCTGCCCGCCTCTGACCCAGGGCCCTCTTCGCCTGCTCCCACCCCCAGGGCACGTTCAGCCTGCGGAAGCTGTGGGCTTTCACCGGGCCTGGCTTTCTCATGAGTATCGCTTTCCTGGACCCTGGAAACATCGAGTCGGATCTGCAAGCCGGTGCCACGGCTGGATTCAAAGTGACCAAGTCGGGGCCTGGGTGGGGGTCCTGTGGGGCGAGGGGGTGACCAGACTAAGTGGGTGGAGACCCTAGACTACCATATTTCCCCAGGGTGGCCTGGATGGATGGTGTTCCTAGGAACAGGCTCGTTAAATTCAAGATGGGCCAGAAAAGGATGCTAAGGGCGGCCCCCCACTCCAGTATAGCATGTGGGGGGGAAGCAGTCTCCTTGTGTCCATCCTGCTGGCTGAAGGCCCCTCTCTGCCTTCTCCACAGCTGCTCTGGGTGCTGCTGTGGGCCACGGTGCTGGGCTTGCTCTGCCAGCGGCTGGCCGCCCGACTGGGCGTGGTGACAGGCAAGGACTTGGGTGAGGTCTGCCATCTCTACTACCCTAAGGTGAGGTCGGTGGGCCGGAGTGGGAACCACCCATAAGCCCCAAAACCTGAACAGCCACTTAGAGCTTCCATGAGAAAAGAAATACATCATCTCACATGGGATGTCACAAGTCCATTTGATAGATCAGAAGACTGAGTCTCAAACTAATAGCACATAGACTGAGAGGGACATTTAGGGATACCTTGCTCATTTTACAAAAGGGGGAATTGAAACTTGGAGAAGTGACTTGTCCAAGGCAAAAAAAAAAAGTAAGTAGGCATCAGGTGGGCACTGGGGACATGGCTGTTTCACCAGTCAGTGTCAGAAAAACAGAAATTATACCACTAGATACTTCAAAGATATTTAATGCAGGGATTTAGTTGCAAAAGTGTTGGAAGGGCTTGGAGGAGCAAGGGAAGGAGGTGTTACCTAGAGATCAGAAAACTTCTACACCCTGGCAGGAGCCCAAGACCCATCATTTACTGCTGAGCTTCTGGATGCATTGCCACTTCTGCTGAAATGGTCCTCCAGGCTGCTAAAGCCCAGTTTCCTGCTACTGTTGCTGCCAGAAACATCACCAGAAGCAGGGGGAAAAATTGTTTCTCCCTGTCTTTTGATCTCCCATAAGTATTTCCTATAAAACCTAACTGAGGGGAGTGGATTTAGCTCAGTGGTTGAGCACCTGCTTCCCTTGTATGAAGTTCTGAGTTCAATACCCAGTACCTCCTTAAAAAACAAAAACAAAAAAAAAACGCACAAAAAAACCTAACTGGAAACCAGCTAGCAAGGCTATCTTACAAATGTAATTTGCTGGCTTCTAGCCTAGCAGTCCAGCCTACACTAGCAGTCCAGTAACAAAAGGTGAATTTAGGGCTAAGAGACAACAGACAAATAACTGGCACAGCTTGGATAATGGGTTATCTCCTTCCCCATAGGTGCCCCGCACCCTCCTCTGGCTGACCATCGAGCTAGCCATTGTGGGCTCAGACATGCAGGAGGTCATCGGCACAGCTATTGCATTCAATCTTCTGTCGGCTGGACGGTACTACCCCAATGGGCCCCAGCTCTTCAGCCCAGGGCTGGGAACAGCTGCAACTTCTGCCCCAGGACTTGTACCTTCTTGAGTCCATTTCATCCTGCAATCCCCTCTGAAGTAGGGCTGTTGCTCTATTTGTCAGTTGGGGAAACTGAGACCTAGACATGTAAAGTGACTTGTCTAAAGTTGCACAGCATGTAAGTCATGCAGACACCAAGACTGTAGCCCCAAGTTTCCTGCCATGGGTGGTCCCCCCTCCTAGTTTTGCTCTTACTAGAGTCCTCTTCACCATTTTCCCATCCCTAGCACATTACCACTCCCCTCTCCCTGAGCTGTCTGGGACCTCTTGGGTCCCTGCCCTCAGGAGGCCAGATTCCACAGTCTCCAGCCCAGAGGGCGGAAGTCCCAGCGCCTGGACCAGGCTGGACTGACCTGGCTACTCTGGTTTCAGAATCCCGCTCTGGGGTGGGGTCCTCATCACCATTGTGGATACCTTCTTCTTCCTCTTCCTCGATAACTACGGTAGGGGTGCACCTTGTCTCGCCGTGGAATGATGCAGGGGCCTGGGGAGCTGGGCCGGTGGCAGGCACCTTCTCACAGGGAGCTCTACTGATGCTCGACCTGTGCTGAGACAAGGGCTATGCAGTCAGCCTACCTGGGCACCAGTCTGAGCTGTGTGGTTTTGGGCAAATTACTCAGATTTCAGGGACTAGTAATAGCACAGATATCATAGGGCTGTTGTGTGGATTCAACGAGGTAATATATGCTAAGCACTTGGCACAATGCCTGATACAAAGTGTTCAAAATTATTAGTCAATATGAATAAATACAAATAAATAAATACTAACAGAAAACAAGAACAAAATATTAGCCATTAATAATTGTTTTTGTTGTTACAAATTTTGTTCTGCCCCTTTGCCCTCCCCTTAGGGTTACGGAAGCTGGAAGCATTTTTCGGATTCCTTATTACCATTATGGCCTTGACCTTCGGCTATGAGGTGGGAGGCCAGAAGTGCAAACACCCTCAAAGCCACCCCTCTCCTGTCCTCCTGAGAGCGGGAGCAGCCCATAGCGGTGCCCCTAGCAGCTGGGGTGGGGGGTAAGAACTGGTGACTGCGGATGGGCAGGAGCCGGGCTTGGCCTGAGGTGAGGCTCCTCCCCACAGTACGTGGTGGCGCGTCCTGAGCAGGGCACCCTTCTTCGAGGCTTGTTCCTGCCTTCGTGCCCAGGCTGTGGCCAGCCCGAGCTGCTGCAGGCCGTGGGCATCGTTGGAGCCATCATCATGCCCCACAACATCTACCTGCACTCGGCCCTGGTCAAGGTGAGCAGAGGGGAGGGGGAGGAGAGGTGACCCGCTCCCTTGGAGCCCCGCAGGCCCTGCCTTCAAGCCTGGAGCCTGGCCCCGTCTGGCTCTTGCCTTGATGGTTTTAGGTGGGAAGTGAACCATTCTCTATTCAGCATGTAATAGTCCAGGGTCAACTATGTTCCAGGCACTAGGGAGTCAGTAATCAAAACAAGACTCCTGCCCTCCTAGAGCTTGCATTCTAGGGGGAGAGACAAACGGTGAGCAAGTAAATAAAAGAAATAATTATGGATTGGGAAAGGCATTCTGAAATGGAACAGAGAAGTACGACAGGGACCGCTTGAGAACAGGGCTGCTTTAGGAAGGGTAGTTGGGCAGGGCCTTTCCAAGGAGGTGAACTTTGAGACCTGAAGGATGGGAAGGAAGATCTGGGGTGAAGATAGTCCAAGCACAGAGAGCAGCAAGTGCAGAGGCCCTGAGATAGAGATAAACTGGACATATTTGAGGAAGGAGCATGGCAAATGAAAAGGAGAATGTCAGGGCTGGGGGAGAGCCGGGCAGAGGCCACGCAGGGCCGCGAAGCCCAGTTTTCCTTCATTCACACCGTGGGTCGCGGCACACCAGGTCTCCACGGCGAGGGCAGAGATCCTGTCCCAGACTGCCACAGGGGGGTCTTTAGGAGGAGCTGGGGTTTGTGGTGACATACATAGAGGTGTGAGGGAGGGGGCTGTTGGGGTGGCTCTGATTGACTCTGGTCCTTCCCTCCCCTTTGACCCTCATAGTCTCGAGAGATAGATCGGTCTCGCCGGGTGGACATCCGAGAGGCTAACATGTACTTCCTGACTGAGGCCACCATCGCCCTGTCTGTCTCCTTCATCATCAACCTCTTCGTCATGGCCGTCTTTGGGCAGGCTTTTTACCAGCAAACCAACCAGGCTGCGGTGAGGGACACCTTTCCCACGTACCATGTCCACGTCCCTCCCCACACACACACCCTGCGAGCCTTGCTGGGGACTCCAGGTGGTGCAGCTAAGTCCCTCTGTCTCTGCCTACACTCCAGGCACTGGTGGAGGGAGGGAGCACGTGACCCTGGCCTTCCCCATCCCCACTGGAGAGTCACAGCTCCCTCCCACCCCACCCCTAACCCCAGCCAGACTCTTAGGTTCATGCCCACAGCTGGGGGCTGCAAGGCACAGCCGTCCAAAAGGGAGGGAGGTGCTGAGCCTCGGACGACCCAGTATTCCAGCTGCACCAGGAAGGGTGGGCAGGATGAGGAGGGGACACCTAAGCACCGAGGTGGGAATATGCAGGCAGTCATTTTCTTCTCTGAGTTCTCATTCCTGAGAATCTTCACAGAAAAACTATCATTTGTTTAGCAGATATTTCCTGAGCATCTGTGAGGTACTGGCCAATGTCCTAGGCCCTGGGCTACAAAGAGCCTGTCCTTTTGGGACTTTAATAGGGAGGGGGGCAGCAGACAGGAATCAAGTGAACACGTAGCTAAGCAAGGGAGGTGGAGAGTGCACAAGGCTGTGAAGGTGATAAAGGGGGGATGGAGCGTATCTGGGGTGGGGTGGCCACATTAGCCCAGGCCATCAGGAAAGGTCTCGTGGAGGTGACTTCAGGGCCCATTCTGAAAGAGGAGCCGCCAGCCCCTCCCTGGCTCTCTGGGATTTGGGCCTGTGTCTGTCATGAGGCTCTAAGAGGACCGGCCAGGCCTTCCGCCACCCGGGCCCTGCCACCATCCGCTTTGTAAAGTTGGGAGGTCCCTGACCCTCCTTGGGTCTCGTTCTGCTCCTGGGCACAAGGATCAAAGTCAAAATGGAGTGTGCAGGCTCTTCAGGGTCAGCCGGGTAAGGAAGTGGGGGCTGGGGGGCAGCTGCGCAACACGCAGCCAATTGTCTCTGTGGTCATGCCAGCTCTTCCAAATCCAGGAGAAGCTGCAAATCCCGGCTCTCAGGTGAAACATTTTCGATGTTACATGCTGGCAACAAATCACATTTTTCACAAAAGCCCAGCTTCGTTAGCCAAATAAAACACGGCCGGGCGTTTCCCGCGCACGGGCTGCCAGGTCTCGGGCCATGGTCAAGGCCTGATTTGCTTTTCCAAGACTGAGTGTGCGCTTCCCACCTCCCTCCCACCCCCCTCCCACCCGGTGCCCGCAGTTCAGCATCTGTGCCAACAGCAGCCTCCACGACTACGCCCAGATCTTCCCCCAGAACAACCGGACCGTGGCGGTGGACATTTACCAAGGGGTAAGGGCGCGGCAGGCTGGGCGGGGAAGGGCGTGAGCACGCGCGGCAGGTCGCCCCGCCCGCCTCGGGGGCGGGGCCTGCGCGAGGGGCGGGGCCGCGGGCCTGACCACACCCCGCCCGCGCAGGGCGTGATCCTGGGCTGCCTCTTCGGCCCCGCAGCCCTCTACATCTGGGCCGTGGGTCTCCTGGCTGCCGGGCAGAGCTCCACTATGACGGGCACCTACGCGGGACAGTTCGTGATGGAGGTGGGACCGGGGGCGGGCCCGGGGTAAGAGGTCAACGGGCACACGGGGCCCGGACACCTGACCTGTTGATCCCTAAAGCAGCCCCAAGGGTGCCATTATAAGCCCCATTTTACAGATGAGAAAACTGAGGTTCAGAAAGGTGAGGCGACTTGCCCGGGGATGCAGACGTAGGACTAACGGGAGCCTTTTACCCAAAACTGTTTAGTCTTCAGCTACCTGCTTGGGAGAGGGACCTACCCCCCTCCAGCCCTCTTCACCTATCCCCTCCCGCCAACTTGGGACGGAGATGCCCCCCATTTCACAGATGGTAAAAACAACGGGTGGCCCGGAAGCGTGAAGTGGACCTGGGGAGTTAGGGGGTCCCCAGCCCTGCCCTCCACCACCAAGGTGTCCCCCCCACCCAGGGCTTCCTGAGGCTGCGGTGGTCACGGTTCGCGCGCGTCCTGCTCACCCGCTGCTGTGCCATCCTGCCCACCGTGCTCGTGGCGGTCTTCAGGGATCTGAGGGACCTTTCTAGCCTCAACGACCTGCTCAACGTGCTGCAGAGCCTGCTGGTGAGCCGGGGGTCCCTCCACCTTGCCCCCTGCGGAGCTAAACAGGCACCCAGCCTTCTCCCAGATGGAGTGGGCCTGCCGGACATTATTTGTTTATGTTCTATCTGCGTGGTTCATATAATCCACACAGCCTCCCCAGGAGGTACGAAACTCTATTGTTCCCATTTTACAGATGGGGAAACTGATATGCTAAGTTAAGTGACTCGTGGAAAAGCTTGGATTTCAACTCAGGCAGTCTGGTGCCAGAACCCCCAAACTCTGTCTCCTGCTTTGGAGCACCACAATCTTAAAGGGCATAGAGATGAGAAAACTGAGGTTCAAAGTGGAGCACTGCTAGCTCCTCCCCTCCTCGTCCTATTCTGAGGGCAAGGTGCTTCACCCCTATTCCCCGCCGGCTCTCCGCAGCTCCCCTTCGCTGTGCTGCCCATCCTCACGTTCACCAGTATGCCTTCCGTCATGCAGGAGTTTGCCAGTGGCAGGTGAGTACTCTTCATGCCAAGCCCCAGACTTGTATTATCTCATTTACTCCTCACAACCAACCAGAGGTAAGAACTACCATTAATCCCATTATTCAGATTAGGAGGCCAAGGCCCAGAGAGGTTAAGGAACTTCCCCAAGGTCACTAAGCTAGTAAGTGGGGAGAGTCAGGACTTGAACACTCCGGGTCTATTTCTAGAGTCTGAGCTCCTCACCCTCACTTTAAACTCTGCTCTTGCCGAATCCCACCAGTGTGGAGCTTGGAGGGCTCAGAGGGCCTAGGGGGGAAGAGGAGAGCTAGGTCAGCTCCAGGCTCCACCACCCAGAGAAGCAGACTTTGTGTATCCCCTTTCCTCCCTGAGAGCCCAGGGCTGTCTATGGGCACTGGAGGAGGAGAAGGAGGAGCTATGGGTAGCCCAGCTGCATCCAGCCAGCCCTGACCCCACCCCCACCCCCACCTGTCCCCCAGGCTGAGCAAAGCTGTCACGTCCTCCATCATGGCACTGGTCTGCGCCATCAACCTCTACTTCGTGGTCAGCTACCTGCCCAGCCTTCCCCATCCTGCCTACTTCGCACTGGTAGCCCTGCTGGCTGCAGCCTACCTGGGTCTCACCACTTACCTGGTACTTGTGGGGCCAGGGGTTGCCTTGAAGATTGGGGAGGCAAGGAGAGAAGGCCACAGATGAGGGGTATTTGGGGGTGGGACTCATGGGAGCTTACCCAGAGGTCCCGCCCCTTCCCCAGGTCTGGACCTGTTGCATCGCCCACGGAGCCACCTTCTTGGCCCATAGGTCCCACCAGCACTTCCTGTATGGACTCCCTGAAGAGGAGCAGGAGGCAAGGGAGACCTCTTAAAGAGCAGCTCCCATGGGGGGGGCGGGTGATGAATGGGGCAGACATCTGAGACATCTGGCCTGCCGGATGGGGGAGGGGTGGGCAAAGAGGCAGCAAGATGCAGTGGGAGAGTTTGGCCAGCAGGGCAACTTGGGTTCCATAACCTGACCTGCTGCCTCCTGCTTGGACCAACTATTAACCTATGTCCTCATCTGAGGGCACTACCAACTTTGCAATAGGCATCGAGCACATTAACACAGTACCTGGCACTAGGGGCTGGAAAAAAAAATCATTGAAAAACATTTATCAAGCATCTATAGGGGTGACCCTGACAGACCCCAGACCCATCCAGTGTGTGTGGGTGGGGGCAGGGGGAGGGACAGAGACTCCAAACTGGCACGTAAAATAGAGACTGATGAATGCTAAATAAATGTTAGTTGACCTCTCATCCAAAAGAGCGGTGGAACAGAAACCGGGAAGGGGGCACACAATCTCTGAAAACCATCAAGACCGCCCTACTAGAATACGCTCCTTCTCATGGCTAAGTGGCCTCAACTTTTTTTTTTTTTAAAGATTTTATTTATTTATTCATTTATCCCCCCCTTGCTGCTTGTGCTCGCCGGGCCAGCCAACCACGCCGTGCGGGCGGGCCTGCCCCCACCAGGAGGCCCCGGGAACCGAACCCGGGCCCTCCCATATGGTAAACCGGAGCCCCACTGATTGAGTCACAGCCGCTTCCCGTGGCCTCAACTTTCTTCTCCCGCCCTCAACCCATTTTTCAGGCAGTAAAACGGAGGCGCGGTTTTCCTCCCTACAAGCGCCAGGTCATAAGGAGCCCAAGAGCCTGTGCCTCCGAGGCCCAATTCATTTGCCATCTCCCCAGGGGACCGGGCGGCCGGGACTCCCAGGCCGCGCAGTCAACGCTCCAGCGGTGCTAGCTCCTTGCTCCCTCTAGGGGCAGGGACTGTCCCGACCGCCGGCACTCGCCGCCTCGGCCTCACCCTTCCCGGCCTCGGGGGCGGGCCCTGGCTCTCGAGCTGCGGGGGCCCCAGAACCAGCCCAGGCGTGGAGGTGGGGGAGCTCTGTGGGCGGGGAGCCCCTCTGGCTGTATGGGAGCGGCCCCGCGCCCTTTCGCCCAGGGCAGCGGCTGCTCTTTACCGACGCTCCCTGGGCTGTTTCTAGGCTCCCCGGGTCCCTCCTCCTGTCCCCTCCCGTCCCTCGGACCCGAACTCCTGAGCCCAGAGCGCGGCGAGCAGAGGCGGGCGGGTCTTTTCCCTAGGTCGAGCCAGTGGCGGGGAATGTGCCTGAAAGCACCCCCCGCACACACACGCTGATTTCCCGGGAGCCGGGCAGAGTCGGCGGCCCGGCTCCGCGCTCGGGTTGGGGCGCTTGTTTATGAAAAGAATTTCCTCTTTCTTAAAAGGGCGACGATGAGAGTGGGGCCCTCATGGAGGGAAGATTGGGAATTGGTCTGGCACATCCAGGGCAGCGGCCGGAGAGGGTACCTGGACGAGAGGGCCACTCACTCCTTCTCCGGGCTTGATCCTGGAGAAGGTGGGGCATACGCGAGCTGAAGGAGGGGTGGGGAGGGGGGGGAGTACTGGAGAAAGCCGTCTCCCAGATCTCTGGAGGCGCCCCACAGCTGTGCCCTTTGCACACTCCTCTTGTCAATTCACTGGGCATTAACTGGGTCCCAAGCCGTGTGCAAGGGCTTGGGCTAGACGTGGGGGAGAGAGGCAAAGTCCTGGATAAAGGAGATGTCGCTCTCCAGATGTTGCCACTCCAGCTGGGGAGATTGCTAAGTAAACAACAAAGACTGTGGGGTGGGATGAGATGAATGTGTGCAGGCTAGGCCTGGAAAGAGGGAGGGCTGCAGAGAAGGTAACACCCCGTGAGGGTTTTCAAAGCTGAAAGGAGCGGAGGGCATCTCCCAAGGGGGCAGTCCAGTGTGTGTAAAAGAGTAGACACTGAAATCTTATGGGTCAGAACTGGGGGACTTTAGAGGGGTAGGCAGGCTGGTCATAGGAATGATTAAGCCAAGGGCTCAGAACTTGTGCGTAAAGGAGATGGGGAGAGGCAGGGACCAGAGGGCCAGGTAAAGGGGCTACCCTGGGTCTGGGTGAAAGGGTTAGTAATGAGGCCAGGCCAAGGTCACTAATTCCCGATCAAGGAGCCTCAATAAGGGGCTAGTCCCCTCCCCTCTGCACACCCACTCCCACCCCAGCCGGCCCGCGAGGAGCTCTGGTCCCAGCTGAGCTCTGACTTCGGGTGCTCCTTCGAGCCCCGCAGGTAGAGCGGGGCCTGCTGGGGGCGCTCAGCCTCCAGCACTGCCCCCGGGCCTGGCCTCGGCCTGGGCTCTTGCCAGCCCCGCCTGGCAGAAGCTGAGGTGCTGGGCAGGAGGACACTTGTTGCCAGGCTGAGCCCAGCCGAGGCCCGGGGCTCCTGAAGCAAAGCGACGACACAGATTCAATTGTGGGGGTAAAGAGAACCCCAGGTGCTGGGGTAGACTGAGCGGGTGCCTAGTGCGGAAAGCCAACCCCCGCCCCCCAGCGAACCGAGCCAGCAGCTGCTCCGCCCCCACAAGGAGCCCTTGCGCTGCAGGGGGCCTCCTGACTCACCTCCGCACCCGGGGACGCAAGTGCACCTTGGCCCCGCCGCCCTGGTGCCCGGGAGGAGGAGGGGCGGTCTCCCGGGGGAGGAGACCCGCACCGGCAGCGGCTTGGAGGGGGCAACACGAGAGGAACGGTGTGAGCCCAGGAAGGCCCGAGGGTGGCGGTGGGGTGAGGGGCAGAGGCCCGACCCTCCTCTGAGCCTCGCCCGAGGCCTCCGGCCGGAAGGGGAGCCGCCTTCCCCGGGCCAGGGCGAGGCCTCAGGGCCTCTCGGCCCGTGCGGCCCCGGGCCTCGGCAGGTGAAGCTGGGGGCCCGCCCCGGGGGCCGGGCCGAAGGGCAGGGGGCTCGGCTGTGAGGCTGGGGGCCCGTCCCCGCCCCTCGCTGGCCCTTCCCTCCCCGGGGCGCAGTCTCATTTGTACGCCGGGCCCGAGCGGGCCGTGCTGGGAGGCCGGGAGCAAGGGGCCGAGGGCGCGGGCGAGCCGGCCCCGCCGACGCGCAGCAATGGCAGCCCTGCGGGCCCGTCACTGCGGGAGGACGGCCGTCGGGGCCAGCCTGGGGTGCGAGTCGCCGCGCCCGCCGCGGGGCACCCAGCGGGCGCGCCACCGGGCCGGCGCCCGCCCCCTCGGCGGCCGGGGCCGACGTGCGCCT
>JAKSZT010053929.1:18869921-18884291 GCA_026826555.1 Tolypeutes matacus | reverse complement strand
CCGGGCCGGCGCCCGCCCCCTCGGCGGCCGGGGCCGACGTGCGCCGCGCTCCCCGCCGGCGCTGGACGGGACAGGACGCGCCCGCCCCGCCCCGCCGCGGAGGCCCGTTGGGGAAGGAAGTGCTGAGGCGTGTTCGTCGAGGCCTGTGTTATTATTATTATTTTTTAAAATTGTGAACACAAAATAGTGATGACGAATGGCAGGAACTTCATAAAAAGAAAGAAAACAAAAGCAAAAAACCCCTGGCAGACCTCGCGGCGCAGCCTGCGGGAGCTCCCTGCGCCCCCCGCGCGGGGTGGAGCGTTTCCCCCCCAGAGCCAGGTGCAGCGAGGGTTAAAGTCCTCTAAGGCCCGAGGCCCCCGGCTCGGGCATTGGGCCGACACGGGCTGAAGTCCCACTGCGTGCGGGCGCCGCCTACTGTGTGCGGGCACTGGGAACAGAGCCAGGCCCCAGTGGCCCCTTTCTCCAGGAGCCGTAGAGCGGCAGCTTGGGCGCAGGCGGAGCTCGGAAGGCCTCCGCGAAGGCGGCTTGTCATCGAGATCCCGGGGGCGGGGGCGGGCGTTTGACTCCGCGCAACGGGGAGGAAGCGCGTCCCAGGCAGAGGGAACAGCGCGTACGAAGGCCTGGAAGCGGGCACGCGCTGTGGCGGGAACGCTGGAGGGGTAGCGTGGGCACCGGGAGGTGGACGTGCGGGCCGCCCGGTGGGGCGGGATGGAGAGGTCGGCAGGGGCACCCCGGGTCCGGGAGCTGGAGTTTTCGCGCCCTACACACCCGGGTCACCTTGTTCCGAAACAGTCTGGTCAAGAGCATAATTCTGTGGATTTGTACAGCCGTTTGGGGCTGCGACTGCCCTACGAGGTGGCCTCTGCGACCATCAGCCAGAAAAGAAGACTCACTTTACAGATGCAATGGCCGTCTCCCCATTGCCCAGATAAGAAAACTGAGAAACGGTTAGTCCCCGGAATGTGCAGAGGTGGAGGCGCGCCGCCCTCGGACACTCCCGGGCGTGGGCGCTCGGAGGCCTGGAACTGTGGGCCGGGCACCGGTCCTGCCACGCAGCCGCAGAGGCTCGGCCCCGCGGGCGGGCTGGAGGAAGAGAGGCGACGCCCCCCTGGAGCGCGGCAGGAACCCGGCGCAGCCCGCCGGCCCCAGAAGTGATGAAAGCGGCGGCCGAGATCAGGTCACGCCGAAGCCGTTGCCCTTTTAAGGGGGAGCCTTGAAACGGTGCCCGGGTTCCATGTTTGCATCCGCCTCGCGGGGAGGAAACTCCATGTTGTAACAAAGTTTCCTCCGTGCCCCCTCCCTCCCCCTCCCCCCTCGAGCCTGGCTCCCCTCCCCTCCGAAGCTCGCGGGGATCCCTCCCTCCCACCCCTCCCCTCCCCCCCGCGCCCCGATTCCGGCCCGAGCCGGGGGGGAGGCCGGGCGCCCGGGCCAGACCGCGGCCGGAGCGGAGAGCGCCCGGCCCCATGGACAGCTCGGCCGTCATTACTCAAATCTGCAAGGAAGAGTCGCGGGGCCCGCTGCGGGGCAAAGGTACCGGGGCTGCGGGGCGGGGGCTAGAGCCCGGGCGCCGCGGGATGGGAGGAGGAGGGGGCCGGGATCTCCCCCGCGCCGCCGCCGCCCCGGGTGCTCGCCTGGGTCCCGACCGACTCGGGCTCGGAGCCCCCAGTCGCGGAGGGAGCGAGGACGGAGTTTGAACTCGCAAAGGCTCAGAGACTTGGAGCCGGGCCTCGCGCCCTTTGGGCGCTCCAGTCTTCTCGAGGTGGGGAAACCGAGGCAGGGCTCGAAAGAGGACTCCTTCGGGGTCTTCCGGGCTGGCTGTGCGCAGTGTCCAGGCGTTCACCCATCTCCCCCCACCCCGCATTGGCGCCAGTGGAGCAGGGAGATGGGGGGGGGTTGAAGTGGGCGCCTTCAGGCCACCAATGAGACTCCGCCCTCTCTGTGCTGCGGTCGGGTTGGGTCCGGGGAGGGGGCGCGGAGGTGACAGCGAATTAGGGAGGGTTGGAAGGCTCTCCCGCCAACACACAACCACGTCCCCAACAAACTTCCGCGTCACGCGTGGAGGCGCCAAGCCCCTCTGAGGTACAGAGAGACCACTTCCAGGGGTCGCCAGCGCTCCCGCGGGGAGGGCCATGCGCGGGGCTGGGTACACGGCGCCCCGGCTGCAGGCCCCTGGGCGCCGGGCCTGTGCACACACGCAGGGACCCGGGAAGCCGCCCCGCCCCGCCCCGCCCCGCCTAGGCTGGGCCCCAAGGGGCTGCTGGTCCGGGGTGGGGGTCTGTCCCTCCCTGTCCGGGAGTTGGGGGCAGCCCGGGTCTGCCCCCGTCCCGCCCCGGGGCCTGGGCCAGAGGTGGGGGACGGGCGGAGGGTGAGTCTGTCAATCAGTCCCGCAGGTGGCCCGCTTCAGGTTGGAGGTCCCGGCGGGTTGGGGGCGATGGAGGCGGAGCGACAGATGGCCCCAGGGACACTGGCCTCTGACCACTGACTGCGTTGTTGTGGTCCCCACCCCCTGCCTCTGGGCCCAGCCTCAGGAAGGACTTTGGACCCAGAGGCAGGGAGAAGATAGGGGGGAGGGCAGGAGTGGGCGACAGGACCTCCAGTTCTCTTTGGTAAGGTGGCCTGGGGGTAGGGGGGCAGGAGGCGCCCCCCGCTAGCGATCCCTCAGCCATATTTCATCTCAGCAGCGGTAGAAGCTGTGAGGAGAGGAAAGGCGCTCTTCTGCCATCTCCTCTGGGCCATCCACTTCCTAAGGCGGGTACCTTTATGCCCACACTAGACCCCTTGGGGGGGGAGGGCCCGAAGCAAATGCTCAGGCATTTCAGGGAGGCCTGGGGCCCATCGCAGGCCCCCCACCTTAGCGTGTCTCCCTCCCAGCCCAGGGCTTCGCACCTGGTCACGTTTGCAGACCTTTGGGCACGTCCCCACCTTGGGGCTCTCCCTTCCAGGTGACCAGAAGTCAGCAGCTTCCCAGAAGCCCCGGGGCCGGGGCATCCTCCACTCTCTCTTCTGCTGCGTGTGCCGCGAGGATGCGGAGGCCCTGCCGGCCCACAGCGGGGCACCTCTGCTGGTGGAGGAGAATGGCACGGTGCCCAAGGTGCGTGGTGCCCAGGTGGGGTTTGCAGGGGCACCTGGGCCCCGCCCACAGGAAGGGGATCCTGGCTGTGCTGTGTGTAGAGTCGCTGGGAGGTGCAGAGGAAGGGGAGAGGTGGGCCTCCCCTGCCAGGCCTCCCAGCCTGCTGCCCAGGGGAGGGCGCCTCAGCTAAGGGATGTCTGAAATCCCCCCTCATAGGTACAAGTTTTTCTCCACCTTGGTTTGGCAGGAGGAGCAGTGAGACCCAGAGAGAGAAGCACCCTGCCCAGATCCCAGAGTTGGGGGGTCCACCCCTGGGAAGGGGGGGAACTTGTGTGTGTGGGGGGGTAGGGCTGGAGCTTGAGAGGGGTGCCCCAGCCCACCCTGTATCTCCCATAGCAGACCCCAGTCCAGTACCTGCTCCCCGAGGCCAAGGCCCAGGACTCTGACAAGATCTGTGTGGTCATCGACTTGGACGAGACCCTGGTGCACAGCTCCTTCAAGGTGGGCCCTGCCCAGCAGCCCTCAGCCCCGGCTCTCTGAGGGGGGCCTGCCCTGGGCTGGGTTGGGGGCTCCTCGCTCCAGCTCCAGCCACTGTTTTCCGCCCACAGCCAGTGAACAATGCCGACTTCATCATCCCTGTGGAGATTGATGGGGTGGTCCACCAGGTGAGGGCAGGAGGAGGGGGCGGTGGGCTTGGCTCGGCTCATCCAGACCCCAGGCTCCATTCCCCATCCTGAGATCCCCAGGATGGGACTTTGAGAGCCTGTGGAAGGCCTGAGGCTCAAAGAGGGTTGGAGACTGGCCCAAGGTCACACTGATGGTCAAGGACTTGACCCAACTCCAAGGCCTGCAGAAAGTGGGGTTTCCTCTTTTGCTACAGCCCCTTGCCATGCCCCCTCACCCCACCCTGCCCGGGACCCAGTTCAAGTAATTCAGGATAGGTTGTGTGCTGTCCAGCCTGTTCTCCATTACTTGGCTCGGGGGCCGGTGCCCTGCAGCCCTGGGGTGAGGGGGCCACCCCCAGCCCCCTGCATTTGGCCAAGGCCCTGGTGGGAGAAGGGACTGGGAATTAGTGCTTCCACATGAGGCAGGGACCAAACCTGGAGTTGGAAGTTCATCGTGATCCTCTTTTGGGAGGGTGAGCCCTGGGACCAGCCTGCCTGCTGTGTCCCTCTGCCTCCTCCACCCAGTCCCCTCCCAGCCCACATCACGGCCCCCACCTCCCCTCAGGCCTGTCCCGGCAGTCCCCTCACTGGCATACCCCCCAGGTGTACGTGCTGAAGCGGCCCCACGTCGATGAGTTCCTGCAGCGAATGGGCGAGCTCTTCGAGTGCGTGCTCTTCACTGCCAGCCTCGCCAAGGTGATGTCCCCCCGGAGGGATCCCGGCAACCTGCCCTTCCCTCCATTGGCAGCATGACCCTGGGGTCACCCTTGGCCCCAAGATGACCCACATTCCGCCCCCCCCACAGTATGCAGACCCAGTGGCTGACCTGCTGGACAAGTGGGGGGCCTTCCGGGCACGGCTGTTTCGTGAGTCGTGTGTCTTCCACCGCGGGAACTATGTGAAGGATCTGAGCCGGCTGGGCCGAGACCTCCGGCGTGTGCTCATCCTGGACAACTCGCCCGCCTCCTACGTCTTCCACCCAGACAACGCCGTGAGTGCCAGGCAGGACAGGCCTCAGGCTCCCGGGTCCCAGCCAGGCCGGGGCCGGGGCCTGGGGTGGAAGGCTCCCACATGGGCTGGGGTGCATGCTGGGCACTCCATTTGAGCCCCATTAGTGAGCCATAGCACTTAGTGGGTTCCGATTGGGATTTTTAAAAAATTGAAGTAGGATAGGAAATACTGGAGTGCATTGCAGACAGTGAGGTTAGGCATCATTCCATGACACTTTTGCTTTGTTACCTATGTGTTCTACTGTCAAAAATGTTTGAAAACTGTGAGTGACAGGAAGCTGGCCCTCTGGGTGGGACTTCCAGAAGCTGGCCGGCCTGGACATTCTGCACTCAGGGCCACCAACCCCCTCACTGCCCTTCACCCATCTCCCCAGGTGCCGGTGGCCTCGTGGTTTGACAACATGAGTGACACGGAGCTGCATGATCTCCTTCCCTTCTTTGAGCAACTCAGCCGCGTGGACGACGTGTACTCGGTGCTCAGGCAGCCGCGGCCTGGGAGCTAGTGAGGCGGGATGGGGCCAGGACCTGCCCCTGACCAACGCCCACACCTCCTCATGCGTGGACTTGGCGGCACCCACTGCTCTTTTCTAGGAAGAGCCATCGGCCACCACACCCAGGGCCATGGGGCAGCGGGCGTCTCCCTCCCCAGCCTCACCAGGCTGCGCAGGGGGCAGCAGCCTGCACCGAGGGCCATGAGCCTCTGGGTCTCCACGTCGATGCCTTAGATCACCCATCCCCTTCTCGAGGACCTGTGGAGGGGCCTGCATGCCCTCCCCCTTTCTCTCTTCTCTCTGCGCTGCCATGTTTCTCTGCTGCCAAATTGGGCCCCTGGGCCCCCTCGGGTTCTGCTTTGTTGGGAGGAGCACTCCTGCTGCCCTGTGCCTTGGCCCCCCCAGCCCAGGAATGGTGGGAACAAAGTGCCTTGCCTGGATCCCCTTCCTCCCTGCCCAGCTTGCCCAGAGGCGTGGGCATGATCCTGGTCAGCTCTTGCCAGGACCGGCCCACAGCTCACTGCAATCTAGGCTGGTTGGGGAAGAACCCATCTCCCCCCCTTTCCCCTTCCTCTGCCCTGGGGACTGATACAGGCCTCCACCCCCATCTCTGCCTGGGAGGAAGAAGAGGGGAGATGGTTTGATACCATCTGTGAAGGGAGCAGGGATTCTATCCTTCAGGCCCCGAGTCCAGGGCCGATGGCTGAGGACTGCTCCCTCTGCCACCCCAGCCCTGCCCTCTCACGTCTGCCTTAAACACCTGCGACCTTGGGGCTTGGTGCCCCCAGCTGTGAGTGTAGGGCCATAGGCAGGACCCCATGTGGTGCCATATAAATATGTATATGTGTATATAGGTTTTTAGGGGAAGGGGAGGGGTCAGGGTTGAGACACCCTGCCCACACCCCTTTCCTGGGCCCGGAAATTGAGGGGAGGGAGGGAAAGAATTTTTACATTTTTAAAAAATTACTATATTCTGAATGAAACAAGCTGGGCTGAGGGTCCCCAGGCCCTGACCTGTCCCTCACGTCCCTTTGCTAAATTCATTCAACCATCATTTATTGAGCACCTTTTCTGTGCCCAGCTCTGTGCTAGGCCCACCAGCCAAGGGGGGTGGGGGTTGTCTCTATAACACCTAATCGGTGCCTCCCCCACCCACCTCACTCTTCACTGGTGCCTTTGGGGGATCTGCAGGAAGTGGGACCCTTTTTGTGGGACTTGGGGGTCTCCAGGAAGCCTGGCCAAGCTGCCCCCCTCCCCGGTGCCAACTCACACCCTGCAGCCCCCTGCCACGCCTCCTGCTAGCTGGGGGCAGCTCCCTGGAGGTCTGCTTTCCAGCTCTGACTCCTATATCCTTATATCTGGAACCCTTCCCCTAATGTGCTATGTCTGGAGAGCACGGCCTTGGGTTCTTCCCCAGGGCCTAACGGTTAGGGAAACCCACAGACTAGTGCCAAGGGGGACGTCAAGGGGAGATAATAGAAAGTTGCTGGGGGCGGGAGGACGGTTGGCTGAGTCCGCGGTGGTCCTCCCCTTTTAAGTGCCTTCTCTCAACGAGAGCCCCACGTGTGATGAAAACTAAAGAGAAAGCCAGACCCCACCCCCTAATCCTGCCTCCGTGGTTACTGGGGGGTCGGGTTGAAATGGGGTGAATAAGTGTGTGTCTGGTACGTGTGACTGCGGTGCCCCTTGGGGCGTGGCTTGCTTCACCCTTGGAGTGGGTGGTAGTGGAGGGAGCAGCGGCCCTAGGCGCCCTGGGGCTGGGAGTGTGAAGGCTGCTGCGGGATTGGGAGCACAGTTTCCGGTCAGGTCCGTGTGTGCGTGTTGGTGTGCTTGTCAGTCTCTCTCAGCCTCAGTTACCAGCCCTGCAAGATAGATTCTCCGCAGAACTGGTCAAGTCCCCGGCCACAGAGGACTCGTACCACGAGCCAGCACAGAGCAAAGCTGAGGCAGCTGCGCAGGGAGGTCCCTGCAGCGCACTGGAGAGGAGGGGGCAGGGGCCCGGGGGGCTGCTGAAGGCGGGTGGGAAGAGGGGGGCGGATTACAGGGGAGCCGGGTGCGGCTCAAAACGGAAGACCTTCCGTCCACAGCCCGCCGCGGGCTGGCCTGAGAGGTGGCTCCCCACCTGTCGCGGGCGCTACGCCGCTGCAGGGCTGGCTGGCCTCGGCAGCTGCGGCGCCGGGGGCCGGGGTCGGGGAAGGCGCAGCCCCGCCGCCCCCGGCTCCCCCACCCTAGCCCGGCCTCTCGGCAGCCCGGGGCCGTGCCCTTGCCCGAGCCTCCGCCCCACTTCCTGCCCTCGCCCCTCCAGCGCAGGCAGCACTTCCTTTGTAGAGCTGGGCAGCCCCAGGCCCTGGCAGGAAGTGCCCTCCCGCCCTTCCCAGGCCCACCCCCTCCGGCTTCCCGTGATGGCCACTAGAGGCCTCTGTCCTCGGGACGCGGGGCTCCCGGCTCCTGGCCCTCCCCTGCCGGACAACCTGGACGCGAGACACTCTGGCCCCGCGCCCACCCCAGGGGCTGGAGAGAGGAAGTCCCGCCTTCTAGGTCCCTCCCCCCGCGCCCCCCATCACACACATGGGAGAAGGGGGAAGGCTGCCCCTTCCAATGTTGGCCCCTGGACCCCCAGCTCCGCCTCCCCACCCCTCTTCACCTTACCTCGCGAGCGCAGCCCCAGGCCGCCTGCTGGTGCCCCAGATGCTGCTCTGAGGGAGCTCTGCAGTCTGTCGGCCCCCACCCCATCACCACCACGTACACACACTCCTTTTCTCTGGTAGAGAAGAGCCTGAGCCTAGAAGCTCCCACCTGGGAGGAGAAGCCTGGCATCAGCTCCAGTCTGGACTGGAGCACAGCGCCTTTGGGAGGGGGAATACCCAGTCTTCCGCGGGCTCTGCCCTTGTCCTGCTCTATTTCCTGCTCTCCATGCAAACACTGGGCTCCCCAAATTTGCATCCCAGAGGCCCAGAAAGGCAGGGGAGACGCCTGGGCTGCGGACTTTGAATGAGACCGCAGTCAGCCCTTCCCCACCGCCGCCACCTACACACCCTTCACCCACATAGAGTTCAAGTCAACCACATGTATCAGGCGCCTAGTTGGTGCCAGGCACAGTGCCAGGACCCGGGGATGCCGTGGTGACTAGCTCTCAAGGAACTCTCACCCTAGTGTGGGAGAAAGGAAAACGTCAACAGACGAGCTAAAAACAGATGTGATCAGTGCAGCACATGGGAAGTGTGGGATCACAGGGGGATACCTCACCCGGTGAGGCACTAGGGGGTTGGCAAAGGCTTCCTGCAGGAGGCTCAGCTCAGAGGATTTTGGAAAGATTCGGGAGAAAGTGGTCTGAGGAAGCAGGGTGCACCAGGAAAGGAAGCCACGTGAGCAAGGCCTCAGAGGCAGCCCACAGCAGGGAGTGTTAGGAAATGACAAACATTTTGGAATTGTACTCCAGAAGGGGGTTCTGTGGGAAACAAAGCTGCAGAAAGCAGGAGGGGCCAGATACTGCAGCTCCATAGTCAGACCCAAGGAATGGCTTTTTCTTTGCGGGCAGCGGGAGCCATTGCAAGTGCAGAGGGATGTTGAGCCGGAGAGGGGCGCACTCAAATCTGGCAGCTGCACGTTGGGGCCTGAACCAGGAGTAAGGGGACTTGAGACCCTATAGGGAGACTTCATCTGTGGTTGTGAAGCTGGAGGATGAAGGCCTGAAATGAGGCAGAGGCAGAGTTGGATGTGAGATAGGACATAAAATTGGCAGGAAGTGGTGGCTTGGGGGGGGGCAGAAGTGACAGGGAGGGAGGAAGGCAGCCTGACTTCTGGCTTTGGAGATGTCAGCTGTGAAATTATCTCTGACAGAGCCTGGCATGGGGCAGATCTTCACTATTGTTACACATACACCCAGAGCATGTAGGGAAACGGGCATCCTGATACAACACTGCTGCCATCAGTGGATCCTCCTCCTTCCCTAGTCATTGCCCCTGTACTGGGGGATTGTTGCTGCTCCATTAGAGAATGTGGCCAAGCTCCCCAGGACAGGGATCCAACAATCCTTCAGCTGTTGTGTGAGTCTCCACCCACTGTGGCAATGCCCCGTGAACATTTGAACACATTTATATACCTTATATGTATGCCCAGGTGAACTTCTCATGTATTCCCCATCACTGACACCGCACCCCATTGATCCTCCCCTGCCTTAGTTGTAACCCTTCTGTGATCCAAAACTTTTTCAAAAATGAAGCCAAGAATGTGGCCAAATTCGATTAATAGAAAAATGAAATGATAGGTTTAAACATAAGAAATAAAAATAAAAACATAAAAATTAAAAGTAATTGCAGTGGAGCAGGTGTAGCTCAGTGGTTGAGTGCCTGCTTTGCATATATGAAGTCTTGGGTTCAATCTCCTAATAAATAAATAAAACTTGTTTTAAAAAAAGTAATTGCAAAAGGAGAATTACAAAAGGAGTAGAAAGTGGTAAATAAAAAATTAAAAACTTTCATGCTGCCAGTGCGCTCCAAGATTGCTTCTAATTGCAAAATGGAAAATGTGCTTTTATAGTGGTTTTACCTGGCAGTCACTACATCACTGATAGTGTGACGACTTGACAGAGCTCCCTGCTGTGATGCACGGTGAAGTATGCAGCACTACCTCTGACCATGCTCCTTGGAGTGTGGTCCATGCACCGGCACGTCAGCGTCACCTGGGAGCCGGCAGTATGGCAGAAACTTGGGCTCCACCCAGACACATTGAATCAGAATCTGCATTTTCAAAAGCTTCTGTGATTCTTAGGCCATCACATTTGAGAAGCACTGGCCTATAAAATATTCTTGAAAAAAAAGCTTTTAACCAGAATCTGATCAAACCTTTAGATATAAGTGTCTGGTTTAGGGGAAATAAAGGAGGAAGAGGAGCAAATTAAGTAATACTATAAGGAAAGACGCCACAGAATATGGACACTTGTCCTGGACTCAGGAAAATCAATGTCATGAAAAAAAAAAATGGTGCAAAAACTGTTATATATATATATATATATATATATATATATATATATATATTTCCCTCTTATGTAGTTTATTCAGTTTTTTTTTATTTTGTACATTTAATAATTGAAAATATAAACCATTAAAAACTAAAAAGTAAACACAGATGAATAAATATATATATTTCTCACTTAAATGTACTGGATACATATAAAAATTTTTTTGAATCAAACAATGTGTTACACAATATATTTGGTTCATAGTAACACATTCATACAGCATTTGTCCTTTTGTGTCTGGCTTGCTTCACTCAACATAACGTCCTCCAGGTTCATCCATGTTGTCATATGCTTTATGACTTCATTTCTTCTTACAGCTGCATAATATTCCATCGTGTGAATAGACCACAGTTTGTTTATCCATTCGTCTGTTGATGGACACCCGAGTTGTTTCCAACTTTTGCAAAGGTGAATAATGTTGCTATGAACATTGGTATGCAGATGTCTGTTCGTGTCACTGCTCTCAGTTCTTCTGGGTATATACCCAGTAGTGGTATTGCAGGGTCACGTGGCAAGTCTATATCAAGCTTCTTTAGGAACTGCCAAACAGTCCTCCACAGTGGCTGTACCATTCTGCATTCCCACCAACAGTGAAGAAGTGTTCCTATCTCTCCACATCCTCTCCAACACTTGTAGTTCTCTGTCTTTTTAATAGTGGCCATTCTGATAGGTGTGAAATGATATCTCATTGTAGTTTTTTTTTTTTTTTTTTTCTTTTTTTTAAAAGATTTTTTATTTATTTATTCATTTATCCCCCCCTGCTGTCTGTGCTCACTGGGTCAGCCAACCACACCGTGCAGGCGGGCCCGCCCCCACCAGGAGGCCCCGGGAACCAAACCCTGGGCCTCCCACATGGCAAACGGGAGCCCCACTGATTGAGCCACAGCCGCCTCCCTCTCATTGTAGTTTTGATTTGCATTTCCCTAATCATGAGTGATGTTGAGCATTTCTTCATGTGTTTTTTTTTGGCATTTGTATTTCTTCTTCGGAGAAATGTCTATTCAAGTCTTTGGCCCATTTTTTAACTGGGTCGTTTGTCTTTTTATTGTTGAGTTGTAACATCTCTTTATATATTCTGGATATTAAACCCTTATCAGATATGTGATTTCCAAATATTTTTTCCCATTGAGTTGGCTGCCTTTTCACCCTTCTGGCAAAGTCCTGTGAGGTGCAAAAGTGTTTAATTTTGAGGAGGTCCCATTTATGTATTTTTCCTTTTGTTGCACGTGCTTTGGTTGTAAGGTCCAAGAAACTACCACCTACTACAAGGTCTTGAAGATGTTTCCCTACATTTTCTTCTAGTAGTTTTATGGTCCTGGCTTTTATATTTAGATCTTTGATCCATTTTGAGTTGATTCTTGTATAGGGGGTGAGATAGGGGTCCTCTTTCATTCTTTTGGTTATAGATATCCAGTTCTCCCAACACCATTTGTTCAAGAGACTGTTTTTTTCCTGTTAGCGTGGGCTTGGTAGGTTTGTCAAAAACCAGTTGACTGTATAGGTGAGGCTTTATTTCTGGGTTCTCAGTTCTATTCCACTGATCGATGTGTCTGTCTTTATGCCAGTACCATGCTGTTTTGACCACTGTAGCTTTGTAATATGTTTCAAGGTCAGGCAGTGAAATTCCTCCCACATTGCTCTTCTTTTTTAGAATGCTTTTGGCTATTCGGGTGCACTTACCCTTCCAGATGAATTTGGTGATTGCCTTCTCTAATTCTGTAAAGTAAGCTGTTGGGGTTTTGATTGGTATTGCATTGAATCTATAGATCAGATTGGGTAAGATTGACATCTTCACGATATTTATTCTTCCAATCCATGAACACGGAAGGTCTTTCCATTTGTTTAGGTCTTTTAAAATTTCTTTTAGCATTGTTTTGTAGTTTTCTGCATATAGGTCCTGTACTTCTTTGGTTAAATTAAACCCTAGGTATTTGAGTCTTTTTGTTGTTATTGAAAATGGAATTTTTCCCCTGATTTCCTCCTCAGGTTGCTCAATACTAGTGTACAAAAACATTACTGATTTTTGCATGTTGATCTTGTATCCTGCCACTTTGCTGAACTCATTTATTAGTTCAAGTAGCTTTGTTGTGGATATTTCAGTATTTTCTAAGTACAGGATCATGTCATCCACAAACAGTGAGAGGTTTACTTCCTCTTTTCCTATTTGGATGCCTTTAATTTTTTTTTTTTTTTTTCTTGTCTAATTGCCCTAGTTAGAACTTCTAGTACAATGTTGAATAACAATGGTGACAGTGGGCATCCTTGTCTTGTTCCTGATCTTAGGAGGAAAGCTTTCAACCTTTCCCCATTGAGTATGTGTTGGCTGTGGGTTTTTCATATATGCTTTTTATCATATTGAGGAATTTTCCTTTTATTCCTATCTTTTGAAGTATTTTTATCAAAAAAGGATGCTAGATTTTGTCAAATGCCTTTTCTGCATCTATTGAGATGATCATGTGGTTTTTTTCCTTCAATTCATACATCACTTGGTTGTGATGTATGTCTTTTGATATGCTGTTGGATTCGATTTGCCAGTATTTTGTTGAGAATTTTTGCATCTATGTTCATGAGAGAGATTGGTCTATAATTTTCTTTACTTGTAGAGTCTTTTATCTGGTATTAGGGTGATGTTGGCTTCATAAAATGTGTTGGGTAATTTTCCCTCCTCTTCAATTTTTTGGAAGAGTTAAAGCAGGATTGGTGTTAATTCTTTTCTAAATGCTTGGTAGTATTCACCTGTGAAGCCATCTGGTCCTGGACTTTTCTTTGCTGGGAGATTTTTGATGATGGATTCAATCTCCTTAAATGTGATTGGTTTGTTAAGTTCTTCTATTTCTTGTGGCGTCAGTGTAGGTTGGTTGTACGTTTCTAGAAATTTGTCCATTTTGTCTAGGTTGTCTAGTTTGTTGGCATATAGTTTCTCATAATACCCTCTTATGATTCTTTTTATTTCTGTGGGGTCATTTGTAACGTCTACCCTTTCATTTCTGATTGTATTTATTTGTATCTTCTCTCTTTTTTTCTTTGTTAATCTAGCTAGGGGTTTGTCAATTTTATTGATCTTCTCAAAGAACCAGCTTTTGGTTTTGTTTATTAGTATTATTTTTTAAAGATTTATTTTATTTATTTATTTCCCACCCCCACCCCCTCGTTGTTTGTGCTTGCTATCTGGTCCCTGCGTCCATTTCCTGTGTGCTCTCTGTGTCTGCTCATCCCCTCCCTTGGAGGCACCAGGAACTGAACCCGGAACCTCCCATGTGGGAGAGAGGTGCTCAATCTCTTGATCCACCTCAGCTCCCTGCTTTGTTGTGTCTCTCGTTGTGTTTTACCTCCTTGTCTCTTTTGTTATGTCATCTTTTTGCATCAGCTTGTTGTGCCTGCCTGTCACATCAGCTCACTGTCTTGCTTGTCTTCTTTAGGAGGCACCGGGAACCGAACCCAGGACCTCCCATATGGTAGGCAGGAGCCCAATCGCTTGAGCCACTTCCACCTCCCTATATATATATATATTTTCAAAAACGACAGAACTATAATAATCAAAGGAAATGCATGCTCTTTATTTGTTCCTATACCAATAAACCCAGCTATTAAAGTCATTTGGGGGACAATTGGAGAAGTTTGAATATGAACTGAATAGAAAATGCTATTAGAATTTATTTTGGGGAAGTGGATGTGGCGCAATTGATTGAGCTCCTGCCTACCATATGGGAGGTCGGGTTGGGTTTCCGGTGCCTCTTGAAGAAGACGAGCAAGACAGTGAGCTGATGTGACAGGCAGGCATGGTGAGCTGATGCAACAAGAGAGACAAGGAGGAAAAACACAATGAGAGACACAACAAAGCAGGGAACGGAGGTGGCTTAAGTGATACGTGCCTCCCTTGGTTCCTGGTGCCTCCTAAAAAAAAAAAAGAAGATCAACACGGGCTGGGGAGAAATAAATAAAAATACATCTTAAAAATAAAAAAGAAATTATTGTTAATAGTCTTAGGTATGAAATTGGAATTGCAGTTATGAAGGAGATTGTCCTTATTCTTAGGAGATGTGTGATAAATTAAGTATTTAGTGCTAAAGTATTACCATATCTACTACTTACTTTTTTTTTTTTTTTTTTT
>JAKSZT010053929.1:18833583-18862911 GCA_026826555.1 Tolypeutes matacus | reverse complement strand
CCCCCCCCCCCCCCCCCCCCCCGCTGCCCGTGCTCGCTGGGTCAGCCAACCACGCCGTGCGGACGGGCCCGTCCCCACCAGGAGGCCCCGGGAACCGAACCCGGGGCCCCCCACATGGCAAACGGGAGCCCCACTGATTGAGCCACAGCCGCCCCCCATGGGTGCATATACTTAAAAAAAAATTTTTTTAATCTATTTTATTGAAACTGCATATACTTTTTAAAAAAATAGTTACTTTATCCACCCCGCCCCTTGCTGTTTGCACTCACTGTCTACTCTCTGTGTCCATCCGCTGTGTGTTATTTCTGTATCTGCTTGTCTTATTTCTTCTCGTCTTTCTCTTTAGGAGGCAGGCATGGGAGAGAAGCACTCAGTTGCTTGAGCCACCTCATCTCCCTGGTCTGCTGTGTCTCTTACTGTCTCTCCTCTGCGTCTCCCTTTGCTGCATCATCTTGCTGCGGCAGCCCTTCATGGCGTGGCCAATTCCTAGCCCCGGGAATGAAACCCGGGGCCTCCCATATGGTAGCCAGCAGCCCTATCGCTTGAGCCACATTTGGTTCCCTGCATATCCTTTTTTTTTTATTTTACCGGGAGGTCCCGGGGATCGAACCCAGGTCCCTCCATATGGGAGACGGACGCCCAACCAGTTGAGCCACATCCGCCCCCCTGCATATCCTTTTAAGCCCTTATTTATTCTTATTCTTTGCTTTCCTTTTTATTTTTGAAAAAAAGTCTGTATGTGTTTTTTAACCAGGAAAAGCACGTCTTTGATTGAAAACATTTTCAAAAAGAAAAATTGTTCGGGGCTGGACAAAGAAGGGCCTTAAAATGCCAGGCCAAGTGGGGGAGCTGTATTCAGTAGGTGATGGGTAGCCAGGGTAGGTGCTGAGCATGAGAGGCAAGATCAGAGTTGGGTGGGGAGGCTGGAGGCTGGGCTGGGAGTCCCCTTGGGCTGGGCTGGAGGGCAGCAGCGCCCCTGGCTGCTCAGCCCTTTGCTCCCACCTCGCTCTGCCCCTAGGCTCATCCACAATGACCAAGCTGAGCGCCCAGGTCAAAGGCTCCCTCAACATCACCACGCCGGGGGTGCAGATATGGAGGATCGAGGTGAGGCCCTGCCTGGGGTGGGGGAGGGGCTCTGCAAGCCTGGGATTACCCTCCAGCCCTGTCCCGCCACCACCCCATGCCAGCCATCTGCACCCAGCACCACTCCCTCCCAGTTCCTCTCAAAGCACCCCTTCCCACCACTCCCCCCACATACCTTCTCTGTATTTGCTGCATCCCTTTTCCCTCCCTTTTCTCCTTTCTTCATCTCTCCTTCGTCTTTCAGCCTTCCTCTCCATTCCTTTCTCCCTTGCTTTTCTCTGTCTTTCCCTCCTTCCCTTTTCTTTTCTCCTGCCCAGCATGCAGACTTTCCTTCTCCCTTTTCCTTTTTTTCTCCTTTTCTTCATGCTTCCTGTTCCTTCTCCCTGTCAGCTTCCTCGTGCCCTTCTCCTTTCTGTTCCTTCTCCACCCCTGCCTCCTCCTGAGGTTAAGGGATGTGGGAAGCCTGTGCAATTAGTCATGGGGGTCCTGGGTGGCCGGGGCTGCCCCTCTGACCTCCTTTCTCTCTCCAGGCCATGCAGATGGTGCCTGTTCCTTCCAGCACTTTCGGGAGCTTCTTTGATGGCGATTGCTACATAGTCCTGGCCGTGAGTGTGGAGGCCGCCAGGGGAGGGGGGGTGACCAGAGAGCAAAGCCCACTCATCCGCTGGGCTATAAGGGAGGAAACTTGAAGCTGGGGTGAGGAGGGAGAGCTGGGCTGGCCCTGCCCAAAGACAGTATTTACTGTGTGCCCAGGTGCCCAGCCTTGGGCTGGCTCTGCTGGGGACAGTGGCCCTCCTGCACCTGAACCGCTGAGCTCCAAGCCGAGGCCATCTTCTGTGGATTTACAGTCTTAGGGGACCTTCTGAGCTGGTGGATGTCATCCAAACTCAAGTCCAAATTCCAAAATCCTTAGTCATCTTCATATCTCCTTCCTGACCTTTGCCACATCCTGGTACCACCTGCACTATTCATTCATTTGGATTTTTCTTTATTATGACTCACCTTTAAAACATAAATACACTTATTTAAAAATAACTCTATCATTACTGTAAATAGAAGGTAGTGTGTCAGTGTCACGAATGGCAAGTAGCTCTGAAATACTTACACAATTATTGCATCCCATACACTTGTTTGTGTACCACCTCAGTATGTCCCGTCCCTCTGAGGGTACATGCACATCACTTTGGGAAATGCTGCTAGAGTCTACAAGGAGGCAGGTGAGCTTCAGAGAGGGGAAGCTACTTGCCTGTAACTCCGAGGCAGTGTCAGAGCTGGGGCCACGATCAGGGCTCCTAGTGCCAGTCCAGCACACTTTCCCAGGCCCAGCTCTGTGGCCCGGGACCCATGTGGCTTAGGAGAGCATGCAGGCGGGGAGGTGGGGAGAGGGCTGTGGGAGCCCGAGGCCTGGGCTCCACCAGGCATCTCGTCTCCCTAGATCCACAAGACGGGCAGCAACCTGTCCTATGACATCCACTTCTGGATCGGCCAGGCCTCGTCCCAGGACGAGCAGGGGGCGGCCGCCATCTACACCACGCAGATGGACGACTTCCTGAAAGGCCGAGCTGTCCAGCACCGCGAGGTCCAGGGCAACGAGAGTGAGGCCTTCCGAGGCTACTTCAAGCAGGGCCTTGTGTACGGGGGGACCCACTGCAGGCCGGGGAGGGAGACTGAGACCTGGGGGGTATGGGGTGGCAGGGGTGAGGCTGGGGAGATCAGGGTGGGGTGGGGATGCCCGTGGCTGGGGCTGGGGGCAGACCTGGGTTGGGGGAGAAGATCCTGGGCAGTAGGAGGTAACCTGGGGCCAGAAAGGGAGGCTGAGGTTATGGGGAACCCTGAGAGGGGAGCCCACATGGGTTTTTGGTGATTTTTCCTCACCTTTCCCCGCTCCCCCACCCCCATTTCTGCTGCTGCTCGGTGCTTGGCCCTCCTCTTTCCTGAGAATGTCTTTGGCCATTCTGAAATGTATGTACCCCAAATTTCTAGAAATCAATTCCTTTTTGAATGTCCTGGAGAGCTCGGTGCCTAAGGAAGCCTGCAGGACGTCATATCAAGCCTCCCCTGTGGCCAACAAGCCGATATCTGCTCCCCCTTTCTCTAAAGCAGGCATCTGACCTTAAAAACCCATGTTTCCAGCTTTTCTTGAAATGTCTGAGGTTCTGGTCTCCTGGCTTCCCCCATGATACACACAATCTGAAGCTGAGTAGCTACTGATGTGTGGGACAGGCCAGGAGCTCCCAGCTGGCCACAGACCCCACCCCTCCCTTTTATCTTGCTGGCCCCTCTTCCAGCTCCCTTGGACATTTGAGCTGGCACCTTTCTCCTCTTTCCCTTCTCTTCAATCCTACCTTCCACAGTACCATGCCCCCAGCCCCAGCACCCACCCTCCCCACCTGCAGGGGCCAGGACCAGGGCGAGGCGTGTGAGGCACCTTGGGTGCTCACTTTCGCTCTAAGGGCCATGTAAAAGCGTGCAACAGCTGACCTTACACTAGCACACCCCGAGAGGCTGACTCCTTGAAGTCTGTGCCCTTGGAGCCATGATCACCTCACCCTGGTCCCAGCCCTGCCCCTCGGGTCATCCAGCTGCACCTGGCAGCCCAGGATCTGGCAGGGCAGGAGCCGGCCCACAGCCTTGATCAGCTCACCTGTCTTCTCAGGATCCAGAAAGGGGGTGTGGCTTCCGGCATGAAGCAGGTGAAGACTAACTCCTACGACATCCAGCGGCTGCTGCATGTCAAGGGCAAGAGGAACGTTGTGGCCGGAGAGGTGGGCAGGCCCCCTGGGGACATGGGGCCCGGCATTGGGGCATGATTTAGCTACCCTCCCAGCCCGGAGGAGGCTTCAGATCCAGGTCGGAGTGGAGGGCAGAGGCCGAGGAGGGGTGAGGGGCAACGAGGGGTGGCCAGAAGGTGATGGACAATGGATGGGGGTCTGAGAGGGGTCTGGGCCTGCCCCGTGCCTCCCCAGGTGGAGATGTCCTGGAAGAGTTTCAACCGTGGGGATGTTTTCCTCTTGGACCTCGGGAAGCTTATCATCCAGTGGAACGGGCCAGAGAGTAACCACATGGAGAGACTCCGGGTAAACCCCGCCCCCCACCTGCTCCTGCAGACCCAGCACCTGCCCACATCCCCAGACTTGCCAAACTTCTGCCATGCACGGTGGGAACCCCATTCCCCAGGGTTCTCTCCCTGATTGGAGGGGGAAGGGTGTGTCCCAGGGTGGAGCTGAATCTCTAAGTGTAGGTGAGGGGGAATGCATACCTGTGGGTGCTAATCAGCATATCTGCTGCTATTTAATGAGTCCCTGCTATGGGACAGACCCTGGGCCAAGCTGGACATCCAGTGGCGATGAAATGGACAGAGCCCACCCCAGCGAGCTGGTGGCCCAACTGGAGATGGACGGGCAGGGGAAAGAGAAGCAGGGGTGGGGCGTGGCCCTGGGGTTCGGGGGGAGCTCCTAGGAGGAAGGGGAGGTGGGCAGAGAAGGCAGGAAGGCAGGGAAGGTGATGGGGTTCTGCCAGTGCCCTGGCAGCTGAGGATGGGAAGGGAGGCAACGCTAAAGGAGCTTAGAGAGGAGGGCAGGGCTGGGCTGGGCTGGGCTGGGGCTCGCACAGCATTTGGGTTGGTGGGTGCTGCCCTACTCCCACCAGCCTTCCTGGGTCACCGGGGATCTCCCTGCAGGGTATGAACCTGGCCAAGGAGATCCGAGACCAGGAGCGAGGTGGACGTGCCTACGTGGGCACGGTGGACGGAGAGAACGAGCAGGCGTCCCCGCAGCTGATGGAGGTGATGAACTATGTGCTGGGCCAGCGCAGGGAGCTGAAGGCAGCCGTGCCCGACTCGGTGGTGGAGCCTGCACTCAAAGCCAACCTCAAGTTGTACCAGTGAGTGCCCGGCTGGGGTCTTCCTGGGCTTGGGACCCTCCTGGGGGCAGGGTGCCGTGGCTGAGGGGCTCGAGACTTGGGAGTGATGGGGACCCTCCTGTCCACGCCCTCCTTTGTCCTGCAGCGTGTCTGACTCCGAGGGGAAACTGGTGGTTAGGGAAGTGGCCACGCGGCCGCTCACCCAGGACCTGCTCAGTCACACGGTGAGAGGGTCTGGGGGAGCCCGCCCCCAACTCCCGGTCCCTGACCCCGACCCGCCTCTCCCCCAAGCAGGAGGAATTCCAGGGACAAGAGATATTTTGTGCCTGAAACCCTCACCCCAGTCCTCCTTACTCACCCCTAGGACTGTTACATCCTGGACCAGGGGGGCCTGAAGATTTACGTGTGGAAGGGGAAGGAAGCCAACGCTGAGGAGAGGAAGGGGGCCATGAGCCAGGCGCTGGTAGGGAGGGGGTGGGGAGGAGGGGAACTGCGGGGCCGGGGCGGGAAGGTGGGCTTCAGCCGGGCAGAGGCGCAGGCAGGGGGCAGGGAAGCCGCTGAGAGGAGCAGGCAGGGGGCTGGGCCTCACCAGCTGTGGGGGGCTGAGGGTCAGTTCTGCAGCCACGCCAAGGTTCTCTGCCCGCAGGGCAGCTGCCCACCAGGCAGCCAGGAGGTGGGCTCTCACCTCCATGCACTCGGCGTGTCCAGTGGAGGGGGGCAGAAACGGAAGGTGGGCCTTGGGGCAACGTGGGGCTGACCCAAGTCAGAGTTTGGGGTCATTGCTGCAGTCAGTGTTTGGGGGTTGGGGTCAGAGTTAGAATCTAGGTGGGTTGAAGTTTGGGGTCAGATTCGACCTTGGGGTTGGATCAGAGGTTTGGGGTCAGTATTCAATTCAGCACTGAGGCCAGTGAGACTTGAGGTCAGTGTTAGGTTTGAGGTAGTGTCAGGTTTGGGGTCTGTTTTGGCCATGGAGTTGGGGTCAGAGCAGGCTTAGGTTTGGAATCAGCTTTGGGATTGGGGTTGCAGGTTTGGGCTTGGGACTCGAGTTAGGTTTGACGTCGGGTCTGGTTGGGGTTAGAGCCAGGTTCTGGCCTGCGTAGGGTTGGGGGGCTAAGGAAGGGATACAGCCCCCAGCCACCTCCTTTTCTGCCAGAACTTCATCAAAGCCAAGCAGTACCCGCCCAGCACACAGGTGGAGGTGCAGAACGATGGGGCGGAGTCGGCCGTCTTTCAGCAGCTTTTCCAGAAATGGACAGTGCCCAGCCGGACCTCAGGCCTGGGCAAAACCCACACCGTGGGCTCCGTGGGTGAGGGCCAGGCCAAGGCAGGGTGGGGCTGGGCCCCAGGAGTGGGGGCCGCAGAGCGCCCTGGGCTGCCTCCCACCCTTCCTTCTCGACCCTCCTCCCCCGTGCGTGGTCTTACCTTGGCTCTGGGCTCTCCCAGGCAGGGCAGGGGACCTGAGGGGACATGGACAAACTCAAATTGTCATAGGAAGAGCTGAGAACTACCTGCCTTTGGTTTGGAATGGGGTTGGACCCTTCTGGGGTACAAGCTTTGGTCTCTTATCAGACACTATCTGCTGAGGGCAGTTCTGTGCCAGGCACCGGAGGGGAGCAGAAATGTACATTGTCGAGGAACTTCCAGCTCTTGGGAGACAAGACTGAGGCTTGAAGTCTGAATTCTGCAGGGAGTCAGGACATGGACAGATCAACAAGGCTGAGCTTGCTCTTTGCCCTTCTCTGGGCTCCCCTGGGGGGCACTGCCCAAGCTTGAGTCTCTGAGACCCAGAGAGATGGTTCTGAGGGAAGCCACTGACTCCCTCTAGCATCGGTGTCCTCATCCTTAAAATGAGTGTAAGAATCGAGGCCACCACTCAGGGCTGTCGTGAGGACCTGGGGCACTAGGCTTTAAAGCACAGGCCAGGCAAGCAGCCAGTCCTCCGCTGGCGACAGTGGGTGTCATCACTCCCCCACTCCCCCCAGCCAAGGTGGAGCAGGTGAAGTTTGATGCCACTTCCATGCACGTCCAGCCTCAGGTGGCTGCCCAGCAGAAGATGGTGGATGACGGGAGCGGGGAGGTGCAGGTATGTTGAGGGGAGGGCAGCCGAAATAAAGGTGGTGATGGAAGTGCTGGGTGGGGAGGTGTGGCGGAGTCCCTCCTGGGCCTGACGCTGGCCCGGCTCTGGCCCCAGGTGTGGCGCATTGAGAATCTGGAGCTGGTGCCTGTGGATCCCAAGTGGCTGGGCCACTTCTACGGGGGCGACTGCTACCTGCTGCTCTACACCTACCTCATCTGCGAGAAGCAGCACTACTTGCTTTACATCTGGCAGGTCAGGCCCTGCCCTCCTGGAGCGCGGCCAGCTCACCCCTCCCCCACACCCCTGCCGAGGGGTCATCACCTTTGGGTTGGATGCTTTTGGTATAGCTGTATCAAATGACCTGGGCCCATTGTGAAAAACGTGGGTTCCTGGGTCCCAGCCCAGTTCTAGAAACCCGAGTTTTTGGGAGTGGGGCTTTGGAACCTGCATCCAAGCATCCCACCCACCCCACACTGCCCGGACCCTTATGCGTGGGTGCTAGGGGTGAGTAGTGTGATACCCAGGGTGTTTCCTCTGAGGAGGGTACAGTAAGGAGGCCAGGAGGCCTGGGGTCAAGGCAGGGGCTGCAGGCTGGGGAAGGGTTAGATTTGGGGATCAGAATTGAGATCTGGGTCAGTTTGGGCTTGTGGCCGTGCTCAGGCTGAGGTTTGGAGGGGATGGAGGCTGGGGGGATATAATGCTGAGGCTGGGGCTGGGGCCAGGACTGGGGACCAACTCCCTCGGCCCCCCTCATCCCCAGGGCAGCCAGGCCAGCCAGGATGAAATCGCAGCCTCAGCCTATCAAGCCGTCAGCCTCGACCAGAAGTACAATGGTGAACCTGTCCAGGTCCGGGTCCCCATGGGCAAGGAGCCACCCCACCTCATGTCCATCTTCAAGGGACGCATGGTAGTCTACCAGGTGTGGCTGCTGGACAGAGGCTGGCTGGGTGCCTGGGAGAGGGGGTGGGAGATGGGGAGGCAAGAGGGAGAGTCGGGGGTGGGCCTGGGAGGGGCCTGTTCTTGGTGGGGGAAAAATGTTTGAGGCCCCCTCACCCACATGGAACCCATAATAGAAATAGCCATTCAGTTATGTTAAAACATACATGTCATGAGCAGTTACCGTGTGCAAGTATGGCTGTTCTCCACACCCAACTCCTTGAATCCTCGACATGAAAAAGGAAGTTATTTTGGTTGGATTTGCATGATAGTGCATCTGTGCAAATGGCTTTGGTACATTCCAACATAATGAAACCATCATGCATTCACTTCAACAATCTGTTTCTTGAGCACCTACTAAGTACGAGTCCTTTGCCATGCACCAAGGAGGGAGAAGAATGACATGCTAGCACTGTTTACCATCTGGTTGGGAGAGGAAAACCATATGGCTGTGTCTGAGCAGTGGACTAACAGTCTGAGGCACTGTGTGGTTACAAGCCAGAAACAAAAGTGGAATTCACAGGGGATCATGTGTACAACAATCTAGAATAGGCAGAGAATTCATGGTGGCAAAGCTTAACAGAGGTAAAATGAAGACAGGCTGTGCAGGGGCAACGAAGACAAAAGCCCAGAGGAAGGGCTATGTGAGGAGCAGTAAGAAGCCTGGCCTGGCTAAGCCAGTTTGCAACTTTGTCATGTGGGGCCTTGAAATGCCCAACGAGGAGCTTGGGCATTAGTCTAGGGCAGTAGGGAGCCATTGAAGGTTTTTGAGCAGAGGAGTACCCGTGATCAGTGCAGTGTTTTGGAAAGATTAGTCTGGTGATGGTGTATCAAAGGAATTGGAGAGGCAAGCAGACCCTGCCAGAGCCCCTCTTCCTCTCTGGTTTTCTCATGACTTTCTAATCCTCCATTGTCTTCTTTACTAAGTTACTCTCATCCCCTTCCCCTGCCTTTTGCTCATACCCTGCAGGGAGGCACCTCCCGGGCGGGCAACCTGGAGCCTGTGCCCTCGACTCGGCTGTTCCAGGTCCGAGGCACCGGAGCCAACAACACCAAGGCCTTCGAGGTCCCAGCCCGGGCCACCTCCCTCAACTCCAATGACATCTTCATCCTTAAGACCCAGTCCTGCTGCTACCTGTGGTGTGGGAAGGTGTGTGCAGGGCCCAGGGGTCCCTGGCCCCAAGTGGATCCTGGGAGTCCCATAGCCGCAGAGCAGGCCTGGGTCCTGCTCGTTCCTTTCCCAGCTGCTTCTGGAGCCCAGGCTCCCTTTCTCCCAGCTCTGGGTCGGTCTTTGGGCCCTGCCTATGGCCATCCCTCAGCTTCTCTGCCTTTAGCTCTGAATCGGTGTGTCTCTTTCCCTTTGTCTCTGGCACCTCTGCCTGTCCCAGGGTGGGTCTGGGCCACGGTCCCTGCGCCTGTCTCCCCACCTGTCTCTGAAACAGGGCCCTCAGCCTCTGGGATTCCTTCTCCTGCCCTCTCAGGGTGGTGCAGACTCTCTTCTCTCCACTGCTGTTCTCGAGAGGACAGAGGAGAGGATGGGAGAACTGGCCCCACGTTGACTGTGTGTGTGGGTCCCGACCCAGGAAGGGCTAGTGAATGTGGCAGAAGGGTGGAGATAGGGGGCAGCACTAGAGACGGTCTCCCCCAGCAAGCCTAACCCCCTCTTTCCCAGGGCTGTAGCGGGGACGAGCGGGAGATGGCTAAGATGGTTGCTGACACCGTCTCCAGGACGGAGAAGCAAGTGGTGGTGGAAGGGCAGGAGCCGGCCAACTTCTGGATGGCCCTGGGCGGGAAGGCCCCCTATTCCAGCTCCAAGAGGTAAGTCAGCTCCCTCTGCCTCCAGCCCAGCTTCTGAGGCCAGAGAGCCTCCCGGCACGGCCACCCTGGGGCCCAGAGCCTGCGGCAGGTGTGGCTGGAGGGCTCTGTCTGCTAGGCCCCGCGCCAGGCCCTCGGGGCACAAGACGAATGAGGGGCAGTCCCTGCCATTGGAGCTTCGGGCAGAGTGGCTGTGTCTGTGCTGCTCCGTGGTCTCCATGGGGCCTGGTGGGGGTGTTTCCCTGGCCACAGGGGTTCACTGCGATAGGACAGCTCAAAGACAGGGGCAGGATGATAGGTTTGCACTTCAGGAAGAAAGTGCCTCGGGAAGCGGCTGTGGCTCAATCAGTGGGGCTCCCGTTTACCATATGGGAGGCCCCGGGTTCGGTTCCCCGGGCCTCCTGGTGAGGGCAGGCCCGCCCGCACGGCGTGGTTAGCTGACCCAGCGAGCACAAGCAGCAAGGGGGGGATAAAGGAATAAATAAATAAAAAAAAATCTTAAAAAAAAAAAAAAAAAAAAGGAAGAAAGTGCCAGAACCATCCCAGCCCCTGTCCTCAGGTGCTGACCCAGGCCCTGGACGCTGAAAAGCCCAGCTGAAAACCCTCTTCCAAGGCTTTTAATAAAGAATATCCATGATGCACTTTTCTCCAGTTCAAAAGCAGAAGGACACGTGTTACAGTAGCAGCAGGAGGGATGGAGGGAAGACACCAGAAAGAACTTTTTGTAACAGGACTGCAGATGAGCCACTGGAATGCATGTCTTGGAAAAACATTTATGGGAGGAGAGGACTTTTTTGTGTAATCAGAAGAGGGCATTTTCCTAGGCAACCAGCTTTCTACTCCAGAGTCCCCCTAAGTTCTGTGTCTTTGATTCTCCTCTCCACACACTTTCCCCTGGCAACACACTCTTCTTTCCAACCTTCAGATTGCAGGAAGAAACCCTGGCCATTGCCCCCCGGCTCTTTGAATGTTCCAACCAGACCGGGCGCTTCCTGGCTACGGAAATCCCTGACTTCAACCAGGATGACTTGGAAGAGGATGACGTGTTCCTGCTGGATGTCTGGGACCAGGTAGGTCTGCGGGCCTGCGGGCCCTTCCCACCCACCTCAGTCCCCAGGCCGGAAGCCTCAGCGTTTTCTTGGCCCCCATATACTTTCTCCCCGGGAGCCGTATTATGAGCAACAGGACCTAAGGAGGAAGAAGCTGCCCAGGGAGGCTGCTGGGTAGGGTGTGTTCTTCTCCACGGGAAGTCCAATTGATTGGATGCAGCAGGAGTGGGTTTGAGAGATTGGGCTCTGGAGAGACTAGGAGTCGGGTTTGCAGAATTCCTAAGTAGAGGGCATCTGCCCGGCCTGCTCGTTTCCCAGATGCAAACACTGAGGCCCCGAGCAGAGGTGAGGCCCGCCTCGGTCACGTGGCTGGGCAGCGGCAGCAGCGACATGGCACTCAAGTGCTGGATGTCGGAGCCTGGGATGAACCGAGGCAGGGCTCAGTGGGCCTGGGAAGGCGGGAAGGACTGACCAGGCTCCCGGGATTCTCAACAGGTCTTCTTCTGGATCGGGAAGCATGCCAATGAGGACGAGAAGAAAGCAGCAGCCACCACGGTGCAGGAATACCTCAAGACCCACCCGAGCGGCCGTGACCCCGAGACCCCCATCATTGTGGTGAAGCAGGGACACGAGCCCCCGACCTTCACAGGCTGGTTCCTGGCTTGGGATCCCTTCAAGTGGAGTGTGAGTGGTCCCAGCCCTGCTGCCCCCGGCCCGACAGCCTAGCATGTCCCTCTTTGGGGAACTCCTTCCTGGCACACCTGAGGGCAGGGCTGCCTCCCACAGGTTTTTCTGTTGCCTCGTGTTACGCGACTTACTTATTTGTCAAAGAGACTAGAGGTGGCCTAGAATTAAAAGGCTACTGTAAGACCACTAGGCTCCGTGGTGAGGGAGAGGGAAGGGAGTCTACCAAAAGCTTAGGCCAGTAACACATGGCCTTGCTTGTGTGCTCTATTTAGCTCCAAGCTGCCTCGTATTCTAGGTAAGAGTTGCACTGGCTATTTCCATTTGAATTAATTAAAATTAAGATGGAATCCCTCGGTTGCTCTGGTCACACCGTAAATGCTCAATAGCTCCTTGTGGCTGATGGCTACTTTATTGGACAGTGCAGATATAGGACATTTCCATCGTCACAAAGTTCTATTGGTCAGGGCTGGGGGATTGTCGTTGCCAGAGGAAACCAAACATGTCGATTCTAAAGGACAGACAAAGGCTTTCCTGGCACTAAATTCTAAGCAAAACAAGTCATATATGGGGTCCGTACCTGAGGGACAGTGAATCTGACTTCTGCAGGATATTCCCTAAACTGACCCCAGATAGAAGCTAGAGGGTGGGTGCTCAAAATGGAAACACAGAGAAGGGGGTTTGCTGTTGGGAGGAGGAAGGCTAAAGGCAGAGTGATCCTGGCCCGGCTTTTGGGTGTTCTGAATGAATACAGCAGTCGAGCTTAGGGCAAAGGAGAGCATAGATTAATTTCCTCATATATATCTATTTTTTAATTCAGTAGTTAATGAGCTGAGTTTGGTCTTGAGGATGGATTCAAACAAATCTCAAGGCCTCACATTTTCCCAAATCCACATCGGTGCCCCAGCTCAACAACGGTGACAGCCCTCCCCTCAGCTTTGTGCTGGCATCTCTGCCAGCCTCACTCACTCACTCACTCACTCATACAGCCTGACGTGAGCTCATGATGCCACCATCGGTGCCAGGACTGGGGATATGTGATGGGACCCTCAGGGAGCCATGTTCTTTCTACTCCCTCCACTCCTCCAGACTCTGTGAGGCAGCCCCCTGGGTCTGCAAGGCCCTGGAGCCCACCGGAGTTGACACAGTGTAGGCAGCAGCTCTGAGGCCCCGTGTAGCTGCTGGCACTGGCTTCTGAGGGTGCTGAAAAAAGTACACCCCTCTCTAGCCCCCACCAGGCTGAACAGGGGCAAGTAAAGACTTTGCCCTGCCCAGCTCACCTGTCAGCCCCTTTGACACCCATCCTCACCATCTAACTTCCCTTTTCAGGGAGCCGCCCAGCCTGTGTGATCTTCCTCTTCCCCTCCTCACCACCAGGCCCGAAGCCTTCTTTCAACTCCTGAAGGAAAATGGTCTCTTGTCCCCTCTAAGACCCGGGTCTAATTTATTCCTTACTTTATATGCAGAATGCCAAATCCTATGAGGACCTGAAGGCGGAACTTGGAAACCCTGCGGACTGGAGCCAGATCACTACTGTGAGTACGGGGCAGGGGGCTGGGCCTGGCGGTCAGACCAGTGGGTACTGACAAAGTTCCAGAGAAGGTGCCAATGTCCTGTGCTTTCCTTTCCACTATTTCCTCCCATTTCTCATAGAACAACTTCTTGCTGTTTAACTTCAATGCCTCTAGTTGCTTTGCCTCATCCATTCCCTAGTGAAAGGTTTCCAAATTTTATCAAGCATAAGAGTTTGAGCAACAGGAATTGGGGAGGGGTGGTAGTGGGAGGTTTATTAAAATGCAAATTCCAAGGTCCCATTCCCCCAAATTCTGGTGTGTAGAACCAGGCTGGGACCCAGGAATCTACTTGGTTTTAGAAAGGGCCCAGGTAATTTGGTGCAGTTAGTTCATAGACTACACTTGAGAGAAATCATGATTTCCTTATATACCATCACCTTTGGGATCTCTTCTCCATGTAGAATAACTGCAACTCCTTCAGCCTTTCATTTAGTTGACAGAAATGTATTTAGTCTGTAGACCACTGCCCTGGAATGTGAGAAATGAAAGCCGAGCCTTTCCTTCAAAAAGTCCAAGTAGTTCACAGGAGAAACAAGATAAACTCTGCAGAAACGTGTCCAGAACATGAAAGCAATTTCACACGCAGACTGGGGTGATTGACAGATAACACACATGGCATTGCTGCCCCACCCACAGGCTCCATACCCTGTGGCACCCAATAAACCCTTCTTGGTAGACTGACTTTGCAGGGTAGAAAGTACAAAGAGGTCAAGGCTAAGTGAATTTATGGATGACAGTTTCACAAAAGATAAGAGGGAAAGCCTCATCAAAGGTCCAGGGTAGATCTCCTACGTCTGGGTGAAGTCTTGGAGAAGTTAGGTTATTGAACAAAATAGTCGTCTCACACCAACTGGCTTTGGTTGGATGCAGACCACTAAGCTATTAGCTCACGGGTCCAATCAATATGTTTTCTTAGGAAAAGTGTGTGTGTGTGTGTGTGTGTGGTGAGTCTCAAGGAAGGTTTCTTGAAGGAGGTGCCCTAGAACGTTGGCTTCAGAGAGAAAAGCAGCCTGGTAGGTAGTCACAACCCAGCTGAAGTAACCAGCTGTTTCCTTTCCTTTCCTAGGAGATCATCAGCCCAAAACTAGACGTGTTCAATGCCAACAGCAATTTCAGTTCTGGGCCTCTCCCCACCTTCCCACTGGAGCAGCTAGTGAACAAGCCTGTGGAAGAGCTCCCTGAGGGTGTGGACCCCAGCAGGAAGGAGGTGGGTCAGATGAGTGAAGGAGAACCAGGAAGATATATGGCTCTTCCATTCGTTGAACCACCCTAATTGACACCCAGGTTGTGCCCTGCAGATGATTAGGTGCTGGGGATGCCCTGATGAACAATTTCCACCTGGCCCCATCTTCACATGAGCGTACATCCCTGTGGAGGAGAGACATCAAAGAAGCCTAACTACAGCATTGTTTAATTTCAGGAATAAGTGCCCCAAAGGGGGAGACACAGGTGCCACAGAGAGTATTATTAGTCAGAGCCTTGGTTCTGAAGGGTGACTAGGAATTAGGCAAGGTGGGGGCCCGGGCTATTCCTGGAGAGGGCCCGGGCATCCACGAAGTCCAGAGGCAGGGACTAAGTGCAGTGGGAGGGTGAAACTGCAAGGTGGCCGGAGTGGCCGCAGCAGAAAGCTGGGCAGAGGCAGCTGGCGTGGAAGGCAGTGGCTTTTACATCATGTTAAGGACTATATACTCTATCCTGAAAGTGGACAGAAGCCATTATGGTTTGAAGCAGGGGAGTGACAGATTTACATTAAAAAAAATCGTTACAGCTTCTCGGTGAAGAATGGACTGGAAGGAAGCAAAAGCGGCCCTCAGGAGACAGAAGAGTTTCAGCTGTCGGACTGAGAGAGACGGGAGCCTAGAATAGGTGGTGGCCAAGGAGGGGGAGGAAAGTAGATGGTTTCAGGACAGATTTAGGAGGTAAAATCAATGTCACGGTGATTGCTGGAGAGACTGTGTGAGAGGGGAAAATTGTGTTGCTCTCTGAGATAGGAAAACCTGGGTCAGACTGAAGACAGGGGGTGGATCATGTGCTTAGAGGTAGACATGTTGTTCGAAGCACCTGTGACACATCCAGGTCGAAATGCATGTTCAGTGGGCAGTCAGTTCAGAGGAGTGATGGCGGCTGGAGATAGGAATCCAAGCATCACCTGCTCATGGTAGCTGCAGCTGTAGTCAGGTGTGCATCATTGGTGAGAGGGTGCAGCCTGAAGAACTTGTTAAAAACACATTTCTGCTATTTGTTCCCAGTTCATGAAGATCCAAAATAGACTGCAAGTCTATCTCAGGGTTAGTGAGAAGAGAGACTCTGTAATAAGCCATAAAGAAATCTTAGAAATAGTTGAGGACTCTACAGAAGAAGGATACTTTCTGCAACAACATTTGTTAGGGGTTTACCTTGATACGTGTATAAATGTATTGTTCCCGCTTTTTTGTGCACATTCTCTCCCGGATCCTCCCATCTGTGAGGTGGCTGGAAGGCTAGGAGCTATCTGAATCCTTCCTCCCTGTCACGCTGTCATTAGCTTAGCCCAGCCCAGGCACGTAGAAAGTACTCTAGAAATGTAAGCTGCTGTTATTGCCTGCTCTACAACTGAGTAAATGGAGGGTCCGAGAGGGGTAATGACTTGCCCAGCATTACATAACTACTTGCCAAGCCAGAAGAACTCAGTTTCGGGAGCCCTACTCTTTCCATCATATCATGCAGTGTAAAACATTTCTAAAGTGCTGTTGAACCAGATGATTGACAGGAGGCTGAAATGATTTGCTAATTTTGAATGGAACAAATAGAATCAAGACAAAAAACCTTACCAGAGTAGAAGTAGTCTTTAGTTTTAGCCATTTTATTTTTTATTTATTTTTATTTTTATTTTATTTTATTTTTTTAAAGATTTTATTTATTTATTCATTTATCCATCCCCCCCCCCTTGCTGCTTGTGCTCGCTGGGTCAGCTAACCACACCGTGCGGGCGGGCTTGCCTTCACCAGGAGGCCCCGGGAACCGAACCCAGGGCCTCCCATATGGTAAACGGGAGCCCTACTGATTGAGCCACAGCCGCTTCCCAGTTTTAGCCATTTTAAAAAATCAGTTGTCAGTTGCTGATTTTTTAAATCATGGGACTAGTGTACATTTTTTCAGGACAGCTGAGGGTTCCTTGCCTCAGGGAGGGTGGGAGAGCACACCTCCTTGCCTGCTCCAGGCTTGGAAGGTGAGCCAGTGACAACAGGGAGCTGGTGGGTCTGGCTGAGCACCGATGAGCAAATCAGAGGCGGATGTGGGCATGGGTGTGGCAGGCAATCAGCTGGAGAACAGATCAATGGAAAGATGCAAGTCCACTGGGATGGACAGCCCTGCTATCTAGCGAGAGAGGGCAGAGTCCAGCAGTGACAGAGCTGAGGAGCCAGCCTGGCTGGGTGGGTGGGAGAAGGCAGGCCTTGGACACAGCACCACAGCTGTGAGGGCCATAGGCAGTGAAGGGGCAGGGAGGGGAAGGAGGGCTACAGACTTGGGTTATGGCAGCTTTTCTTCATCCACTGATGCCCAAACTATTCATATTTACTCTCCTTTCCCCAAACAAAGCACTCCACCAACCCGCCTGGGTTCCCAGCATCTGGCTCCCAGGGGCCCTGAGGAGAGAATGCCCCAGGGAGGGAGGCAAGTCTAATGACAGGTTAGAGAACTGGGGCTTCAGGCCCACCTGAGCTTGAAATCAATCAACAGGTGTTTACCAAGAAGCTATTCCATTCAGGGATCTCTAGGGAGTCAATTAAGTGTTCCTCAGGGCAACTCCATTTAGCAGAGCAGCATTCCAACTCTCTTGCTGTCCAGTGGACGAAGCAGAGATGAAGGCCAGAAGATGCTGTTTTTTGCAACTTGAATTTGGGGTTCTTACTTGAGTGTGCTTTGAGTGTTTTCAGCTGCCTTGAACAGTATCACCATCATGTCATGTTAGAGTTGAGGCAAAGGCCATTTTAGTCAGTTTCCTCATCTTACAGCTGATGATACCCAAGCCTAGAAAAGTAGTGACTCCCAGTCGTGATTTCCAAGCCAAGAAGGAAAAGGTAGAAGTCTGCTATTTAGTGTTTCTGGGTCATTTGCAGGAGGAAAGAAGCCAGTACAAGTCATAGATCCAAATATTTTGTTTTCTACTCAAAATAGCTAGGCAAGTTTTGTCTCTGAATTTGTTCATTGGCCTTCCTGGCTTCTCCTCTTAAATACTTCCCCCCACCTTAGTTGTACCTCCTGCCACCACCCTCCCACCATCCCAACACCTCTAAGCAAAACCTGCTCTGAGGTAATCTGACTGATTCATTCATAGTGGAATATAAACGACAAATGAGGTTTTAGCCAGGAACAAACATGTATGCCAAAAGGGATGAAGCTACCTATAATGATAAAATTTCAGTCAACTGCAAGCACAATATATACCTTACAGTTCTGGGAGGGCAAGATGACAAGTAGCCCTTGTATCTCTGAAATCACTCAAAGGAAGGGAGTGTTAAGGAAGGGGTATAGTGGAAAATGTATGGGCTTTGGAAACAGAGGATCTTAACTTTATTGTACTACAGTTTCATCACCTGAAAACGGGAATATTCAAGCGTGCATTAAGCGCCTTTGTGCTACTGCACTATATATGAGTGCATTTCCCTTGCCAGTGTGCTCACTTGATGTAAAGCAATGTAGGGCCCAGGAGGGAGAGCCCCTCCCTAGGGAGATAGGCTTTTGCTAGAAGAGCTATGTTCTCTTATGGTAACAGTAACAAAGTCTTTTTTTTTTTTTTAAAGATTTTTATTTATTTATTCATTTATCCCCCCTTGCTGCTCGTGCTCGCCGGGTCAGCCAACCACGCCGTGTGGGCGGGCTTGCCTTCACCAGGAGGCCCCGGGAACCGAACCCGGAGCCTCCCATATGGTAAACGGGAGCCCCACTGATTGAGCCATAGCCGCTTCCCAACAAAGTCTTAAATATCCAGAGTCAGGCATCTCCCTTCTTTGGGCCCAGATATCTGCTTGCTTTGTGGGGCCAGATTTTAATACAAAGGATCCATTAGCTGCAGGTTCATTATTTGATAAAGTAAAAAAAGATGAACAAAATACCTTGTTTTCAATGCCCTTTCATATGTAGTATTTTCATCCTCATAAGAGATTTTAAAGAACACAAAATTGGCCTTTAAAAGATTCCTCCCATTGTATAGAAAGGAAAACTAAGGCCTGGAAAGGGAAACAACTTCTAATCAAGCTAAGTCGGATGTCCCAATTCTTATTTCAGGGCTAATGTGAATTTGACCCTGGTCAAAACAAAAAAAGAACCCAAACTACCACATGTTGTTACCGTCCTTTTGTTTCAGATGGAATTATTCAGTGACCTCTAGAATTCCAAAATGCTGCCCCTCTCCTTCCCCATCATGTTCCCAGCGCTCATGACTGTGCCTGATTTTACTCATTTGTTATGCCATGCCAGTATGACTCCTCAAAGCAAACCCTGGGCAAGAATGTGACCTTTGCCCTTTGGCCTTTTTCTAGGAGCACCTATCAATTGAGGATTTCACTAGGGCCTTGGGGATGACTCCAGCTGCCTTCTCTGCCCTGCCTCGATGGAAGCAACAAAACCTCAAGAAAGAAAAAGGACTATTTTGAGAAGCAAGAGTAGCTGTGGTTGTAAAGCAGTACCCTACACCCCGCTTGTGGGGTTTTATTTTTTATTACTGGTGTTAGTCCTATGCCAATTAAAGTGAAATTTTAGTTGTACCTGTAAGCAGCAGAGTCTGTGGCAATGCCACTTTCGTGTGGTAACCTGCCTATCCTCCAGGAGCCTAGGATCCCAATTTCAGCTCTCCAAGGTGGCTGGGGTGTTATATCACTTTCAACCATCACGGTCTAGAGCTTTCCCTTTAGTCCTCAGGAGCAGCCAACCCTCCCCAGAATATTAGCACACCAAGGAGCCATACCAGGTTTTACTGTCCCAGCTTTTACTTTCCATGTAAACTTCCTTCACTGCTTTACTCAGGTCACAACAGTTAAAACCCCCTTCTTTGTGGGAGAGTTCAGCGGCCTAGAAGCATTACTCTATTAGATTTCACAATACTCACTAGTACCAAGGGAGAGCAGCAATCCACTGGGTCTAGGATTGGGGTATGAAGGGAAATAGGATATGCAAATGCTAGTTCACCCCATCTCTTGGTACTCTTAATAAGGCAAAGGAGAGAGCTTAGCTAAGGCCAATACTGGGTTTACAAACCATTATCCAAAAGCCTCTGCAAAGCTTCACAGGCTCCTCAGAGGAAAATGATGGGAACTCAGTGGTGACTACACCCAAATGTTGGTTTGCCACTCAGTTTCTTTATAACGGTGCTGCAGGAAGCCCAAAGTCAGAAGGCCAACAGGAAAATGATTTTCACAGCTTCAACAACTAGTTTTTAAAATGTCTGCAATAATGGGGGAATGTGTGAGAGGGGGAGGATATAGGGCAAATGGGAATCCCCTATATTTTCAATGTAACTTTTATGTAATCTAAAACTTTATTAAAAATAAAATGTGTTTGGGAGACCCTGCCCCTGCCCCGCAAAAATAGAAGTCTGCAAGAATGTGTCCTTCTGAGAAATAAGTCAAACCAACAGAAGGTTAATAAAGGCTTTAATTTCACGCACACACAAAAAAACTGCATAATTTAAAAAGGAAACAAAAACAAGGAAAAACCTTAAAGGATACAGAGGAACAGTTCTGCTAAAACACAGATAAAGTGCCGCTCCATACAAAACAACATAAAGAATCGGAATCAAAAGTCACTCAGAACACAAAGAAAAATCACCTCACAAATGTGGCCAAAGCTGCCACCAAACCTGGTAGTGGCTCAATTAGACAAAATGTAGGAACCTCACTTCTGTTTTCCTCTCCATAAGCATAAATAAAGAACACTGACAAAAGGCCAGAGAAGTTGGGGAGAGAAGGCAAAGACCAGAGGAAGGGTAACCGGGGGACTCCGGAGGATAAGAGGTGTCACAAACGCAATGTGGCCACGTTTTTCTTCGGTCAGGCCACTTTGTTCTCCAAACTGAACAGGTCAGTTGATTGTTCTGTTCTGGCTCTGACCTTTGACAAACCTGGGTCCTGATCCTCACACTCCCTATTCTTATGCCAGTGAAGACACCTACCTATACTTTGATCCTCTGTACTTGAAGAAAAGTATAGTAATCAAAGCATGCCATAAGGGAGTCAATGATTGTGGTGAGACCCAGCAAAAATAATTCTGTCATAAAACTCTCATGGCCTAATTAACCATAGTTTTCCAATAAAATAAAGATATATTTTCAGATATTAAGATATATTAATAGAGAATTTTGGAGTTAATGCATTAGAAAGATGTTAGCAAATATCTGTTGTTTTTGTACACACTTATATCGAGTGTACATAATCAGTGTAAAGCAAGATTGGAGGTAAAGGACATATCTGATTCACTGGGACCCTTTTATATGACTTGCAATTGGTGCTAGGTTAGTGATATTTCTAAACAGCTCTCTGTATAAACAAGATCCAGCTGTATTTGGAGATCTAATTCTGTTTCCCTGATTTAAAACAAAAGGCCCATAGAAAGGGGTCAATTACGTCAAATGGGGGAGAAAAAAAAAAAAAAGACTGGATAATTAAGATAATCCACTGCAGTCATTTCAGATGAGAAAAGAAAGAGGAAGAAGAGTATTTTTCTTTGTTTTAATATAACCTCTTCCCAATAAATCTCAAATGAGTTTACATACTACCTTTTTGTCTGTATGCCCTTTTCCCATACCCTCTCTACCCCCATAACATTCAACTATATATTTGAGACACTGCCAAGAATCTCTTCAATTTAGGTGTCTCCAGATAATTTTCAATATACAACTATACCTGTAGCTATATATGTGTAGAGGTATTTATATAGTTACATAATGCTAACTGCAGTATGGAAGAGTAAGTAAATTCATGAATTATCTTGCCGAGGTTTTAATTCTTAAAGCTTAACTTTTAGAAGAATTTTACACTTGATCAAGGAGAGAAATAAAGAAATGTGTACCCTAGTAAGAATCACTGCATACTTCTTAAAATGTAAACACATTTACATTTGTTATTAAGCCATTTAAGTTAGGTCCGAAATGAACAGACCTTGGCAAGTAAACAAATAGCTTTTGGAATCAAAATATACATAGAACAATTCATGGATTTGCTTCTTATTCTATCCTGCTGAGACAAAACTTATGAGTGTGCACACACATTTAAGTATATTCCCTACAAAATAGAATCTATCTTCTCATAGTCATGTCTACTAAAGTGATAATAGCATCTGGCCACATGCAACTTTCCAACTCCCCATAATATTAGGTGACAAAAATCAACAAGCTTGAATTCTATTTGGTTTATTTTTCTCTTCTAAAAAATTCCAATTAAGATCAAAAGGTTGTGTGCAGAACTAAGTGCTGTCAAGTTCCAATTCAATGTCATACATAATAATGTCACCAGACATTTGGCATTTTCACTAAGGAAGGTTAATTAGTTATTGTGCAGACTGCCTGGGACTCAAGCGCTCTGTCCCTATCTGACTCATCCCTTCCTGGCCCCAATATGCCAACTGCCCCATCTCCCAATTCTGGCAAACTGATCACACTGTGCAAAAAATAATATATTATCTATTTATAATTTTTAAATATATACAGCCAGCTCAAAAAAATAACAAACTCTATCAACACAGTCCAGCTGAAATCTTCATTTGTTGTCATGAACCCTCACTGACCAAAATGACAATGTAACTTTGTAGTGAAAGAAGTAAAAGTTGAAGAAATGAAGGGAAAGGGGAAAGCTGACAAGGCCACAACAATGAACAGATATCAAGTAAAATTTAAGTCCAAACTTGTAATTTGTATGTGCAATGAGATAACTCATATACCCCAGTAACCTACTTTCAACTAACAAGTCTTGCCCAAGACATGAAAACCAAATCAAATCAGGTTTCCAAGACATGTGTATTTCTAAACTGTACACATATGCAAGCTATGAGAGCAATTCAAATGGGGCTGCTTAATGAGGCAACCTAGGCTTACAGTTTTATTTCAATTTTTCTTTAAGTGCCAATGCAGCCCTCACTTCAAATCATTCCCAATCATATTTAAGAGTGACACTCAAAGCTCCCAAATGCAAAAACAGGAAAATAATAAATAGCTAAAGAATTTGATTACCACTAAACTCATTTATGAGGAAACCAGTTATTTTCAAGCAAACAAAAGGCTCCCTGGTGGAAATAAAACAAAATTTAAAAAGCTAGTCTTTGAACAGATATTCCCCTTTGCTCTAAAGTACTCCTGCAAATCCTACTACTGTACCATTTTGGAACATTCACTACAGTAATGTGTGGGTAGAGGGAAAGACGCATAGCATTCATCAGTAGTTAAGCAAAAGTGCTGAGGCCATTTACAATCAAAAGATGCTACAGAATAGGTTACTGTCAGAACACATCCAATTCCAAGAGTGGGGGCTGAAGCTCTCTTAAGGAACCCTTTTGGAAAAGATATTGCATTTTCTGTGATGATGGATTTTAAAATGTTTTCTCCCCCTGAAAAACAGATGTGGTTTTGTCCCTACGTCAGAACCGAAGAGTAATCACCCTGATCATTATAAAAGCAAGAAAAAAAAAATGAATGAAAATACTGAAGCTTCATTTTGCTATACTTAACTCTGAGATTCTAATGATACCTGACAGAATTCTACCCTCAAACTCATTTTTCATATGGTTCACAAGCTGCCTAACCAAACTGGCTATGTTGGCTGAGGAACTAATGTTGCACTTTATGTTGTGCGCCCATTTAGCCTCAACTCAAAGCACCTAAAAATAAGATAAATATATATTATGCACCTTTGTTATTTGTTAGTTCTTGGGATTACTTAAACTAATTGCATTTTAATTCCCATCCTATTTTAAGGGCAAAGCCAGACAGCAAATGGATAAATGTTCATGCTTTTATAGCTCATGTACTTAATTTCACACTTATGGTAGGGCTTTTCACTTTAGTGGTTCAGAGATTTAGCTTAACACAAAAACACTCCTCTTGACCTCTCTCTGTTTGAGAGAGAAAGATGCCAGCATTCTTCCTTATCCTTAATACCCCTGGCTGCCCCTTCAAAGAACACCTGCTGGCGAGTCCCATTTGGGACAATATTATCCTCCTACGTCTTAAAAGTTTTGGCTACAACCTATTAGGGTAGTGCCTGTTCCATGGAAGAATGATACAGAAGAAAAATAAAAGACTCTTTTCTTCACCACCATAATAATATAGATGATATATGATGAACACATTGTGTGAAGGAATCTCATTAAAGAAAATGCAGTGTACAATGAATACCAAATGTGGGATTATATAACACATTCCAAAGCACCAACAATCCATTTCTTGGGACTGCATGTAAACAGCAAAGGCATTACAAATCCATGAAATAATAGTAATAATAAAAAAAAGCTCCTCAAGTCAGGTGACAGAAAAGTCCGTCCCTTGCAAGGAGGACAAACTGTCATTAGTCTAACATGGAGAGCTGGCTTTCCAGTGAACTTTACTAATTGCGGCCTTGAGTGAAACTACTCAAGGAACATAAAAGCTAAAAGCCAACTGATATGCGTATCTTCACACATTTCTCAGGTGAATGGACTCTTTGACACCTTCATTTCTTTTCCAAATTGCTGTGCTATTAATTGTGGGTTATTAATTTTCTTTAAGGTGCCATTCATTCCATATTTGTATGTGTGTCTGAGTGAGAGTCTAGAGAGTATGTGCATATATCTATTTACAATATGTATTCCTAAGACAATAGGAAGTTCCACTCTTGTAAGAGAAAAAGAGGATAATCAGCTACAGGTATGAGACCAAGGTTTCCATAAAAGAGCATGGAACGTGCTGCATAATCGCAACTTTAGTCTTTTAGTTGGGCCCTGAGCTGTATGTTGCTCCCGTATCAAGTAGAGTTCCAAATTTTCTTCCGGCAAAGGAAAGGTGAAGTGGGAGGCAGTAAAAGAGAATATGCAGTGCACACTGCCAACCCAGGAAGTTGTTCCTCACAAGGTCTGACGAATGGTCTTCCCTGCTTCCATGCTAAGTGCCTGAGAGTTCTTTTCTGTTTCCAGCAGCTCATCAAAAATTTCCCTTCAAATAAAACAAGCAAACAAAAAATAAAACAGGAAATTCAGTGAGCAAAGCCTATATGAAAAAGAGCAACAGAAAATAGATACTGCATAATCCCACTTGGTGCCTAAATTTCATTAAATAAGCCACTGACTCGTTCAATCATTCTATTAACCCCCTGGCTTCTGATTTTTGAGAACAGTAGGAGGAACTGGCAATAGCTAGCCAGGTTTAATAAAAACGCTATGGAGTTCCCATCTTCTAGCCTGATACACAACTGGAAGACCAAAAAGGTTTATGCTAGGATGGCTCCTATCATAAAAAAACAAAACAAAACAAAAAAAACAAAACGACCTTAAGTTCCGTACCTAGATGCTACTATGTGATAAGTAATTTATTTTATTTTATTTTTTTTATTTTTTATTTTTTAAAGATTTTATTTATTTATTCATTCATCCCCCCCTTGCTGCTTGTGCTCACTGGGTCAGCTAACCACGCCGTGCGGGCGGGCTTGCCTTCACCAGGAGGCCCCGGGAAGCGAACCCAGGGCCTCTCATATGGTAAACGGGAGCCCTACTGATTGAGCCACAGCCGCTTCCCTGTGATAAGTAATTAATGCTGAGTTAAGAGAAAAATTATCCTGGACTTACAAGGAAATATCAAGAGACAAGCTGTAAGCAAAGATAACAAAAACTAAAAAATTGTCAAGCAATCAAGTGATGGGAACACTTTATCCTCAGAGGAGGAATAAAGAGTTTGGGTGATTTTTAACCTGTGGTTTCAGATCTGATGAAGTTTCTTACTTGTGCATATAAAAGAAGATGTAACCACTCCGATCCCGATCGCTCTGTACAGAAGCCTCTTGGATTTTAGATACCTCTAGGTCATTATAAGTAAACCACGCCTGCTTCTTAATGTCGTACACATCACTAATGTAATGACCTAAAATAAATAAAATCTTAAAATTGAGGTTTTTTTTTTTTTTTAAACATACTCAATTTTTCTCAGGTATAGAAAATTTCAGAAAGAGACAGAGACAGCCATCCCATCCACCCTAACCCCAATAATGTTTCTAAAAATCATTCAAAAGACAGATACAGAGAATTAGGGGAGGAAAAATACTATGACTTTTTGGATAAATATATTTTGTTTAGGGGAAAATATATTTTGTTTAGGTCATTTATGAGTAGAGAATCAAAACAGTTTTACCTATTTAACAAAATTCACATTTACTATGATCAAAGAAAGGATTTCAAAGTTTTTCTTGATGCATTCAGCCTATAGCTCACAGAGCTAGGCACTGAGCAAGTGGACAAGGAGCAAATGCTGGTTGCTTCAGGCCAGTTATAAAATGCTTAAATCATGAGGTCCATTTACCTGAAGAAGAAGTGCTACCAATGTGACTGACAACACTGATGAGCCGATAGGAATGAGGAAGAGTTCCTGTCTGGAAAACAGAAGTGGGTATAACTTTTAACTCTCTATTTGAATAAAAGCAAAACACTGAATTTAAGTTTATTATCAAAACTAATATGCCTAAGCCTCAGGGTATGGTGTAGCCAGAGGCAATAAATAAAATAGATTTTGGGTCTAGCAGACCCAAGAATTCCACCCCAACTAAGAATTTATCCTAAGAAAATAATTCAAAGGAAGGAAGGAATATATACATAAGGTTATTCACTCTAGCATTACCTATAATAAGGAAAAGTTGTAATTAACAATATATCCAATAATAGTTGACTGGTTAGTGGTATATCAACTGAAAACATATTAGGCAGTTAAAAAATGTGGATTAGTAACATGTTAATAATTGTAGCTGTATGAAAATAGGTATGTTGATCAGTAAATACTGGAAAACAATGAAAAATAAAAGGAGTTGCAGCACTGCTATAGGGATTATGGGCAAACTTTTTAGTATTTTACGAAAATGCTATTAAAATATTGTTAGTGAAAAAATAAAACTGAAAAGTGTGTTCGTGCGCTTCAGGCAGCACTACAAGGTAAAATTTGGGGAAAGAATATAACTATAGGTAAACCAGAAACCATTAAAAAGTTCTTAACTTAGACCCAGTAATTTACTTCTGCGGTTTAACTTAAAGTAGAAAATCCAAAATATGGAAAATACTATAAACACACATAGTTCTTCATTGTATTATTACAGTGAAAAACCAAACAACCAAAATGATTAATGTTAGTGCCAAAAATTAAATAGTACTTATTTAACACAAATTATTATTAGTCTTAAGCAGGATAAAAACTTACTCTATGACTTTTTAAAGAAATTGGGAAGATAGGGGAAAAAGCAATTATTTAAGGAAAAAGAAGGGTGAAAAAGAGTCCAATGAGCTTAGTTAACATAATTAATTCAACAGTTTTCACTGAGCAAAAACTGTTTTTTTTTTTTTTTTGTATTTGACTATAAAGATAATATAGTTACTTGGTGGAACGAAAGGTAATTTAATATACTTAGGCCTCTGAGTGCCATGTTACTTAGTTTTTATCTAACATGCACACAAGGTAGACTGGATGTATATCTGTTTGTTTTAATCCTGTGTAAGAAATGAAGAGTCAAAGACAAGAGAAAATGAAGATCATTTGAGGGCTCTACAGGGGCATTAATGAGCTAGCAACGGAAACTGACAGTGGGATCATTGAAGACAAAAAGCAAGAGAAGTAATATGGACAATCTGACTAGTTCTACTCAGGAAATAAAATATCACCTCAGCATTTCTTTTCAGTTCCTCAGCTTCAGCTTCTGTGTACTCCATATCTAAAACATCCTCATTTCCAGAGTCCTCATCAGAACCCAATGCATCCAGAAAAGAGCTGTTAAACTCTGAAGAACACAATGACAAAGTCTTGTAAAGTTCTTGGAATAGCCACAAAGAAATATGATTAGGAAGAAAAAAAAGAGATTGAGGTACAATTTTATCATCCTAAGAAAACATACATTATCATTAAGGTTCTAAACTACTTGGAGAATAACATCCCAGGCACCAGGTATCTGTAAAAGAAATGTTCCCTTTTCTTTTTTTTTTTTTTTTTTTTTAAGATTTAATTTATTTATTCATTTATCCCCCCCTTGCCGCCTGCGCGCTCGCTGGGTCAGCCAACCACGCCGCGCGGGCGGGCCCGCCCCCACCAGGAGGCCCCGGAACCGAACCCGGGGCCTCCCATATGGTAAACGGGAGCCCCACTGATTGAGCCACAGCCGCTTCCCTCCCTTTTCTTTTAAATGTATTTATATAAGGGGATCTAAGCCTCATAAGAAAGAAATAAAACTAAATAAACAAACAAAAAACCAGTATAATTTTATAGATAACCCACTTTCACTACATTTTCTATCACATCCATTATACATCAGATTTGAAGTACTTGTTGCATATCTATAGGCGCCACTAGCAAATACAAATTATCCTCACAGAATAGAGACCATGAAAGGTCAATAGCCTTTCATTTCTTCAATATTAAATCAGTTTTTGAAAATGAAACAAAAATAATGGAAATCCAACCTTTTACCTAAGATACACTAAGCAAACAAATCCAAGATCCATTCACCGCCCCCGCCCCCCCCCCTTTAAGAGGTAGTGGGGATTGAACCCCCTCATACATGTGAAGCAGGCGCTCAACCATTGAGCTACACCTGCTCTGCCATTTTTTCTTGGATAATGTGTTTCCACTGGAAGAATCCATCTTTACTAATGGCTTTAAATGAAGACTCTCAGGAGCATTTGTATATAAATGGCTATTTCCTTTAAAATACAATTAATGCCACTAAAATCACAGTATAAGATTGTTTAAAAGACATGAACACATAAGAATGGGAAGAACAGGAAAAGAGACAGCATCAAAATGTTGGAAGCTGGAAAATAGATGGGTGACTGACTTAGGAGACCCAAGAAAGTGAAAGCCAAACCCCAAGCCAACAACGGAAAAGTTGAGATCCAAACCAATTTATATCACAGAATCTTCAAATACTAAGGCTTGGAAGTACCAGGTACCCCTGAAACTGGAGGCTAAGGAGGGGATAAAACAAGGATTAGGTGAAAGCTGTTTGAGAAATAGACTCCTTGACCCACTGCCCCCAACTTCATGCTGCTGAACAATTCTCTGGAGGCAGTAAAATGTTCTCTGGACCAGGGGATGCTCATGACCGTTAGTGAGGTCACGAGTACCATATTGAAAACAGGGGAGGAGGTGACAGCATGCATATTGAATGATGAGTATAAAGACTCCCACACCTCTAGCCCATTCCTATACTTGGCTTCCAGAACTCTAGTGGCCAGGCAAAGCAAGAGACTGGGAAACTTCTTTAGGAATCTGACCAGCCCAAGGAAAAGGCCGAAAAAATACTAACAGCATTCCTCAATAAGTTCCACCATGTAAAGTTCAAAGCTGACAAGCCCTCTATGTGCTCAGAGCTTTCAATCATCTTATTTAGTTCCTCATGCTTAGTCATGAGCTGACAGCTATGAGGAAAAGGAATATAAAGACCATAGTAAACACATGACACAGCAATTTGGAAGAAACCAGTGTTTTCAAGGAGAAGAAAACAAAATTCATTTAATATCTTCAGAGAGTTGAGATGATATTGCTTCCATGAAACAGCAACAAAAAAACCCAATCTTATTAAAAAAGGAACATTATAAAATGAAACAGAGTTATTAAAAATTAGAAACATGATAGTTAGAAATAAAAAACACAGAAGGAGGTTTGGAGTTGGAGATAAGGTTGAAGAAACTTCCCAGAAAGTACAGCAAAATACCAAAAAGATGGAAAATGGTAGAGAAGAGATAAGAAAATTAGGAGAACCAGATTAGGGGACCTGGATAACAGGAATTCCAAAAAGAGGAAAGAGAGAAATCAGTAATAAAATAATTCAAGAAAATTTCCTAGAATTGAAAGACACACATTTGTAGATAGAAGGATCCACTAGGTGTCCAGCAAAATGCATCCATTTTGATCTGCATCAAGACATACTACTGTTGGGAAGCGGCTGTGGCTCAATCAGTAGGGCTCCCGTTTACCATATGGGAGGCCCCGGGTTCGGTTCCTGGGGCCTCCTGGTGAGGGCAGGCCTGCCTGCACGGCGTGGTTGGCTGACCCAGCGAGCGC
>JAKSZT010053929.1:18760005-18833483 GCA_026826555.1 Tolypeutes matacus | reverse complement strand
AAAAAAAAAAAAAAAAAAAAAAAAAAAGACATACTACTGTGATCACAACAGAAACAAAGAGAAGACCTTACAAGCTTCCAAGGAAGAAAACAGATCACATCAGGATAAACAATGGCTTCAGACTTTTCACAGAGCAACCTTGTAAAAAAGACAAGGGAGCAATGTTTTCACAATGACTGCAAATCCAGAATTTTGTATTTAGCCAAACTATCAATTAAATGCTGGAGTAGAATAAATTTGCAAGGTGTCCAAAAATTTTAAGTTGCATTCCCTCTTTTTCAATAAGCTACTACTGGAGGATGTTATTATTATTATTATTATTATTTTTAAAGATTTTATTTTATCTATTCATCCATCCATCCATCCACCCATCCACCCACCCATCCATCCCCCTTTGCTGCTTGTGCTCGCTGTGTCCATTTGCTGTGTGTTTTTCTGTGTCTGCTTGTCTCCCTTTGTTGGGTCGTCCTGCTGCGTCAGCGCATTGCGCTGTGTGGGCTGGCTTCCTTCATCAGGAGGCCCCAGGATTCGAACCCGGTGCCTCCCATATGGTAAACGGGAGCCCTATCGATTGAGCCACATCCACTTCCCGTGGAGGATGTTATTCATCAAAACACAAGTAGACCAAGAACGAGGAGGGAGGAGGAAAGAGATGCAGGAAATGGGAGACTCAAAGAAAGAGAGTCAGGGGGAATCCCCAGGAAAATGGTTAAGGGAGATCTCAAGATATATGTGCATGGATATAGAGGGCAACCAGTCCAGACTAGAGCAATATGACTCGAGACAGCCACCATCATCACCACTGTGCTATATTTTTAACCTGAGGACACAATGCCTGGGTGAGCTTAGTCTGGATTCTTTGAAACTTTCTCTGTTTTAACCATGTGTCCTTGAAATTCCTACTCTTTCCTCCATGCCCTGCTGTCTAGATCAGCCAAAAATACTAATTTTGTACCACCAAAGTGTTCTATTTTTTGATCTATTTCTGAAAGCTGAAGAAAGATTATGGTGATCTTAGAAATAGATCTAAGTTAAGTTAGCCCACTTGCCCTGACTACATATCCCTGTGGACTTTCAGTACCTGGTCCACATATTAGTACTGCTAAATGCGACAACTGTGGTGAACCTTATGTTTCTGAGTACTCGCTCATGACCTTGTCTGTGAACTTCCTCAAGGTGAGCTCTTGTAAATTCATGGGGAATCTAAAGTCATGTTATCTACTCTTGGGAGTCTAAACAGTGGCATTACTGCTTTTTCATAGATAGGTTGCCCTTGATATTCAGTTTTTCCAAATTAAAAACTAAATTAATTAGAGATATGGACGTTGATGGTAAAATTGTAAAGAAAAGCAAGCTAATGATTAATACAAATGTTTAAATAGTGTTTTCCTCTCAGAGGTAGGGGAAAGGAAGGGTACACAGGTAACTTCTAAAGTTCGACTGTATTACCTGAGAGGTGTTCAAATTTGTTATTAAAAACAATAGACTCACACATTTTATATGCTCTTCTATGTGTGACACACTTTATAATTTTTATAAATGTAATTAAAATAATCTTTATACCTTGAAGACTTAACTCTGTAGCTCTTTTGATGTCATCATCTTCTTTCTGTTCCCAAGCCTCCTAAAGGGACAAGAATAAAAACTAAGGTATTTAAAGAGGTTATTGATTAAACTTATTTAACAAGGGTATTATTTACAGATCTGTAAATAATCTCACAAATATTTGGAATATGATTTTTTGAGGGATGTGAAGAAGGCTTAAATGATATCTCCCCTAGTCAATGGCATTTGGCTTGCCAACCAAAAGTCATTCAATATGACATGATGCAGTCCCTCTCTCCTTCTATGTGTAAAAGGCCTGGCACAGAGTAGATTCTTAGCAAATTGTTCCCTTTTCTTTCCCCTGATTTGTAGTATTTGCCAGTTTCCAGTGGTGTAAATACCCCCACCGTGGCCAATTTCAAATTACTAATGTGATGACAGCAGAATTGGGAAGAGATGTGTATATTCAGCTCTCTTGAGTTGATTGATGGTAGTGAGCTGGCTCTAGCACTAGTGACCCTAAGTCTATGAAAAGAAAATAAACAGTATCTTTATAAGATATTATTCACAGGTTTCTACTTTTTTCTTGCTAAAGAAACCAAAAAGTACAGTAGGTGCTTGGTACAATGCTTACTAAATGAATGCTATTGAGTGTTATTTTTCTCAGATACTGGAAGTTTTCCTAGAAAAAACAATACCTCTAATATCTTCTGAAAATGCCTCAACTAGATCACTACTTTAATCATAAAAAGGAACAGGGAAATGCTGAATATTACAAAAATTCCCCTCCTCATCTTCAGAGAAAAGGTAAGTCACAAATGATGCAATTCTAAATTCTGAACTTGTTTTTTTTAAAGACTTTTTTTTTAGAGCAGTTGTAGGTTTACAGAAAAATTATGCAGAAAGTACTGAGTTCCCATATACCTGCCCACACCATCAGTTTTCCCTATTATTAACATTTTGTATTAATGTTGTACATTTGTTACAACTGATGAAATCAGTATTACCAGATTATACTGTTAACAAAAGCCCATAGTTTACATTAGGGCTCACTGATGGTGTGTACAGTATTTTTAATATACAATTCAGTACTATTACATTCATAGTGTTGTGCTATCATCACTACCATCTATTACAAAAACTTTTCCTTCACCCCAAATAGAAACTCTGCTGGATTTATTTTTAGTTACTAAAATACATAAGAAACTAAGAAAGAGCTATTCTGCATTATAATCTTAGAAGCAGTAATACCGTGTTCAAGAGTAAAAGATATTTTTGAAAGGGAAATACGGTTACTTAAAGCTCCAAGTACACCGTGAAACCAGAAAGTGAAAGACTTCCTCTTAGTTACTAGTAGAATGATGCAGGAATACCAAACTAAAAGAAACTTCATCTTATTCGCTATACTCACACCAGCAAAAAATGGGTGGTTTTAACTGGGTCCAGCTGACAAGAAATAGAATACATTTTTTTTTTTGGTCTTTGAAAAAGAGGGGTGCTGAACTTTTTGTGCATGCATGCTAAAAAGAACTATTTCAAAGAAATCAGACCTTGGTCTTTCATATTTGTAAAATAGTTTTCACATACATGTCTTGACAAGACAGTGGGGACAATTCTTGTTGTAAATAAATGGATATAGATCAGCTAGTTCTAAAATGCTTTTAGATCAGCAGTTCTCAACCTTGGCTGCACACATTAGAATCACTAGGCAAGTTTTAAAATACCTGAGAGAGAGGGAAAAGCGGAGGGAGGGAGAGGGGGGAGAGGAGGGAGAAGAGGAGAGAGGGAAGAGGGAGAGAAAGAGAGAAGGAGGGGAGAGAGAGAAAAAGAGAGAGGGAGGGGGGAGAAAGGGAGGAATCTAGATGTTCAAACCACAACCTAGATCAATTACATCAGAATTTCTGAGGGGCAGAACCCAAGCATCAGCATTTTTAAAAGATCCTCAGATAATTTCCAGAGGAAGTAGGTTTCTTAATCTGATTATTGTATTTTCAAACAGTAATATTATACATTTATTCTAGGGAGTTTTGGCAAATTTTTATTACTAACATGATTTGGATTGCAGAGGATTTGACAACCACGAAAAATATCACCTATTAGACATCTCAGGCAACTGCAATGGTGCAAATCGACCAGCTTTAGCAAATAGAAGCATAAAGAACTAAAAACTGAAGTACAGATTTCTACATTAAAAAAAGATAAATGCTCTTCTATGACTAAAATCTGAAAATTAGACTTTAGATAATATGCTTGAGAATTTTTACGTTCAAATAATTCATAGGCAAAGTATTAATATTTTGAGAAAAATACCAAAACAAAACAAAAAAACACACCATCTTAAAATATTGATAAAATCATGGTGGTATGCTGGCTATTTCTACAGTTTGCAAAATGAAGTTGGGCTGGGGATGATCTCTAATATTCCATCTTGCTTTAGCATGCAATGAACTACAGTAATGGGTTTTTGTTGCATATGGATTTTCAAAAAAAGAAAAACTATCGACAGTTTCTGTTTCAAACTCAAGGAAAAGTCCCAAACAATTTTTTTTTTCCTATTGTGGATCAACGGCTTAAGGTATGTAAATCACCTGGAACAATGACTGACACACAGTAAGTGCTCAGTACATGTTAGTTGTTATTATTATTATTATTATTCTATTTCTTGGAAAAGATAGGTATGGAGAGAATAACAATATAAATATTTCCTTACTTGCTCCTGAAGGCTTTGAGCCAATGCCTGCTGAAGCTCTTGCTCTTCCCTTTCACGCTCCATATCATACTGTTGGAGCCAATCAACCTCTCCCTGAGATCCTTCTGGAGTTTTGTTTTCTTTATTCTCATCACAGTCTTTAGTTATCTCAGTAAAACTGGCAGGATCTGAGGAAGCAGAACATAACACCATTATTCAGGGAAATCTTCTCTAATAAACTGAAATTTTTGGACTAGAGTGACATCTACTGTTCAGAGAGTAATTTACCCTAACCTTACATAAGGTTATTAAGGTTACATATATATGGTGTATTAAGACGGAATTGCTTGGGATATACAATTTCATCTTAATAAACCGATATCAGAGTTTCTCAACCTCATCACCACTGACATTTTGGGCAGGGCAAATTTTTTGTTGTGGGAGGCTGTCCTGTAGGATGTTCAGCAGCATTCCTGGTCCCTTCCCACCAGATGTTAGCAGCATTCTTCTCCCTAGTTGTGACAACCAAAAATGAGAGACATTTTCAAATGTCTCCTGGGGGGTGGCAAAACTGCCCCTGCTTGAGGACCAAAGATCTATGGTAATGGCTCTGAAACTTAATAGAACAGTAGAAGTATACTATAGTTAAGGATGGATCAAACAGCCATATTTATAAGTCATAGTGCCACATGACCAAGGGCTAGGAATAAAATACTGTTTAGAATAAATAAGGTAAGAACTAAGAATTAGGCTAAAATAATTTTTCCCATTTATTATATTGTATATCAAGTGTGTGTTTTTACATTAATAATTAAACAAGCCTTGTATACAGTCTAAATCAAAAGAGCTAGGTAGAAAGTAATAAACATCTTATGTACTACACAACCCCATGATAACAATTAAAATATTCATTCAGGGAAGTAAGAAAAATATTAATTTTAATTTATATTTAATTTTATTTTTTCCCCCTTCTTTTTGTTCTTTCTCAATCTCTAGACTATTGTTATCTGGGATAAAAAGGAAGACCATGATTTTGTTCTGGTTATTTGGACTGTCAGAGCAACATTTCATTAGAATTTTTTTTTTTTTTTTTTAAGATTCATTTATTTATTTATTTCCCTCCCCCTTGTTTGTGCTCGCTGTCTGCTCTCTGTGCTTGTCCTCTTTTTTTTTTTTCAGGAGGCACTGGGAACCGAACCTGGGACCTCCCATGGGGGAGGAAGACGCCCAATTGCTTGAGCCACCTCTGATCCCTGCTTGTTGTGTCTCTCATTGTGTTTCTTTGTTGTGTCTCCTTGTTGCATTATCTCGTTGTGTCAGCTCACCATGCCAGCCCGTGGTGTCAGCTTGTTGCATCAGCTTGCTTTCTTGCTTGTCTTCTTTAGGAGGCACAGGGAACTGAACCAGGGACCTCCCATGTGGTAGGTGGGCACCCAACTGCTTGAGCCACATCTACTTCCCTCATTAGAATTTTTAAAGCAGTTAGAGAAGGACTCTAACATTTTACCAAGTAAAAATTCTCATGTTCAGAAATTAAAGAAATTCTCATAAAAATAATTTAACTGATCAACAAGAATTACCTTTAAGCATTCATTTTATATGGATTGTTTTTAAGTTAGCATATATGTTCTTTATCTGCCTTAATATTGCATTTCAAATGGATACTTTTCTATAGCTCAGACAACTCTGAGGCTTATAGCATCTTGGTTTTAGTCTCTAAATCAGCAACTAGTTATTTTTGAAATGGATTGGATTGCTAAATGAATGTTTACCATTAAAATGAACTCTGAGGGGAATGGACGTGGCTTAAGTGGTTGAGCTCCCTGCCTCCCACGTGGGAGGTTCTGGGTTTGGTTCCCAGTGCCTCCTGAAAAAACAAAAACAAACAACAAGCAAAACAAATGAAAAAACCAATTCAGGGAAGCCGATGTAGCTCAGTGGTCGAGCGCTGGCTTCCCATATACAAGGTCCCAGGTTCAATCCCTGGCCTCCAATACCTACAAAAAAAAAAAAAAAAAAAAGAGAAACAACAACAACAAAAAAATCCCACAAAAAATAAACAACAAAAACTGAATTTTCATTAAAAGAGGAACAGAACCTAAGGATATATTAAGTGCATAAAGCAATAAAAAAAAAAAACAAAAAAAAAAACAATTCTACCAGAGATATCAATAATTTCTTCCTTTCCTCCATTCTTGGAAAAAACAGTCCTTCCCACAGTCTGGAAGGGGTAGCTCTGAAGGCCATATGACCCTTCCTTTCCCTTTGGCCTTAGCTTACTGACCAGGAATGGATATTTGACTCAATCAGATTATCTCTTCTGGAAATTTGGAACTGAGGCATTAGCTGATATTGAGCAATTCAAGTGGAAGGAAGATATGCTCTTTTAGGGCATAAGATGAGAGTTATTGCTTCTATTATCAAAACATACTTATTGAAAAAAAGATGACAGAAATATAATTTTTCTTAACCAATTATTTTCAGGACTCAACATACCAATATAGACCTCATACAATACTGGAATTACACTAGCAATTAATCCACGTGATAGAATACAGATCAAGGAGGTTTACTTTGAGTTGTTATATTCAGTAATATATTTATCTTCTGGACAAAATGATCAGACAGATACAAAAACAACTTAAAATCTATGGGAACAAACAGAACCATGACATAATAACCCACTTTTAAGGAATTTGTACATGGATCAAAGGGGATCCATGTGTTAAAACTTAACATTATTATACTGAATATATTATCTACCTATTCCTCCACCCCAAATGAAATCTGTTCCCTTTCCTATATTCTATGTTTCAGTGAATGGGCTCACTGTTCATAGTTGTTGTTGTTTTTTTTTTTTTTTAAAGAAAGAAACCTGGGGATCATTTCTAACTTCTCCCTCTCATTCACCCCTCACATCAGATAAAACCATTATCTCCTAAATATCTCTTTAATCTATTGATTTCTTTTCTTTTCAATGCTAAAACCTTGGTTTAGGGCACACTTAACTTTTGGTCAGGACTATTACAATAGCTTTCTAACAGGTCTCACAGGATTTCTTTGGTTCTTCTTTAATTTATGCTCTGCAGTGCAGCCAGAATATTTTTTCCAACCTTAAATATTTATCGAACATGTTTGCTTAAAATTATCCAATAACTTCCTAATGCTTTTGAAATGAAAATCCTAAGGCCTAAACATAGCTTTAGGCGATGCAAAAACTGGAGACTGCATATGTTTCTAGTCTCATCTTTTGCCATTTCCCCTCAACACTATTTTCAGCCATGCGGAACATTCTGAGCTTTAAGGTCATTCTTCTTGCCACAGCTGTCTTTATTTCTAAGCTTTTGAACATACTGCTCCCTCTGGCTGGTGTCTGTGGTATGGTATGGGATGGTGTGGTGACGAGACTGTTAAACCTTACTCAGTCCTTTTTTTAAAGATTTATTTATCTACTTTTTATCCATTTTTAACTCCCCTTCCACCCCCGTGTCTGCTGTTTTGTGTCCATTCGCTGGGCAATTTTCTGTGTCCATTCCCTGCCTGCTCTTCTCATCCTTCTCCTCCTGTCTTCACCGGGATTTGATCCTGGGAAACTCTAATGTGGAAGGAGGCATCCTACCGGCTGCACCACCTCAGTTCCTGGTTTTTCGGCGCATCTTGTCTTGGCTCTCCCGAGTCACTCTCCTGCTAAGTCATCATCTTGTGCACTTGCATGTGGGGCCTGGGAGCAGGGCTTGGTAGGGCACCCGTGCATGGGGACTGGGGGCATGCACGCCAGCGGAGCCTGGCAGTCCAAGCACCTTCTGTTTTTTCTTTATTTTACCGGGAGGTCCCAGGGATCGAACCCAGGTCTCTCCATATGGGAGACAGACACCCAACCATTTGAACCACATCTGTTTCCCCCCTTACTCAGTCTTACTGCCTATCCTCAGTTGATTTACAAGACAGCCAGGCTGTTGGGCCACACATATTTACTAAGAATCTACTATGTGCCAGGTACTGTTATAGAGCTGGGGATATAGTGATAATTAAGGCAAGATGGCCCTTGCCCTCAAGAAGCTTAAGTACAAAGGCTCTGAGATGATAATGAAGCTAGCATGTTTGAGGGATATTTACAGAGAATGCTATATGGCTAAAGTAGAGTGAAAGAGAGAGTAGAGACAGGCCATTGTAAGAAGCTTGCATTTTTTATATTAAATGTAATGGGAAGTCCCAATCAGTGAAAGGAGAGTCACATTTTGTGATTTATGCTTTAGGAAGATTACTTTGGCTGCTCTGTTCATGAAAGATGGTCTATAAGTGGTCAAGAGTGGAAGAAGAGACATTAGTTAAGAATTACCTTAAAAAAAAAAAAAAAAAAGAATTACCTACATTGGTCCAGGTGAGAAGTAGAAGGCTGGAGTTGCAGCCATGAAGATGATGATAAATGGTTGGATTCAGGACATATTTGGGGGATACAGCTGATTGGCCTTATTGATGGACTTATGAGAAGTGTGAAAATTGATAAAAAAAAAAAAAAAAAAAAAAAAAAAGGATCAAGGGAGAGATTTTGACCTAAGTAACTAGATGGATAATGGTACAATTTGCTGGTATGGGGAAGACATATTGAGGAAAAACAAAAATTAGACAGCCAAACAGTAATTTCATGTAGGCATTTCAAAATACAAGTTTAAAGTTCAAGGAAGTGATCCAAGTAAAGTTAGGAGTTTGATATTTCATTACTTTGTAAGGCTGTGGTATTATATGAGGTCACTTAGGGAGAGAGTTAAAGAAGAAAAGAAAACAGCTGAGAAGAGTGTTCTGGGAATACTCCAACAAAAAAGTGCTGATGAGGGAGGCAAATTAAAAACAAAACATTGTGAATACTCTCGCTGTCCTGATTTTGTGATAATCAGGGTAGGTTAAACATTTGCTATATTAGAAACCATGCATGTGTCCCCAGACCTAGTTTTTCTCCCTAGGTCTGGTTTTTAGAATGCTGGTGATAAACTAAGACTGACCATCCTGTATGGGAAAAGATTGTAACTTTGGGTATCATTGGTCAACCTTAAGAGATATAACAGGGGCACAGATGTGGCTTGGGTGGTTGGGTGTCTGTCTCCCATATGGAGGGACCTGGGTTCGATCCCCATGACTTCCCAGTAAAAATTAAAAAAAAGAAAAATATAGAAGGTGAGCGGGCCACCAGGCCCTGTGCGCGGGTGAGCCACCAGGCCCTGCAATCCATGCAGTAAGATGATGTAACAAGAGTGTGACACAAGAAGAGCCAAGACGAGACGCGCCGAAAACCAGGAACTAAGATGGCGCAGGCGGTAGGACGCCTCTCTCCCTCATCAGAGGTTCCGAGGATCGAATCCCAGTGAAGACAGTCAGAGAAGGATAAGAAGAGAGGGCAGGAAATGGACACAGAGTTACCCAGCAGAAACAGTAAAAATGAGAGGTAAAAATGGATAAAAGTAAATAAATAAATAAAGCCTTAAAAAAAAGTATAGGAGAGGAAGATATGGACTACAGTTAGCAGTAATACTTTGACGATGCTCTTTCATGATTTGTTAACAAATGTTTCACAACAATGCAGGGTGTTTGTGGGGTGGTGATGTGTGGGAGCCCTGTACGATGTTATGCATGTTTGTTTTGTAAGTTCATGATGTTCACTGAACACTTATAGTTTATGTATGTTCATGTAGGAATGATATACTTCAATAAATTGTTTAAAACAAAACAAAACAAACAAAAAACCAACTGAAAGGTGTAGCGGTTTAGCAGGGGAGAAAAAAACCTAACAGGTGCTATGGAAGCCTAGAGAAGTTTAGGAAGTTTTAAATATTAAGAAGGGAGTGATGAATTGTGTGAAATACTGCCTATGTAAACTTGATGAAAACCACTTCATTGGAATGGTGAGATGAAAATACACGTGGAAAGGGTTGAAGAGAGAATGGGAAATGATAGGAAATGGTGAGAAAGTGGGAGAATGAATAAAACAACTCGCTGAAGGAATTTTGCTGTGAAGGGGAGCAGAAACATGACAGGAGCTGGAGGGGAATATGAGGTTGTAAGAGTTTTTTAAAAGACAGGTAATATTAAGGTACAATGGGAATAATTTAGAAGAGAGGGAGGACTTGATGCAGAAGAGAAAGTGTATAATTTTAGGAGGGAAGATCTTGGCTTCACAGTTGCCCTCAAGGGACATGCCCCGTGCACCATGGCTTGTGGGGATGTCTTATAAACCAATGCCCACCTTCTCTCTCAATGCGGCTAGGGAGTGTCCACTCAACTTCTATCAGCAAGGTGAAGTCCAGCAGTGAATGACTAGGGCCTCCATCCCTTGACCACACCCAGGGAATTCCCCCAAAGCAAATATGCTGAGCTGCTAGCCAACATCAAAGAGTTGGGGAAAGAGATCAGATCCACGGAGTGGGGAGCAAGAGTGGGATGGAGGGACTAAAATGAGGCTTTACTCATATGAGAGGATTAGTTCAGGAATGCTTTGCTAAAACAGAATGGAATGCCAAATCCTAACCGTTTTATTAGCTCTGAAGGCTTTCCATCTTTTTACAAGATGAGAAATTACAGGTCAGAAGAAACTCTTGTTTTCAGTATGGTAACGGTTTTTTTTTTTCCCTCCTTATTTCCTTCTTGTGGTTCACTGGGCTCTGAACTTACAGTCTCTAAGATTCAGAAAAGACTTTGCAATTGATTAGGATTTATGTTTAAGTAGTTAGGAAGTACCCAAGTTGTCTTTGATTAAAAAAAAAAAAAAAAAAAAAAAAAACATGGAAAAGTTACCCTATCTTACAGCAAACTGTAGTTTGCCTCCAAGATACCAGTATATCACTAGTATGAAACTGCATTCAGTAAATCTTTTTTTTTTTTTTTTTTAAAGATTTATTTATTTTACTTTATCCATTTAAAAACCCCCCTTCCCCATTTTTGCTGTTTTTTTGTGTCCATTCGCTGGGCAATTCTCTGTGTCTGTTTGATGCCATCTCTTCTCATCCTCCTCCTCCAGTCTTCATCAGAATTTGATCTTGGAGACCTCCGATGTAGGAGAGAGGTGTTCTGCCACCTGCGCCACCTCGGTTCCTGGTTTTTTGGACCTTTCTGAGCATCTCGTCTTGTCTCTCCCCTGTGTCTCTTTCCTGTTACGTCATCATCTTGCTGCATGGCTCCCGGGGCCTGGTGGCTCACAGGCACACACAGCCTGGCAGCCCATGCGCCTTCCATATACAAATATATATATTTTATTTTACCGGGAGGTCCCGGGGATTGAACCCAGGTCCCTCCACATGGCAGACGGACGCCCAATCATTTGAGCCACATCTGCTCCACTTATTCTCTTTTGAATACATTTATGTCACCAAAATTGTTCTTTGTTCCTTTTCATAAACTAATTCAACTCTAAGGATTCTGTTTTTTTTTTTTTTTTAAAGATTTTATTTATTTACTTTATCCATTTTAAACACCCCCTTTCCCATTTGCTGGGCAATTCTCTGTGTCTGTTTCCTGCCATCTCTTCTCATCCTCCTCCTCCAGTCTTCACCAGGATTCGATCCTGGAGACCTCCGATGTAGGAGAGAGGTATTCTGCTGCCTGCGCCACCTCAGCTCCTGGCTTCTGGAGCTTTTGGAGCATCTCGTCTTGTCTCTCCCGTTACGTCATCATCCTGCTGCATGGCTCCCGGGGCCCGACAGCTCAGCGGCACACAGAGCCTGGCAGCCCATGCGCCTTCTGTATATATATATTTTATTTTACTGGGAGGTCCCGGGGATCGAACCCAGGTCCCTCCATATGGCAGACGGACGCCCAACCATTTGAGCCACATCCGCCCCCTAAGGATTCTGTTTTTAATAAATATTTGAGAGCAGACTTCACCTTAGTAGCCAGTCCCAGTTTGCCATACACTCAACATGTAGGTTTTGCTTAATGTAACTTCATTCTTCCTTAAGCATTTGCATGACTATTAATGCTTTGAAGTCAATTAAAAAGTGCACAAGTTATAAAACAGAAAGAGCAACCCATCAAACCTAACAAGGACCTGCAAAAATTTTAATACTAAGATTCTATGTAGACTTTTCCAGGAAGATGGCGGATTAGAGACACACAGGAGTCATTTCTCTCCCAGAACAGGCAGATAACGGGAAAAAATGCACGAAGGTTTAGGACAACAGGGAAAGGCTGGACACCACCACTCTGAAGAGAAAGGGGCACAGGAAAAGAAGCTGTAGGGGCTGGTGCCCTTCGCCCCACCCTAGGAGCAGACAATATTGATTCACCCAAGGCAGGATAGAGGAGGCCACAATCCACCTCTCCAGGAAACAGGAGAGAGAGGGACGCAGACTAAGGCTGTATCAGCCAATGCCAATGTATTTGGTCTGCTGTGTCCCACAAGCCCTTACAGGCTGGGTGGGGCAGTGCCATTGTTTTTCTTGGGAGCTGGTGTGGGATTGAAGAGATCTGATCCTCTCAACCATCCTCCCACCTAACCTGGACTGGTTTTTGAGGATGCAGAGAAGAATGGAATTATTTCCTACCAGGGGAAAGGGAAAGGGTTGACAGCAAAGACCAGTCTCTGAGAAAGTATGATTTGCAAAGCTCTGAATAGCCTCAAGGCAGGATCCTCTGCCACACTGTTGCCATCTGTGTTGCAGGGAACACACTCCCACCAGGATTTGAATTGAGAGGGCTGTTGAAGAGTGCCAACTGCTGCAGACCAAGGAAGTGCATGTAAGGAATTTAAAAGTAAATTCATAAGTAAATAATTAAGAGAGGCTTTACAGCCTCTCTTCCCCTGGAATTAGATCAGAAACCCATTACTGGGTCCATGGTTCAGATCTGAGCAACTAACAGGGACAATCCTAAAGACCTAGAACAGGCTGAACCAAAAATCAAAGAACAGCAGGAACACACAGCCTCCCGCCACTAAATCCCTATGCAATAGAGAGAGACTGAGCATCAGAGTACACTCACCATCATAATCAGATGCCTACACATCGGTAAAAATTACAAGCCATACCAAGACAATGGAAGAAATGGCCCAAGCAAAGGAATATATCAAAGCTGCAGATAAGACACAGGGTTTGAGACAACTAAACAACGAGATTCATACAAATTTCCAAAGTCAAATTAATGAGTTGAAAGCCAAAATGGCTTAAAGAGATAATAAACGACATCAAGAAGATACAGAACGCCCAGTTCTGTGGCGTTTTAGAAAATGTTCCCTCGAGTCTCAGTGCTCCAGCCTCTTTGCCCACGTTCCTTCCCCTCTTTGTCCTATGGAAACTCCGAGGCATCCTCAGCAGCGATTCAGCCACGTGCCACTTGGCTGGGACTGGCCAGAGCCAAAAATAATATCCAAGAGATTTTGGCACTAACAGCGCGATCCATAGCAAGAAAGATGAACAGTCTGTTATAACCAATGAGATATCCAAGGAAACTTCAAAGAGCCAAGACAATGTAAAACAGAGTATGAAAAAAGGCTTGTTAAATATTATTAAGAACATGAAAGTTGAATTAAGTACACTAAATGTACAAACAACCAAGCCACCCAACAGAAGAGCACTTAAAAGTTTAGAGGCTACAATTCACAGTCTTAAAAAAGCTATAGAAGATACTGCAAAGAAGAGAAATGAGTCTCTCAGTCCTGAGTTAGTGGCAGCTGCATCTGCCGTCGCTGAGTCTCTCCCTTTTGACAAGGAGATGACCAAGTCAGAGCTGCTCAGGCAGCTGCAGCAGCACAAGGAAGGCTCGAGAGCACAGAAAAATGGAAAAAGACAGAAGGTTAGTTTCAGTAACATAATATCAGATATGAAAGTTGCCAGATCAGTTGCAGCTAGAGTTAGTACAAGACTACAGCATCAGATTCAATTTGATGAAAGATAAGAACATTATGTTGAGAGGAAAAGGTCACTGATCTTAGGAAAAGTTTTAAGAAAAGTATATTCAAGGGGAAGAGACTTAATGTTTTTGATATTAAAACGGTTACTGAAGAAGCACCTGAAACAGAGACATTGCCTTCGTTTTAGGATGTGGAATTTGCTAAGCAGTTAGCCAAAGTCAATCAACAGCCTTTTCAGAATGGTTTTAAAGAGATGATCCAGTGGAGAAAAGAAGGGAAACTGTGGGAGTTCCCAATTAACAATGAAGCAGAATGCTTTTGGCTATTTGGGTGCACTTTCCTTTCCAAATGAATTTGGTTTCAATAATGATGGTTCAGAATTTCATGAACATATATTTCCGGATAAATACCTGGAGAACTTTCCAAAACAAGGACCAATTTGCCACTTCATGGAGCTAGTGACCTGTGGCCTTTCCAAACACACGTATCTGAGTGTTAAACAGAAGGCTGAACACTTAGAGTGGTTTAGAAATTATTTCAATGAAAAGAGGGATATTCTAAAAGAAAGTGGCATACAATTCAATTGAAGATCATGTAAATTTTTATTTCAAGCTATTGGATATGGATTTTATCACTAAATAATTTTACTAGGAAAAAAAAAAAGAAGATACAGAATGATCCCAAGAACTTGAAAACCTGAATAGAAAAATAACAGAGCTCAAGGGAATGAAAGATATGACAGATGAGATGAAACAAACAAACAAATACATTAGAGGCATACAACAGTAGACTCAAAATGATAGAAGAAAGAATAAGTGATGCAAAAGACAGAATGGCTGAATGTGAAGAGATAGTAGAGAGAGAGAAAAGAATGGGAAAAATAAACAGATCAGGGAGTTGAATGGTAACATGAAATGCAACAGCATACGAGTCATGAGAGTTGCAGAAGGAGAAGAGAAGGGAAAAGAGGCAGAAAGTATTTAAAGAAATAATGGCTAAATGAAAATTTCCCAACTCTTATGAAAGAAATGAATGTACATTTCCAAGAAGTGAAGTGAATCCCAATCAGAATAAATCTGAACAGACCTACCCCAAAACAACTATTAGTCAGAATAGCAAACGTCAAAGATAGAAAATTCTGAGAGCAACAAGGGAGAAGAAAACCATCATATAAAAGTGATGCCCAGTAAGACTTAGTGCAGATTTCTTACCAGAAACCTTGGAGATGAGAAGAGAGTCGTATGATACAATTAGGGTAATGAAAGAAAAAAATTGCCAGGTGAGAATTCTCTATCCTGCAAAATTGTCCTTCAGATATGAAGGTGAGTTTAAAATATTCAAATAAACAGAAACTAAGAGAGTTTGTAAAAAAGAATCTGCCTTTGCAGGAAATATTAAAGGGAGCCTTAGAGCCTGAAAGAAAAAGACAGGAGAGAGAGGATGGAGGAGAGTGTAGAAAGCAAGAATAGAAGAAAGGATAACCTAAAGAATAAAAGACAGACGAAATTAAGACATAACACATGAAAACCAAAGAATAAAATGGTAGGGAAGAGGATGTGGCTGAAGCAATTGAGCTCCTGCCTACCACAGGGGAGGTCCCGGGTTCAGTTCCTGGTACCTCCTAGGGAAGACAAGCAAGACACGAGCTGATGCGACAGGCAGGTGTGGCGAGCTGACACAACAAAGAGGAAACATAATGAGACACCCAACAAAGCAGGGAGCTGAGATGGCTCAAGAGATTGAGTGCCTCTCTCCCACATGGGAGGTCCCAGGTTTGGTTCCCAATGTCTCCTAAAGAGAAGACGAGCAGACACAAGACAGCACACTGCAAATGGACACACAGAGCAGACAGCAAGCATATACAACGAGGGGAGAATAAATTAAAAAAAAAAAAAAAAAAAAAGTAAAAATAAATAAATAAATAAATAAAATGATGGAAGTAAATAATGTGTTCACAGTAATATCACTGAATGTGAATGGATTAAACTCCCCAATCAAAAGATATAGGCTGACCAAATGGATTAAAAAACATAAGCCATCTATATGCTGCCTTCAAGAGATTCACCTTAGACTCAGAGATACAAACTACCTGAAAGTGAAAATTTGGAAAAAGATATTCCACACAAACAGTAACCAAAAAAAGAGCAGGGGTAGCTATATTAATACTGGACAAAACGGACTTATTTTTTTTCTGGCTTAAAAAATTATTCTAGTAACATATATACAACCTGAAATTTCCCCTCTTAACCAAATACAAACATATAATTCATGCTGTTAATTACATTCACAATATTATACTACTATGACCACTATCCATTACCAAAACTTTACAATCACCCGAAATAGAAACTCAGAACAATTTAAACATTCCTTACCCACCGTCCCCTAGTGAACTATTTCCTAGATTCTGAGTGTTGAGTTTGCTTATTCTAATTATTTCATATCATTGAGGTATACAATATTTGTCCTTTTGTGTTTGGCTTATTTCACTCAACATGATGTCTTCAAGGTTTATCCATGCTGTTGCGTGTATCAGAACCTTGTTCCTTTTCACGACTGAATAATATTCCATTGTATGCATATACCACATTTTATTTTATCCATTCATCAGGTTATGGACACTTGGGTGACTTCCATCTTTTGGCCACTGTAAATGATGCTGCTATCAACACTGGTGTGCAAATAGCTGTCTGAGTCCCTGCTTTCAAATCTTTTGGGTATATACCTAGAAGTGGGATTGCTGGGTCATACAGTAATTCTGTATTAAATTTCTGAGGAACTGCCACACTGTCTTCCACAGTGGCTGCACTGACAAAACAGACTTTAAATGCAAGAAAGTTATAAGAGATACAGAAGGCCATTATATATTAATAAAAGGGACAATCCTCCAGGAAGAAATAACAGTCATAAGTATCTATGCAACTAACCAGGATGCCCCAAGATATATGAGGCAAACTTTGACAAAACTGAAGGGAGAAATAAACATCTCTACAATAATAGTTGGAGACTTCAACACACTACCTACATCATTAGATAGAATAAATAGACAGAAGATCAACAAGAAATAGAGAACTTGAACAATATGATAAATGAGCTAGACCTAAGAGATATATACAGAACATTACATCCCAAATCAGTGGGTTATACATTCTTCTCAAGTGCTCATGGATCTTTCTCCAGGATAGATCACATGTTAGGTCACAAGGCAGGTCTCAGTAAATATAAAAAAAAGGAAATTATACTAAGCACTTCTCAGATCATAATGGTATGAGACTAGAAATCAACACTAGACGGGAAACGGGAAAATGTGCAAATATGTGGAGGCTAAACAACATATACTCCTTCATAACAGTGGGTCAATTAAGACATTGTAAATGAAATCAGTAAATACATTAAGATGAATGAAAATAAGAACACAACTTATCAAAACTTATGGGATACAGGAAAGGCAGTACTGAGAGGGAAATTAAACTCATATTAAAAAAGAAGAAAGAACTAAAACCAAAATCTAACTGAACAACTGGAGAAACTAGAAAAAGAACAGGAAACCACTTCCAAAGCAAGCAGAAGTAAAAAAAAATAATAAAGATTAGAGCAGAAATAAGGAAACTGAAAACAAACAAAAAAACAACAGAGAAAATCAACAAAACCAAAGTCTGGTTCTTTGAGAAGATCAATAAAATTGACAAACCCTTAGCTAGACTACCAAAGAAAAAAGAGAGAAGATGCAAATAAATAAAATCAGAAATGAAAGGGGGGGAGGAGTTACAACTGATTCCACAGAAATATAAAGGATCATAAGGGGATATTATGAAGGAAGCGGATGTGGCTCAAGTGACTGAGCTCCCACCTACCACATGGGAGGTCTTAGGTTCGGTTCCTGGGACCTCCTGGAGAAGGTGAGCTGGCATGACGGCAGGTGTGGCGAGCTGACGCAACAAGATGACTTAAGAAAGAGATACAAAGAGGAAAGACAATGAGAAACACAACAAACCAGGGAGCTGAGGTGGCTCAAGAGATTGAGCACCTCTCTCTCACATGGGAGGTCCTGGGTTCATTTCCCGGTGCCTCCTAAAGAGAAGACGAACAGAAAGCGAGCACAAACAATACAACCAGGGAGGGTGAGAATAAATAAATAAAATAAATCTTTAAAAAAAAAAAAGGATATTATGAAAAACGTATGCTAACAAACTAGACAACCTAGATGAAATGGACCGATTCCTAGAAACACACAAACAACATACCCTGATGCTACAGGAAATACAAGAACTTAACAAACCAATCATATTTCAAGAGATTGAATCAGTCATCAAAAATCTCCCAGCAAAGAAAAGTCCAGGACCAGATAGCTTCACAGGTGAATTCTACCAAGCATTTCAAGATGAATTAACACCAATCCTGTTTAAACTCGCCCCAAAAATTGAAGAGGAGGGAAAATTACCCAACACGTTTTATGAAGCCAACATAACCTGAATACCAAAGCCAGATAAATATTACAAGAAAAGAAAATTTCAGACCAATCTCTCTAATGAACATAGATACAAAAATTCTCAACAAAATACTTGTAAATTGAATCCAACAGCATATCAAAAGACTTATACACCATGACCAAGTAGTATTTATTCATGGTATGCAAGGGTGGTTCAACATAAGAAAATCAATTAACATAATACAGCACATTAACAAATTGAAAGAAAAAAAAACACATGATCATCTCAAATGCAGCAGAAAAGGCACGACAAAACCGAGCATCCTTTCTTGCTAAAAAACACTTCGAGAGATAGGAATAGAAGAAAAAATTTTCAATATGATAAAAGGCATATATGAAAAACACACAGTCAACATCATACTCAATGGAGAAAGGCTCAAAGCTTTCCATCTAAGATCAGGAACAAGATAAGGATGCCCACTGTCACCACTGTTATTCAACATTGTGCTCGAAGTTCTAGCTAGAGCAATCAGAGAAGAAAAAAATTAATAAATAAAAGGTATCTAAATAGGAAAAGATGAAGTAAAACTCTTGAGATTTGTGGATGACAAGATCCTATACTTACAACAAAATTACTTGAGCTAATAAACGAGTTCTTCAAAGTGGCAGGATACAAGATCAACACACAAAAATCAGTAATGTTTCTTTCTGTACACTAGTATTGAACAATCTGCAGAGGAAATCAGGGAAAAAATTCCATTTGCAATTGCAACAAAAAGACTGCAATACCTAGGAATCAATATAACAAAGAAGTACAGGACCTATATTCAGAAAACTAAAAAAAAAATGCTAAAAGAAATCAAAGGAAACATAAACAAATGGAAAGACAGTCCGTGTTCATGGATTTGGAGACTAAATAGATAAACGGTATCTCCTCAAAAGTAAACACTTTTGCACCTCAAAAGACTTTGTCAAAAGGGTGAAAAGGCAGTCAACGCAATGGGAGAAAATATTTGGAAATCACGTATCTGATAAGGGTTTAATATCTACGATATATAAAGAGATGCTACAACTCAACAAAAAGACAAACAATCTGATTAAAACATGGTTGAAAGACCTGAATAGATATTTGTCCAAGGAAGAAATACAAATGGGAAAAAAAAAAACATGAAAAAATGTTCAACACCACTAGTGACCAGGGAAATGCAAATCAAAGTTACAATGAGATATCATTTCACACCTATTAGAATGGCCACTATTAAAAAGACACAGGAACTAAGGTGGTGCAGATGGTAGGATGCCTCTCTCCCACATCAGAGGTTCTGAGGATTGAGTCCCAGTGAGGACAGGAAGAGAAGAATGAGAAGAGAGGGCAGGAAACAGACCCAGAGAGTTGCCCAGTGAATGGACCCAATGGGAGGCCCCGGGTTCGGTTCCCGGGGCCTCCTGGTGGGGGCGGGCCCGCCCGCATGGCGTGGTTGGCTGACCCAGCGAGCGCAGGCAGCAAGGGGGGGATAAATGAATAAATAAATAAAATCTTTAAAAAAAAAAAATAAATAAAAATAAAAATAAAAAGACAAAAAACTACAAGTGTTGTAGTTGGTGGGAATGTAGAATGGTACAGCCACTGTAGAAGGAATTTGAATATAGACTTGCCATGGGACCCGGCAATACCACTAGGTATATTCCCAGAAGAACTGAGTGAAGTGACATGAACAGACATCTGCACACAGATGTTCATAGTGGCATTATTCACAATTCCCAAAAGATGGAAACAACCCAGGTGTCTATCAAATGATGAATGGATAAATAAATTGTGGTGTATACACACAATGGAATATTATGCAGTAGTAAGAAAACATGGGAGCCATGAAGCATATGATAACATGGATGAACCCAGAAGATATTATGTTGAGTGAAGCAAGGCAGGCACAAAAGGACAAATACTGTATGACTGCACTATTATGAACTAAATATATTGTGTAAACTCGTGGAGTTAATAGCCAGAATATAGGTCACCAGAAAATAGAATGAGGTTAGAGAATGGAAACGTGAGGGTTATCCTGTGCAGAATTGGTAAAAAGGTTGTTTGTTAATCTTTGGAAATTAATAAAAAAGGTGAAGGCACATCATAGTGTTTGTAACTAGCATTGCTATTATATGGGTATGACAGTGGTTGAAAAGGAAACTCTAAGGTCATGTATATTACTAGAAGGGAAGCTAATAAACGTAGTATGGGACTGTATAGCATAGTAAAACCTCATGTGAAATATGAATATGGGTAATATTGCATATATAAAACTGTTTTTCTTTGAAATTGAGCAAATGTATGTTAATGTTACATGATATTAATATCAGGCAAAAAACAAAACAAAACATGCTAAGTGAAAGAAACCAGACACAAAGTACTACATATTGCATGATTCCATTTATTAAAAATGTAAATATAAATAAATTTGTAAAGATGGAATTATATTAGTGGTTATGTAGGACTGGGGAAGGATAAAGGAATTGAGAGGTGACCGCTAAGGAGTTTAGATCGTTTTTTTTTTTGAGTAATGAAATTGTTCTAAATTTTTTGTGGTGATGAATGCCTAACTGTAATTATACTAAAAGCCACTAATTGTATACTTTGGATGATTGTATGGTATGTCTGGAAAAAATGATTAAAACAGCATCTTTGTGTGTATTTATTACTTGATACAATAAAGTTTATTTTCTATTAATTAAAAAAAAAAGAGGGAAGGTCTTGAGATGGAAGACAAGGATGAGATTCTAGATATAAACAGAGAAATTGGCCTTTATAAGAACAGGGACACTTTCTCAATGGTAACAAAAGTGTAGACAGAGTTTTCATCTAATTGCATCTATTTTCTTTGAAAAGTATACAGTTTAGTCATTAGTTCAAAGTGTATGTAGAAGGAGAATTGGAGATTTGAGTAAGAGATCATAGATACTGAGAAAAGAAATTTCCTAAGGAAGTATATAACTAAGCTAACTAGTAGTGTTGAGTCCCATTTAAGACTGCAGTCATAAATTTCAGGTAAGTTCAGTACACATAATTTTGTGATTTTCTCCAGCAATCTTTAGCTAGTTAGGTGCAGGCATGGAGTAAGTAGCTAACTGAGTTGGGACTTCATATTTTGTCAGGCGACTATGACAGAGGAAGAGAAGAGATAAAAGAGTACAAAAATGGGAAGCGGCTGTGGCTCAATCAGTGGGGCTCCCGTTTACCATATGGGAGGCCCCGGGTTCGGTTCCCGGGGCCTCCTGGTGAAGGCAAGCCCGCCCGCACGGCGTGGTTAGCTGACCCAGCGAGCACAAGCAGCAAGGGGGGGACAAATGAATAAATAAAATCTTAAAAAAAAAAAAAAAAAAAAGAGTACAAAAATATGGCATGTTGGCTGGGCAAGAAAGGAAATGATGACACGAGGGAGATGATGAATAGCAAAAGAGTAAAAACCAACAGATTGGAGGTCTTAATGAGATCAAGTAATTGGTGTAGTAAAAATATGACACTCAGTGAGCTGGACGAGAGAAAGGAGAGAAAAGAGTATCTGAAATCAAGATTTTAGAGGTGGTACAGTTACCGATGATGACAAAGTCTAGGGAAGTGGTTCTCAAACTTTAGCATGCATAAGAATCACCTGGAGAGATCATCAAAATACAGATGGCTGAGCACCTGATTCCCATGTACAAGGTCCTGGGTTCAATCTCTGATACCTCCTAAAACAAACAAAACAAAACAAAACAAAAACCACAGAATGCTAAGCCCCACATTCAAAGTTTCTCATTTGGTACATATGGGGTGGAGCCAAGAGTTGGCATTTCCAGGGAGTTTTCAGGTGATCCTGATAAGCTGAGGACACACTTTGAGAAGCACTGATCAAGACTTCTGAAAGTGGGTGACTGAGATGGAGTGGAAGAAAAGACTGTGGAATTAAGATTAGGAGTAGGGAAGCGGATGTACCTCAAGAGATTGGGCTCCCTTCTACCACACAGGAGGTCCAGGGTTCGATTCCCAGGGTCTCCTGGTGAAAGGCAAAGTTGGCCCGCAGGGTGAGCTGGCCCAAGCAGAGAGCTGGCCCACGTGGAGAGCTGGCGCAGCAAGATGCCGCAACAAAAAAAGACACAGAAGAGAAATAATAAGAGATGCAGCAGGCCAGGAAGCTGAGGTGGCGCAAGAGATTGAGCACCTCTCTCCTACTCTGGAAGGTCCCAGGATTGGTTCCCGGTGCTGCCTAAAGAGAACACAAGCAGACACAGAAAAACACACAGAGAGCAGACAGCGAGCACAAAACAACAGGAGGGATAAATAAATAAATCTTAAAAAAAAAAAAAAAAAAAAAAGAAAAAGAAAAAGATTAGGAGAAGGCTTAGGACTTCTGGGAAGATGGCGGACCTCTTCTCCAGAAAAAATAGCTAGAGGACAGGCTGAAACAGCCCTGAAAAAGATCTTCTAGGGTTTAGGACAGCAGGTGAAGTCTGCACACCACCCAGAGGAGAGAGATTCAGAAGAGGGAAATAGCTATGACAGAACCATGAGTTGGAAGTAGCAGCTTCTGCTGCTGCCAGCACCCTCCCCCACACTCTTTAGAATTCTCGGGCCCCTGGGCCTGCGACCACAGACAAAGGGGGCTTCAGGGATCTGCCACTCCCGGAAAGGGGAGAGACAGGGACACAGCCTTAGGCTGACTCAGGTTCTGACCGGTAAATTTGGGCTGTGGAACCACACCGACCCTTCCACACGGTAGTTTGCCCTGGGAGCCTAGGAAGGGCTGGAGAAACCAACCCTCCCCTCTCAACCTCCCTCTCTTCTAGCCTGGACTAATTGTTGAGGGCTCCACAGGAGAGGGGAGAGAGAGCCTGGGGCTGACCCTGCTTTTGACTCCCAGGTTTGGTCTGCTCTGTCCTGAGAGCCCTTCAGGCCAGGTGGGGCTGAGCCATTGTTTGCCTTGGAGCCTGGAAGGGGCTAAAGATATGCAAACCTCTCAATCTCCTCCTCTACTAACAGGGACTGATTGTTGAGGATTCAGAAGGGAGTGGAAATATTTCCTAGCTGGGAAAAGGGGGGCTACCAGAGAAGTCAAGAACTGTCTCAGAAAGTTTGAATTACAAGGCTCTTAGCTCCCAGACAGGAAGCTCTATCACATTGATCTGGTCTGTGTCACAACAAATATGCTCCGACCAGGCATTGAATTGAGAGCTGTCAACAGACGCCATCTCCTGGCAGACCCAGGAAGTGCACATAAGAAAATTAATAGGTAGGAGAGGCTTTTCCTGGCCTCTATAGCCTCCCTGCCCAAGGCCCTAGGAAACGACTCTACAACCAATTACTGGGTCCAGTGCCCAGTTTTGAGCAACCAGCAGAACAATCCTAACAATCAAGGTTGAGCCAAAAATCAAAGAGCTGTGGTAACTCACAGCCTCTTGCCACTAAAACCCCATAAAAGAGAAAGATAGAGCATCTAAGTAAAATACAAACTAACCAGATGCCTAAGCACCAGCAAAAAATTACGAGCCATATAAGAAAATAGAAGACATGGCCCAAGAAAAGAAATACGGCAAAGTCTCAGAAGAGATGCAGAATTTGAGAAAACTAATCAGTGAGATGAGCACAAACTTCCAAAATCAAATTAATGAGATGAAAGAGAATATAGTTAAAGAGATCAATGACATCAAGAAGTCATTGAGCGAACACAAAGAAGAATTTGAAATCCTGAACAGAAAAGTAACGGGGTTCATGGGAATAAAGACACAATAGGTGAAGTCAAAAATACATTTGAGGCATACAACAGCAGACTCGAAATGATAGAAGAAAGAATAAGTGATACCGAAGACAGAGCAGCTAAAATTGAAGAGAGAAAAGAACGAGAGAGAAAAGAATGGAAAAAATTGAGCAGGGGCTCAGAGTGTTGAATGACAACACAAAACGCAAGAACATACGTGTCATGGGAGTTCAGAAGGGGAAGAGAAAGGAAAAGGGGCAGAAAGAGTATTTGAGGAAATAATAGCTGAAAATTTCCCAACTCTACGAACGAAATGAACTTACATGTCCAAGAAGCACACCGTACCCCAATAAGAATAAATCCAAATAGAGCTACGCCAAGACACATATTATTCAGAATGTCAAATGTAAAAGATAAAGAGAAAATTCTCAGAGGAGCGAGAGAGAAGCAAACGATCACGTACAAAGGACGTCCAGTAAGACTTTGTGCAGATTTCTCTTCAGAAACCATGGAGGCAAGAAGACAGTGGTATGATACAATTAGGAAACTGAAAGAGAAAAGCTGCCAGCCGAGAATTCTTTATCCAGGAAAACTGTCCTTCAAATATGAAGGTGAGTATAAAGTATTCACAAACAAACAGAAACTAAGAGAGTTTGCAAAAAAGAATCCACCTTTGCAGGAAATATTAAAGGAAGCCTTAGAACCCGAAAGAAAAAGACAGGAGAGAGAGGCTTGGAGGAGAGTATAGAAGAAAGAAAAGCAGAAAGGATAACCAAAAGAGTAAAAAGAGAGACAAAAATAAGATGACATATGAAAACCAAAGAATAAAATGGAGGAAATAAATAGTGCATTTTCAGTAATATCATTGAATGTGAATGGATTAAATTCCCCAATCAAAAGATACAGGCTGACAGAATGGATAAAAAAACATGAGCCATCCATATGCTGCTTACAAGAAACTCACCTCAGACCCAAGGATACAAACCGGCTGAAAGTAAAAGGTTGGAAAACGATACTCCACGCGAACAGTAAACAGAAAAGAGCAGGGGTAGCTATACTAATATCAGACAAAACAGACTTCAAATGCAAAAAAGTGATAAGAGATGAGGAAGGCCATTATATATTAATAAAAGGGATGATCCTCCAGGAAGATATAACAGTCATAAATATCTACGCACCTAACCAGGGTGCCCCAAAATATATGAGACAAACTCTGGCAAAACTGAAGGGAGAAATAGACATTTCTACAATAATTGTCGGAGACTTCAACACCCCTCTCACATCATTAGATAGAACAACTAGACAGAAGATCAACAAGGAAACAGAGAACTTGAACAATATGATAAACAAGTTAGACCTAACAGACATATACAGAACACTGCATCCAAACTCAGCGGGTTATACATTCATCTCAAGTGCCCATGGATCTTTCTCCAAGACAGACCCCATGTTAGGTCAAAATGCAGCTCTTAATAAATATAAAAAGATTGAAATTATACAAAGCACCTTCTCAGATCATAATGGAATGAAACTAGAAATCAATAATAGACAGGAAAAAAGTAAATTTGCAAATGTGTGGAGACTGAACAACACACTCCTAAATATTCAGTGGGTCAAAGAAGAAATTGCAAGTGAAATCAGTAAATATATTGAGACAAATGAAAATGAGAACACAACATATCAAAACTTATGGGATACAGCGAAAGCAGTCTTGAGAGGGAAATTTATGGCCCTAAATGCCTATATTAAGAAACAAGAAAGAGCTAAACTCCAAGATTTAACTGAACAACTTGAGAAACTAGAAAAAGAACAGCAAACTAATCCAAAAGCAGAAGGAAAGAAATAATAAAGATTAGAGCAGAAATAAATGAAAATGAGAACAGAAAAACAAGAGAAAATCAACAAAACCAAAAGCTGGTTCTTTGAGAAGATCAATAAAATTGACAAACCCCTTGCTAGACTAACAAAGAAAAAAGGGAGAAGATGCAAATAAATACAATCAGAAAGGAAAGGGGGGATGTTACAAATGACCTCACAGAAATAAAAGGAATCATAAGAGGATATTATGAGAAACTACATGCCAACAAACTAGACAACCTAGATGAAATGGACAAATTTCCCGAAACGCACAACCAACTACACTGACCTACAAGAAATACAAGAACTTAACAAACCAATCACAATTAAGGAGATTGAATCCGTCATCAAAAATCTCCCAGCAAAGAAAAGTCCAGGACCTGATGGCTTCACAGGTGAATTCTACCAAGCATTTAAAAAAGAATTAACACCAATCCTGTTTAAGCTCTTTCAAAAAATTGAAGAGGAGGGAAAATTACCCAACATATTTTATAAAGCCAACATCATCCTAATACCAAAGCCAGACAAAGATTCCACAAGAAAAGAAAATTACAGACCAATCTCTCTCATGAACATAGATGCAAAAATTCTCAACAAAATACTTGCAAATCGAATCCAACAGCATATCAAAAGACTTATACATCACGACCAAGTGGGATTTATTCCTGGTATGCAAGGCCGGTTCAACATAAGAAATCAATCAATGTAATACACCACATTAACAAATTGAAGGAAAAAAACCACATGATCATCTCAACAGATGCAGAAAAGGCATTCGACAAAATCCAACATCCTTTTTTGATAAAAATACTTCAAAAGATAGGAATAGGGAAGCGGCTGTGGCTCAATCAGTGGGGCTCCCGTTTACCATGTGGGAGGCCCCGGGTTCGGTTCCTGGGGCCTCCTGGTGAGGGCAGGCCCACCTGCACGGCGTGGTTGGCTGACCCGGCGAGCACAAGCAGCAAGGGGGGCATAAATGAATAAATAAATAAAATCTTAAAAAAAAAAAAAAAAAAAAAAAAAAGATAGGAATAAAAGGAAAATTCCTCAATATGATAAAAGGCATATATGAAAAACCCACAGCCAACATCATACTCAATGGGGAAAGGTTGAAAGCTTTCCCCCTAAGATCAGGAACAAGACAAGGATGCCCACTGTCATCATTGTTATTCAACATTGTATTTGAAGTTCTAGCGAGGGCAATTAGACAAGACAAAAAAATTAAAGGCGTCCAAATAGGAAAAGAGGAAGTAAAACTCTCACCTTTTGCGGATGACATGATCCTGTATTTAGAAAATCCTGAAGTATCCACAACAAAGCTACTTGAACTAATAAGTGAGTTCAGCAAAGTGGCAGGATACAAGATCAACACACAAAAATCAGTAATGTTTTTGTACACTAGTACTGAACAATCTGAGGAGGAAATCAGGAGGAAAATTCCATTTTCAATAGCAACAAAAAGACTCAAATACCTAGGAGTTAATTTAACCAAAGAAGTACAGGACCTATATGCAGAAAACTACAAAACAATGCTAAAAGAAATTTAAAAAGACCTAAGCAAATGGAAAGACATTCCGTGTTCATGGATTGGAAGAATAAATATCGTGAAGATGTCAATCTTGCCCAAACTGATTTATAGATTCAATGCAATACCAATCAAAATCCCAACAGCTTACTTTACAGAATTAGAGAAGGCAATCACCAAATTCATCTGGAAGGGTAAGTGCACCCGAATAGCCAAAAGCATTCTAAAAAAGAAGAGCAATGTGGGAGGAATTTCACTGCCTGACCTTGAAACATATTACAAAGCTACAGTGGTCAAAACAGCATGGTACTGGCATAAAGATAGACACATCGATCAGTGGAATAGAATTGAGAACCCAGAAATAAAGCCTCACCTATACAGTCAACTGGTTTTTGACAAACCTACCAAGCCCACGCTAACAGGAAAAAACAGTCTCTTGAACAAATGGTGTTGGGAGAACTGCATATCTATAACCAAAAGAATGAAAGAGTACCCCTATCTCACCCCCTATACAAGAATCAACTCAAAATGGATCAAAGATATAAATATAAAAGCCAGGACCATAAAACTACTGGAAGAAAATGTAGGGAAACATCTTCAAGACCTTGTAGTAGGTGGTGGTTTCTTGGACCTTACACCCAAAGCACGTGCAACAAAAGAAAAAAATAGATAAATGGGACCTCCTCAAAATTAAACACTTTTGCACCTCACAGGACTTTGCCAAAAGGGTGAAAAGACAGCCAACTCAATGGGAAAAATATTTGGAAATCACATATCTGATAAGGGTTTAATATCCAGGATATATAAAGGGATGTTACAACTCAACAATAAAAAGACAAATGACCCAATTAAAAAATGGGCCAAAGACTTGAATAGACATTTCTCCAAAGAAGAAATACAAATGCCAAAAATACACATGAAGAAATGCTCAGCATCACTCACGATTAGGGAAATGCAAATCAAAATTACAACGAGATATCATTTCACACCTATCAGAATGGCCGCTATTAAAAAGACAGAGAACTACAAGTGTTGGAGAGGATGTGGAGAGATAGGAACACTTCTTCACTGTTGGTGGGAATGCAGGATGGCACAACCACTATGGAGGACTGTTTGGCGGTTCCTAAAGAAGTTGAATATAGACTTGCCATGTGACCCTGCAATACCACTACTGGGTATATACCCAGAAGAACTGAGAGCAGTGACACAAACTGACATCCGCACACTGATGTTCATAGCAACATTATTCACCTCTGCCAAAAGTTGGAAACAACCCAGGTGTCCTTCAACAGATGAATGGATAAAAAAACTGTGGTCTATTCACACGATGGAATATTATGCAGCTGTAAGAAGAAATGAAGTCATAAAGCATATGGCAACATGGATGAACTTGGAGGACATTATGTTGAGTGAAGCCAGACACAAAAGGACAAATACTGTATGAATGCGTTACTATGAACCAAATATAATGTTTGATTCAAAAAAAAAAATTTATATGTATCCCTTACATTTAATTGAGAAATGTATATATTTATTCATCTGTGTTTACTTTTTAGTTTTTAATTGTTTATATTTTCAATTATTAAATGTACAAAATAAAGGTAAAAAAAAAAAAGAGAAAGATTAGGAGTAGAGAAACCAGGCTATTGATTGGATAATTTATGAGGATGCCGAAGGCCCCAAAAACATTAATAGGAAAGAGACTAGCAGATAAAGAACAGCTACAAGAAGAGGTAACAGGTGGCAGAGTCTAATGCTGTACACTACAAAGGAGCTGGGAATTCTGTAGGAAGAAAGAAGACAAGCAGTTTGGAAATGGCAATGGGTAGCAAGGAGAAAACCAACCCCATTTCCAGGCTCTGAAATTTTAAGACATACGGGGGAAAAACCTTTTACTTGAAAGAACAATAGGAAAATCTATAATGGAAACCTTTCAAAGGACAAATGACCTTGACTAGAGACTAAAAAGACCTAATAACCAAATGTAGCAGATAAACATTGTTTTTTTTGAGGTACTAGGGCTGGAGACTGAACCCATGACTCATATGTGGGAAGCTGGTACTCAACCACTGAGCCATATTGGCTCCCCCGAGTTTTATTTTTTCCCGATTGTTTGCTTGTTCTTTTTTTTGTTTTGTTTTTAAGAGGAATCAGGAACGAAACCTGGGACCTTCTCCCATGTGAGAAGCAGGTGTTCAACTGCTTGAGCCACAACTGCTCCCAGTAAGTAAACTTTAGATTCTAGGTTTAAAATCTATTACAAGTATTTTGGAAACAATTGGGGAAATCTAAAAGTGAACTCTATCTTACAGCTATATATAGAATTACTCGGAAGCGGCTGTGGCTCAATCAGTGGGGCTCCCGTTTGCCATGTGGGGGGCCCCGGGTTCGGTTCCCGGGGCCTCCCCCGGGGCCTCCTGGTGAGGGCGGGCCCGCCCGCACGGCGTGGTTGGCTGACCCAGTGAGCACAGGCAGCAAGGGGGGGATAAATGAATAAATAAAAAAATTCTTAAAAAAAAAAAAAAAAAGAATTACTGTTAATATTCTTAGGAAAATCAGGTTGAAGTGTTTTGGGGGTAAAAGTATAATGATATCTGCAATACCTTTCAAAGAGCTCAATAAAAAAAGGAGAGAGAGAAGTAGAGAGAGGGAGAGAGGGAGCGAGAGGAAGGGAGAGAGAGAAAGAGTATGTGTGTGTGTGGTCTCCAAAGACAGCTTCCAATGAAACCATGCCAAGCATGTATTCATGCTTTCATGTAGTACCCCTCACAGTGAGTCTGGGCAGACCCTGTGAGTTTGTTAACCAATAAAATGTGTTGGAATTGACTCTGTGAAAATTTTAAGATTAAACGGAAGGCCTGGCAGGTCTCCCTTTTCTGCTTTTGGGAGCCCTGAGATGTCATATAAAAAACCTGGCTACCATGCTGGAAAAACCACATAGACAGACCATGTGGAGAGGCCCCAATGAGAGGGAGAGGCCCTAAAAGAGGAGTGGGAGTGGTGGGAGGAAAAGAGGAGATATCTAGTTTATCCCTGCTGACCCTTTTAACCAACCACAGTAGGGTGTGAAGGTGAATTATCTTGAATGGTGCAGCTATTCAAATCTCAGCCAACATTCCATGGAGCAGAAGAATCACCAGCTAAGACTAGTCAATCCACAGAATTATGAGAGATATTAAAACCATTGTTGTTTTAAGGCACTAATTTCAGGCCAACTGCTGCAAAGCTACACAGAGAGAGGGGGGGAGAGAGAAAACAAATGTGACAAAATGCCAAGAAGTGATGAAATCTAGATGAAGAGTATACAAGTGTTCAATGTTTTATTCTTCAACTTCTCTCTGGAATTGGAAAATTTCAAACTAAAAAACAGAGATTTGATCGTATTTGTTTTTCCTGAGAATTACTGTTAAATTTTTAAAGGTATGATATTGGGATTGAGGTTATGCTAAAAAAAGAATTTTTATCATTTAGAGATACTGAAATCCTTAGAGACGAAATGATATAATATCTGGGATTCACGTCTAAATAATCCAGAGGATGGGGTGGAGAAGTGAGTTGGGGAATAGATGAAATAAGTCAGGCTTTTTGCTGATAATTACTGAAATGGATGATTGGTATATAAGGGGGAAAGGGTCATTATACTGGTCTAATTTTGTTTTTGGTAGACATTTCCCTTAAGAAAAACCAGACAACCAACCAACCAAGCAATCAACCAACCAATTGCAGCAGGAGAAGAAATACCTTTAGGTTTCACTTTTAGTACCTAATGCATTAGGTTTCCGTTAGAGTTTTAGTAACTAAGAAGTTTTCACCTTCAGGTTAGTTAAGAAGGTAAATGGAAATGGAGAGGCTGAGGAAACAGGAAATACAACAATGGCCTGTATCCAACTGGAAAAAATAATAGCTAAAGAATAAAGGATCTTATAGGACATAAACAAGTTTGTCCTCCCCAAAGCTGCTACAGTCAAAAGCCACCTGTGATTATTTATGGATTTTGATAATCTCAATGTTCTTCTTCACTGGCGTAGATAATTTAGAATTAGCTATACAAAAGAATAACCTTCTTTGTTAATTTCAGGGAGATGCAGGACTGAACAAAGAATTGAAAGGAGGAGCTAAACACAGGAAATAAATCAGGAGGGACAAAAGTTCTAATATTAACTAATGATATCTAAGGGCAGTCATTAAATTTAATTAAGAGAAGGGGATTTCATAAGGATAACTCCATCAAGAGGAGGAAAAAAAGGAATGCCTATATACAAAAATCATCAGCTTTTTGTTTCCAGTTAAACTGAAGATATACTAATTCTTCTTCAGCTTGCACATAAATTAAAAATTAAAGAGGCCCTAGCTCTGAGAATGAAGAAAATAATTTTGTGATACATTACCATTCTCTTCATCCTAAGACAGGATGGGTGAGATAGAAACTAGGACTTCCAGCATTTTATGGCTCTATTTATAAGGCTAAAAGTAGAACATTTGAAAGGATGGAAACCAGCCTACCCTCAGAACCTGACACTGAAGTGAAGTATAATGCCCACTGAAAGTCCTATGGAGTAGCTTGGGTGGCAGGAAGAGAGGAAGCAGCCAGCAGCCTGGTTCGTGAAGGCTCTTGGTGCACCATGGCCTGCAGCACAGCCAGGATGCTCAAGAGGATGGTCAGCTCCGCTGAAGTGTCAGAGAAGGAGGAACCCAAGAGGAGGTTGGCAAGGCTGTTTACTAAACCCATTCCTGTGAAAGTGGAAATAAAGCCAAAAAAGGCAGCAGGAAAAGATTATCCTTCAGACAAAAATGTTCAACTAAAAGGAAAAAGGAGAGCAAAGGAAAAACAAGCTGCAGTGGTTAACCAAGAAACTATAAAATTTACTTGCAGAAAATGGAGAAACTAAAAATGAGGAGTGTCCAGCCTCTGATGAAACAGGAGAGAAAGAAGCCAAGTCTGATTAATATTGTATACACATCTTATTAGTGGTCCCTGTTTCTCCCTTCTTGTACAATCTCGAGGAATATTTTTATCTGCTATTTTGTACATGCAAGTTTTTTAATAGCTCTAGAAGAAACATTTTTAAGGAGATTGGAATCTCACCTCATCCCATTTTTTAAAGTGTAAATGCTTCTTTTTTAAGATGAGAGATCATCTGCTCGTTGTTTATTTTTTGGTACAACCACAAAATAGTGAGATATTGAATTTTGGGAGGCTGCGACTGTCTTGGATGCCAACTTAACATTCTATGGGGTGGAGGATGGCAGATTTTATACCCTATAATATAATGCATACTAAATGATGATTTAGATTCACAGTCATGCATTTAATATGTGTTGGACATTTTAAATTACTTCTATTCCCATGTTTTTTAGAATTGTTTCTTAAAAGCACTCCTGATCTTGGCTTTCCCTGTCAGAACTGTGTGCACTCTAACATCCTTGGTCGTGGTCATCCAGTTTTTCTAATAACTCTGTTACGTGCTGTGAAAGATTAGAAATGTGAATATGCAGTGAGTATGACGTTAAATTGTGAATTAACAAGATTTAAAGATGTAAGAGCTTATCAACATTTCAAGATACTGGTACTTCATATCCTCTTAAGGAAAACTTGTCTCCAAATTTTAAGCTGGAAAGCCACTGGAATAACTTTAGAAAAACAACTATATGGCTTTTTAGGTTTTTGGTCTGTACATGAAGAACTGTGTAAAAATTGTTTAAAATGTCTGTGCGCTGATCTTAAAAACAACCAATAAAATCTCAATTATGAAAGAAACAAAACAAAAAAGCCGAGTGGAAAACTCCAGAGTATTTATTTATATATAGCACCATGAAAGGGGAAGAAGAAATGAAATGGTTAAATGTTTTCATTAGGCTAAAAAAATTTCCACCTGGGAAACGGATGTGGCTCAAGAGGTTCGGCGTCCGCCTACCATATGGAGAGGCTGGGGTTCGATCCCCGGTACCTCCTGGTAAAAAAAAAAAAAAAAAAAAAAAAAATTCCCACCTATACCATTAATAAAAACCCCAATTAAATAATTTGTTGCAATTTAAATAACTGCTTTTAAAAAAATTAAGGATGGTTTCTAATTATTCTCCAATAAAATTTCCTTGGAAAAATGGGACTGGAGTAAGGAAAAACACAAGAGAATCCCAAACATCTTGTAGTGCCAGAAAGTAAGGAAGGGCTCCAAAAATGTTGAGGGATGTCAAAAAGAGAAGTAAACTTCAAGACACTCTTAATGGCCAAAGGACAATGTGAGCAATGGAATAAATGACAGCCAAGGATAAAATATCTATGACTCCATATTGATATAATTGAATAAACAGTAGAGACAAGGGCCAGTTCCTACTTACAATAGAATTTTAATTGATAAATAAATGTACAAGGAATGATAGAAATAGAAAAATAACATTTGACAAACATCTACAGTAATACCTACTGCAGGCAAGAACAGTTCATAGATTAAAAAACTAGTGGGCCAAAATATGATAGCTTCAAAATACCTTCCCATGAGTTACTTTATTAATTAAAAAAGGAAAAGTTAATAACTTTACAGTGGAGAAATCTGGCAGATAAAACCTTGGCCAAGAGATCAAAATCAACATCACCAGAAATAAAGTCATACGTACCCTCATGTACCCTCCATATGATGCACCGAAGAGTGCACATCACTTCTGCAATATTCTCGCCAACAAATAACCTCAAACTAATAGTGAAAAAACATCAGAAAATCCAATTTGAGGGTCATTCTACAAATGACTCTTCAATAATGTCAAGCTCATGAAAGATGAAGACTATTACAGATTGGAGAAGACTAAAAACAACTAAACGAAATGTATCCTGGAGTGGATGTTGAACCAGATAAAAGACATTGGTGGGCATGTGGCATAATACAATTAAGGTTCGTAGATTTTAATAGTACTGTACCAATGTTAATTTACTGGTTTAGAAAATTTTACTATGGCTGTGTGAGATGTTAACATTAGGGGAAGCTGGGTAAAATGTATATGGAAACTTCATTCTATTTTTGCAACTTTTCTTTAAGTCTAAAATTGTTTCAAAACATGTTTTTCTTAAAAAAAAAAAAAAAGGGAACACATTTGGGGGAAGAAAGCCAAATGTAATTAGTGTAACTAAACGTAATGTAAACAAATTTAGCTAAAAAGAAAATTGAATGTGAGATTTACTTATTTTGTTCATATTAAATCTGAAAAAAAAATTGAGTTATGCAAAAAGCAATAATTATGCAAACTTCTGAGATAGCAGTGATGAGAGAAAAGTGACTAAAAACTGATGTAAACATTTATTGAATGCACATAAGAAGAATGCTAACTTATCTTTTGATGTATACCTAAAAGAATATGGCATATTTCACCACTAGCCTCTGGGTACTAGTCACAATGTTTATTTCTCATATTTTAAATTGTGTTTTTTTTTTAAAGAAAAGGCATGGAAATAGTAACAGTTCTATTATAGAGATCCACTTCACTTATTATTTAGAAGCCATTTGTCACTGTAAGGCTAAGGAACACATTTATATTTTATTTAATAGACCTTTATCTCCCTTAAACCTACCTGGCTCTGTGATTGCTTTGGGTTTCTCAGTTTCCACAGATTCTAGGGTTTCAGGCATTTCCTGAATATCATCCTCTGCAAATCCAGTATCTGGGCTACTGGTCGGTTTATCATCATCTTCATGACTCAGAGATGGTGAAGTATCCCTCTTACTTATCTCTAAGACAGCTGCTAGAAGCTCTTCTTCGCTCATTCCATCATATCCTGAGTTTTCCAATTCAGACTTATCAGGCTCCATTCTGCACAATTTTGAATCCTGAAGAAAAGAGTTACTCTTACAGGAAACCAGCATGCTTATAAACTAGAAATTTTAATTAGAAGGTAAAGTGTTTTATTTCTAAGAAGTTTCCTTTCTTTGATGCTTTGAGTTATTTAACAATCAATAACTAAAATACAAACTCACCGGCACACCTAATTTTTAAAATAATCACTTCATGTTTATTTTTCTTGATTATACTGTGTTATATATGCTCTTTGTAGAAAATTTGGAAAATACATAAGAATAAAACAATAAAATAAATTCGCCCCAAACTCCAACACTTAGAGATAATCACAATGAGTATTTCTTGTGTATTTTCTTCCAGATATACATGGATTATACTGAAAATATTCTGGCATTACATATAATATTTCATTTTAAATGCTGCCAGGACTTCTTCATTTTTTTCCCAAAAAATACATGAGAAAAATAAAAACTACATTAAGATGATGTAAATATTTAGAAGTTATTTTCTGAATATCTTTCTCCCATTTATGGGAGAATTTATGACTTTTATTTCTTATTCAAGCTGAGCATATCTTTCATTGGTAACCACAAACTGTCTTTATCTTTAAAGATGGGAAACAAAACTCAGCAAAAAAGAACTATTAAAATAATGCTGTTATCTTACCAAAAGGGAGGCTTAAAATAAAACACTGCCATATGAGATAACACAAACTCCTAAAGAAGCTTAGATCTTCAAAATATTAACTATTATTTAGTGTCAAGATAGAAGATGATATAGCTATTTCTTCACACCCATAATTTAAACCATTAGATTATCTGTTTGGTTTGTTGTTGTAAAATGTTTACTTTGGTTTCCCTATATAAACAATTAATACCAAAACAGAAATAATTATTTGAGGACCAACATATAAAAGTAGATTTACATTTGAAAAGAAGATTAAAAGGAGAAAATAATTTGACAACTTTCACTTCTTAAAAGATCAGATGCAATCTGTAAACAGACTTTTTTGAGGCTAGAAAAGCTCTTTAAATCTAGCAAACAGATCCACTAAGTTTTCAAACTATCTTGTATATTTATTAAGTTTGCTGATTCTGGTTATGCAAGGCATTTATTTGGACATTAAGACCTACACAAATTTTTGTCAGTTATTTTGATGAGAATCTGCTTACTTTTTCCAAGTCTTCCTGCTGCTGTTCACTGCCTGACATTTCACAAAGTCTCTGGCTGAGAGCCACAGAGCGTTTTAGCTCATCTTCACTGTCTGAATCAAGGCATAAAGCCAGGGAGCTCTTGGATTTGAAGGTAAATTTCCTGTAATTTAAGAAGAAGAAAAAAAACAAAACACATATATAAGTCTGATAAACATCTGTCCTTGTTATTCTTTTCATATATTAATGTCAAAACAAAGCTTTTCCATTATGGAAAATTATTTAACAAGAAAAAAAATGTATCAAAAGGGGTATATTTAAACACTACCTTTGTCCCACTCCAAGAGCCATGCTTTGGAAATTAGGCAACTCTTATGCTATTATGTATCATCAGTAAATCAATCATTTGTGCCTTTTTTCTTTTAATGATCAACCCCAGAGAAGTTTGCTATCGTTTTTACAAAGCAAATACTCTACTGAATTCATGCAGACATAGCAATGAATAAACGTTTTTGACAAAGTGCACGAGGACTAATTTTAGAATCTTTTAAATTATGATTCATGCACTTTTAAAATAACATTCCACTTATCAGTTATCTGCAGGTCAGACTTCTGGCAACCTCTACCTTCCAGAACACAGGGATTCCAAAGTAAGAAAAAAGGCTTCTGAAAAAGGCAGCAGTCCAAAGCCCATGAATTTTACTCTTTAGACAAGGACCCTTTCTTTCCCAGGAAATGGTATATAAAATAATGTAGTAAGTTCATCAACAAATGAGAGCTAAGAAATGAAAGAGAATAACCACACACACACAAACACACACACACACACACACACAGGGCAAAAAAGAACTATAAAGTAATTTAATGTAAAGGTAAAACGACTTGTAAGAATTAAAAGCCCCTGAGGGCATTGTCATATAAATATATGAGTTACATACATAAAATATATTGTAATAGTTGATATTAATAATGCTGACTCTAAGTCATTAAGATATGCTTAAATTATACTTCAGTGTATTTTATTTAATATAAGGAATAGTGTAACATTTCAGAAAAATTTTCATCTAAAATAGTTATAATCATAAAAAAAAGTCATGCTTAAAAGGCAAGCTTCATTTATATGAAAATTCATTTATGTGGAATATCAAATACCATTCTTTAATGATAGCAGATAAAATAAGGTGTTACTGTATTTTAAGTGAGTAGAAAATAAACCAACAAAATAAAGTGGTAAAGGTCAAAGAGCAAGAACTTTCTTTGATGGAAGTTAACATAAATTTATATACTTTAGTAATAAAATCAATGTAAAACAGAAATTGGAAAAATTTAATTAATCTAAATGTGAAAACTGTAAATAAACATATAGAATGATGGCACCAAGAACAAAGAGGCCACAATGGAAATTGGGAGGATTGCGTAGCAATGTAGATCAAAGAAAAGAGGCAAGCATTCAGTGATAAGCCCAAACAAACTGTGGCTGAGAGCAGGCAGCATATCCCTGCACGCCAGCCTAAATACTTGAACAGCCTCCCATTATGTGTTCAAAAAAGGGGTTTCAGTATTGACTTAGAAATAGCCAATTAGTCATCTTAATTCTTTATTTCTAATTTCATGCTCATCAAGCAAACCTTAACATATTACTTTGTTTATCCCAGTAAATACTTTGCTGAAGAGAGGGTGACACCAGGCTACTGCTGCACCAGGGTCAGATGTGACAAGGGACAATGCAGAAGAACTAATGGTATTCTGGTTCACAACTCAGCCTCTTTTAAGTTTGATCGGCATGACAGGTCTTCTAGGGCCTAATCATCCTTTATTGACCAACTCTCAAATTTTCATACCAGTAGACCCTTGAGAACAGATGACCATGCCAAGGTACAATGATGCCCAATGAAACCATCTCTTTGTTGCAACTATAGTGATTTGGTACATAAAGAGTGCATTCCATTAATAATTACTATATTCATAGAAGGCAGCTTGCCTGTAGCAATGAAAAATATTCATCCTGTAAATGCATCACTTGCTCACTTTCTAAGCAGCCAAGTGGTATTGCTCATTTGTATCTTGAGAACGGGTAAGAGTATTCACATTTCAGATTTCTAGTCATGTTAGTCATCTGGTTTTAATTGCACTGAAAAATAATTAACAGGAGGAAAAGAAAAGAGCAGTTCCCAAATGTCATTTTATGGTTATAAAAAACCCCCCCAAAGCCCTTAAACAACAAGTGTCTCTCTTCTAAAAGTACTTTGGGACATCAAATTTTTAGAAAAACTAATTTTAAAAGACAAATGACAATGAAATCATTTGGAACTGTCTAATCAGGAACTGTGGTACTAGTTAACTCTTAAAGGAGATATATTTAAAAAAACATTTGCTTCCCTCCTTGGACAAACTTTTGGTCTTATGCTAAAAATATAAGACATTCATAGAATAGCTACATTCCCGTGTGTGTTTGTTTTCCTGTCCCATTTCAGAATACTTCCAATTCAGTGTGTAAATCAAGAAGTCAAGACACTGGCTAGCATAAGGTAAAAAGATGTTTTGGAATCTACATGTCTACCTTTGAGGAAGGGTGCTTTATCCCAACAGGGGTTATTTTTATTGTTTCAATCTTTAAAATCCCTTGTCATAAATTTTTAGAGTTTTAAGATGAAAAAATTACATATTAATAAATAAGTTTTAAAATAGAAATTTGAGAGGATCATCTGAACGTGCTTCACTGTTTAAAAAACTTGTTATACCTTACACTACAGTCTAAACCAGATTCAGGAAAATTCCAAAGTATGGGTAATACAGAGCAGTTATCATGCAAAAGAAAAAAAATAAGGACAGGGTGGGTGAATGGGGAGAGACAATCTTGGAGATTAGGGTAAACCAAATCCTTAAAAATACAAATTTGGGGAACACAAGAAATATAACTTACTTGGAAGGTGTAGAAGGGCTGGTGAGGCAGGAATTCACCATTTGAGAGGCTTTCAATGGTCTAGAACTATCAGGAAATCAGAAAAAATATAATGTATACAATTATATTGTTAAAAATATATATAACTTACAAACTTAATTATTCTGTACTATAATCCTTGATAGATTCTCTTGAAAAGCAAGCAATTATAATACTTTAAAAATGACTAGTAATAGAGGCCCAAAGAGAAAACAAAATACCATTTCTAGGCTCTCCCTGATCCAATAGCCGAAATAAACAGCATTGGAAACAATGTCCAGTGTAATGCATATGAAAAGAACAATTTGGGGGAAATTACCTGTCTCATTCCTTTACTTTTACGTAACATAATAATAACAGCTCTCATTTACTGAGGATTTACTAGATGTTAGGCACTGTACTAAGCACTCTACATTTAATGCTTACAACCACCCTATTATTTTCTTCATAGACAGGTCAAAGAATTTGTCCAAGATCTTACAGTTATTAAGTAATGGATCCAGGATCTGAACCCAGATAGCCTGGTTTTTGGCTTATGATCATGAAAACACTACTCGGATAGTCTGATACAGAACTACTGCTAGGAAAAGAAATATCTCTACCAGCAGAGGGCAGTATGAGCCATAGAAAAACATCCATTCTAAAGAAAGGCCCTAGGAGAAAAACTAGAAACACTAGGACTCTATGGGCACATATATCAGTTGAGGCCTTTAGTGCAAATTTATATGATATAGTATGTATTTCAATTATAAATCCAAGGAAAAATATGTTTTAAAAAATTATACCAATTCATATTAGCAAATGTTCATTTACTTTCTTTAGGGTCTATTATGCCACTTTGTTCAAGAGACCTGGCTTTGTCAGTTACTAGCTATATGATCTTGGGAAAATACTTAACTTCCTTGAATCTCTTCTGTAATATTAAGAATTGGGATAAAATCTCTAAAATTCCTTTCACCTTTAAAGTTCTAGAACTCTGAGTCTATCAAACTAGTGTTCAAATACAGTATAGAAAAGAACTACAGTCTATGGCTCCAAAGTAATAAGTATTATATTACTTTGGAGAAACATTCAGAGAAGTCCTAATATTTTCCCAGCATACACAATGAAGTAAAACCCAAAGTAATGGTTACTTCTTTTGTCTTTGGAAAATTTCTGGGAGCCATTAAAGTTTTTCACATATCACCAATACATTTATGAAGGCACAATCTATTTTTCGGGTGCCAGTATAACATTTAGCATCCTGTGTCTCATATTTGCATGTCCCTAAGAGTCAGTAGAGGCATTTATAAAAAATGTTGATTCCCAAGTCCTACTTCAGATCTACTGAAACAGAACCTCTAGGGGAAGAACACAGGAATCGGTATTTTAAATGTCCAGGTGATTCTTATGATCATGTAAGTTTGGTTTATACTCCCGCGGTGAATCAAACTGTCTTCTATTGGTCTAAGAGAGTAAGAGCACTCCCTAAAAGGGTACCTCATTATGAAAGCAACTAATATCCTGGGAAGAATTTTGTTTAAGCATGTTCTTAAATTAATGAATAGTAAAAACAATTTAACTCTAAAATCACCAAATAAAGCAAAATTAAAATCTCCTTCCTGGTCTGGTTTTACTTGGGAGTCATTATTTCAGTCATTCTTTTGATCTTATATTAAAACCTTTCTACTTCAAAAGGGAAGGCAAAAAATTTCTAAGGACTTACGTTGCCATATGTGCACTCCAACCGAGGGTAAAGGGTGGTTTTGTATTTTCAGTGCAATGCGATGACAGAGTGAGGTATCTAGGAATGATGACTTGCTGTCCAATCTTATTGTTAAGTGAGAGAGTCACATTAAAGCTATATCGTTTCAAATGAAGAATGAGGACCCTGAAAAACAGGTGATGATGTCATTACTAATTCATATGTAATAGAGGTAGCTCTCTTATAGGTTAAAAGAGAACTCAATTATATTAGACAAGTTTTGACTTAAAGAATATATTTAGCCAAACTCAAGATTCTTCAAAGAATAGTTACTGAATACCTAACATGTGCTAGGCATTAGGACAGATATTAGGCATATAAATATAAATAAAGCATGGGCACTGGGTAGATTAATGAGGTTGGGGTAAAATACTTTTTTGGTTCCTCAAAAAAATAACAAAAAATAAAACACATCAGACAATACTAAATTTTTAAATGTTCGTTTTGATATTGGGCAAAATCCTTATTCACTTCAATGTTATATACATTAAAAACAAAACAAAACAAAACAGATGTTAAACACCCACTAGGAAAACAATATTTATTAAATTAAAATGTTATACAATCCTTATGTTTGAACTTTAATTGTTTCAAGATGATTTTTAACAAGAATGTTTGTCTTATTTCAGTAGCTATGGAGAAAGCTAAAAGAAAACAGAAAACTTTTCCCAACCTAGAAAAAGGTTCTACAAAAATCTGCATACCAAATCTGCTTTGTGGGTCTGAAAAGGCTTTTAGCTCTTTAGAAACACTTAATTCTTTTTGGTTACTACTGTGGTAACCTTTCACCTATGATACAGAACAAAACCTCTGCCTAATGGACCAAATGTATTTCACTGTCTACAGGAACACTTTAAAAATTGAGTTTAAAAATTATTATGGGAATAAATTTCTAGGCAATAGAAATATCTGATTTATGGAAAACTGTTTCCTTTCATACCATATATATCTTCATCACAGATGCCGCAAACTCAAAAATTTGCAAATTGAACTTATCAATTGTACTTCTCTTTAAAAAGTATGCTAGAATTCATAACCTTCAAATTTACAACTTGAGAGAACACAGGGCCCAGCTGATATGAAGAAACTAAAATTAAAGTCAAATACTTTGACTAAAATTTCAGATAATCCTAACCAAAATAAAACGTAGCATGAAACAGGCAGGTCAGTAAAAAAATCACTGATGTGCAAAGCGAGACAAACTAAAAGTGAACACATTTGATAAAGATGCCAGGTCCTTTAAAATAAAAGTAGAGAGGACAAGCTGAAAGAGCCCCGAAAAAGAACTTCTAGGGTTTAGGACAGCAGGTGAAGGCTGCACACCACCCAGAGAGAGGGACAGAAAAGGGAAATCGCGACAACAGAACCATGAGGTGCAAGTAGCAGCTTCTGCTGCTGCCGGCACCCTCCTCCACACTCTTCAGAATTCTCGGGCCTCTGGGCCCGCGACCACAAACAAAGGGGGCTTCAGGGATCTGCCACTCCCGGAAAGGGGAGAGAGAGGGACACAGCCTTAGGCTGACTCAGGTTCTGACCTGAAATCTGGGCTGCGGAGACCCTTCCACACGGCGGTTTGCCCTGGGAGCCTAGAAAGGACTGGAGAAATCCGACCTTCCCAACCTCCCTCTCTTCTAGCCTGGACTAATTGTTGAGGACTCCACGGGAGAGGTCTTCTAGGATTCAGAAGGGAGTGGAAATATTTCCTAGATGGGAAAAGGGGGGCGCTACGAGAGAAGTCTGGAGAACTATCTTAGAAAGTTTGAATCACAGGACTCTTAGCTCCCAGACAGGAAGCTCTATCTAATTGATCTGGCCTGTGTCACAACAAATACGCTCCGACCAGGCATTGAATTGAGAGCTGCCAACAAGCGCAATTTCCTGGCAAACCAAGGAAGTACACATAAGAAAATTAATAAGTAGGAGAGGCTTTTCCTGGCCTCTATAGCCTCCCTGCCCAAGGCCCTAGGAAACGACTCTACAACCAGTTACTGGGTCCAGTGCCCAGTTTTGAGCAACCAGCAGAACAATCCTAACAATCAAGGTTGAGCCAAAAATCAAAGAGCTGTGGTAACTCACAGCCTCCTGCCACTAAAACCCCATAAAGAGAAAGAGATAGAGCATCTAAGTAAAATACAAACTAACCAGATGCCTAAGCACCAGCAAAAAATTACGAGCCATACTAAGAAAATAGAAGACATGGCCCACGAAAAGGAATACAGCAAAGTCCCAGAAGAGATGCAGAATTTGAAAAAACTAATCAGTGAGATGAGCACACATTTCCAAAATCAAATTGAGATGAAAGAGAATATAGTTAAAGAGATCAATGACATCAAGAAGTCATTGAGCGAACGCAAAGAAGAATTTGAAATCCTGAACAGAAAAGTAACGGGGTTCATGGGAATAAAGACACAATAGGTGAAGTCAAAAATACATTTGAGGCATACAACAGCAGACTCGAAATGATAGAAGAAAGAATAAGTGATACTGAAGACAGAGCAGCTAAAATTGAAGAGAGAAAAGAACGAGAGAGAAAAGAATGGAAAAAATTGAGCAGGGGCTCAGAGTGTTGAATGACAACACAAAACGCAAGAACATACGTGTCATGGGAGTTCAGAAGGGGAAGAGAAAGGAAAAGGGGCAGAAAGAGTATTTGAGGAAATAATAGCTGAAAATTTCCCAACTCTACGAACGAAATGAACTTACATGTCCAAGAAGCACACCGTACCCCAATAAGAATAAATCCAAATAGAGCTACGCCAAGACACATATTATTCAGAATGTCAAATGTAAAAGATAAAGAGAAAATTCTCAGAGGAGCGAGAGAGAAGCAAACGATCACGTACAAAGGACGTCCAGTAAGACTTTGTGCAGATTTCTCTTCAGAAACCATGGAGGCAAGAAGACAGTGGTATGATACAATTAGGAAACTGAAAGAGAAAAGCTGCCAGCCGAGAATTCTTTATCCAGGAAAACTGTCCTTCAAATATGAAGGTGAGTATAAAGTATTCACAAACAAACAGAAACTAAGAGAGTTTGCAAAAAAGAATCCACCTTTGCAGGAAATATTAAAGGAAGCCTTAGAACCCGAAAGAAAAAGACAGGAGAGAGAGGCTTGGAGGAGAGTATAGAAGAAAGAAAAGCAGAAAGGATAACCAAAAGAGTAAAAAGAGAGACAAAAATAAGATGACATATGAAAACCAAAGAATAAAATGGAGGAAATAAATAGTGCATTTTCAGTAATATCATTGAATGTGAATGGATTAAATTCCCCAATCAAAAGATACAGGCTGACAGAATGGATAAAAAAACATGAGCCATCCATATGCTGCTTACAAGAAACTCACCTCAGACCCAAGGATACAAACCGGCTGAAAGTAAAAGGTTGGAAAACGATACTCCACGCGAACAGTAAACAGAAAAGAGCAGGGGTAGCTATACTAATATCAGACAAAACAGACTTCAAATGCAAAAAAGTGATAAGAGATGAGGAAGGCCATTATATATTAATAAAAGGGATGATCCTCCAGGAAGATATAACAGTCATAAATATCTACGCACCTAACCAGGGTGCCCCAAAATATATGAGACAAACTCTGGCAAAACTGAAGGGAGAAATAGACATTTCTACAATAATTGTCGGAGACTTCAACACCCCTCTCACATCATTAGATAGAACAACTAGACAGAAGATCAACAAGGAAACAGAGAACCTGAACAATATGATAAACAAGTTAGACCTAACAGACATATACAGAACACTGCATCCAAACTCAGCAGGTTATACATTCTTCTCAAGTGCCCATGGATCTTTCTCCAAGACAGACCCCATGTTAGGTCAAAATGCAGCTCTTAATAAATATAAAAAGATTGAAATTATACAAAGCACCTTCTCAGATCATAATGGAATGAAACTAGAAATCAATAATAGACAGGAAAAAAGTAAATTTGCAAATGTGTGGAGACTGAACAACACACTCCTAAATATTCAGTGGGTCAAAGAAGAAATTGCAAGTGAAATCAGTAAATATATTGAGACAAATGAAAATGAGAACACAACATATCAAAACTTATGGGATACAGTGAAAGCAGTCTTGAGAGGGAAATTTATGGCCCTAAATGCCTATATTAAGAAACAAGAAAGAGCTAAACTCCAAGATTTAACTGAACAACTTGAGAAACTAGAAAAAGAACAGCAAACTAATCCAAAAGCAGAAGGAAAGAAATAATAAAGATTAGAGCAGAAATAAATGAAAATGAGAACAGAAAAACAAGAGAAAATCAACAAAACCAAAAGCTGGTTCTTTGAGAAGATCAATAAAATTGACAAACCCCTTGCTAGACTAACAAAGAAAAAAGGGAGAAGATGCAAATAAATACAATCAGAAAGGAAAGGGGGGATGTTACAAATGACCTCACAGAAATAAAAGGAATCATAAGAGGATATTATGAGAAACTACATGCCAACAAACTAGACAACCTAGATGAAATGGACAAATTTCCCGAAACGCACAACCAACTACACTGACCTACAAGAAATACAAGAACTTAACAAACCAATCACAATTAAGGAGATTGAATCCGTCATCAAAAATCTCCCAGCAAAGAAAAGTCCAGGACCTGATGGCTTCACAGGTGAATTCTACCAAGCATTTAAAAAAGAATTAACACCAATCCTGTTTAAGCTCTTTCAAAAAATTGAAGAGGAGGGAAAATTACCCAACATATTTTATAAAGCCAACATCATCCTAATACCAAAGCCAGACAAAGATTCCACAAGAAAAGAAAATTACAGACCAATCTCTCTCATGAACATAGATGCAAAAATTCTCAACAAAATACTTGCAAATCGAATCCAACAGCATATCAAAAGACTTATACATCACGACCAAGTGGGATTTATTCCTGGTATGCAAGGCCGGTTCAACATAAGAAATCAATCAATGTAATACACCACATTAACAAATTGAAGGAAAAAAACCACATGATCATCTCAACAGATGCAGAAAAGGCATTCGACAAAATCCAACATCCTTTTTTGATAAAAATACTTCAAAAGATAGGAATAGGGAAGCGGCTGTGGCTCAATCAGTGGGGCTCCCGTTTACCATGTGGGAGGCCCCGGGTTCGGTTCCTGGGGCCTCCTGGTGAGGGCAGGCCCACCTGCACGGCGTGGTTGGCTGACCCGGCGAGCACAAGCAGCAAGGGGGGCATAAATGAATAAATAAATAAAATCTTAAAAAAAAAAAAAAAAAAAAAAAAAAGATAGGAATAAAAGGAAAATTCCTCAATATGATAAAAGGCATATATGAAAAACCCACAGCCAACATCATACTCAATGGGGAAAGGTTGAAAGCTTTCCCCCTAAGATCAGGAACAAGACAAGGATGCCCACTGTCATCATTGTTATTCAACATTGTATTTGAAGTTCTAGCGAGGGCAATTAGACAAGACAAAAAAATTAAAGGCGTCCAAATAGGAAAAGAGGAAGTAAAACTCTCACCTTTTGCGGATGACATGATCCTGTATTTAGAAAATCCTGAAGTATCCACAACAAAGCTACTTGAACTAATAAGTGAGTTCAGCAAAGTGGCAGGATACAAGATCAACACACAAAAATCAGTAATGTTTTTGTACACTAGTACTGAACAATCTGAGGAGGAAATCAGGAGGAAAATTCCATTTTCAATAGCAACAAAAAGACTCAAATACCTAGGAGTTAATTTAACCAAAGAAGTACAGGACCTATATGCAGAAAACTACAAAACAATGCTAAAAGAAATTTAAAAAGACCTAAGCAAATGGAAAGACATTCCGTGTTCATGGATTGGAAGAATAAATATCGTGAAGATGTCAATCTTGCCCAAGCTGATTTATAGATTCAATGCAATACCAATCAAAATCCCAACAGCTTACTTTACAGAATTAGAGAAGGCAATCACCAAATTCATCTGGAAGGGTAAGTGCACCCGAATAGCCAAAAGCATTCTAAAAAAGAAGAGCAATGTGGGAGGAATTTCACTGCCTTACCTTGAAACATTACAAAGCTACAGTGGTCAAAACAGCATGGTACTGGCATAAAGACAGACACATCGATCAGTGGAATAGAACTGAGAACCCAGAAATAAAGCCTCACCTATACAGTCAACTGGTTTCTGACAAACCTACCAAGCCCACACTAACAGGAAAAAAGAGTCTCTTGAACAAATGGTGTTGGGAGAACTGGATATCTATAACCAAAAGAATGAAAGAGAACCCCTATCTCACCCCCTATACAAGAATCAACTCAAAATGGATCAAAGATATAAATATAAAAGCCAGGACCATAAAACTACTAGAAGAAAATGTAGGGAAACATCTTCAAGACCTTGTAGTAGGTGGTGGTTTCTTGGACCTCACACCTAAAGCACGTGCAACAAAAGAAAAAAATAGATAAATGGGACCTCCTCAAAATTAAACACTTTTGCACCTCACAGGACTTTGTCAGAAGGGTGAAAAGGCAGCCAACTCAATGGGAAAAAATCTTTGGAAATCACATATCTTATCAGATAAGGGTTTAATATCCAGGATATATAAAGTGATGTTACAACTCAACAATAAAAAGACAAATGATGCAATTAAAAAATGGGCCAAAGACTTGAATAGACATTTCTCCAAAGAAGAAATACAAATGCCAAAAAAAACACATGAAGAAATGCTCAACATCACTCATGATTAGGGAAATGCAAATCAAAACTACAATGAGATATCATTTCACACCCATCAGAATGGCCACTATTAAAAAGACAGAGAACTACAAGTGTTGGAGAGGATGTGGAGAGATAGGAACACTTATGCACTGTTGGTGGGAATGCAGGATGGTACAACCACTATGGAGGACTGTTTGGCAGTTCCTAAAGAAGTTGAATATAGACTTGCCATGTGACCCTGCAATACCACTACTGGGTATATACCCAGAAGAACTGAGAGCAGTGACACGAACAGACATCTGCACACCGATGTTCATAGCCACATTATTCGCCATTGCCAAAAGCTGGAAACAATCCAGGTTTCCATCAACAGATGAATGGATAAACAAACTCTGGTCTATTCACACGATGGAATATTATGCAGCTGTAAGAAGAAATGAAGTCATAAAGCATATGGCAACATGGATGAACCTGGAGGACATTATGTTGAGTGAAGCAAGCCAGACACAAAAGGACAAATACTGTATGAATGCATTACTATGAACCAAATATATTGTGTAATATATTGTTTGATTAAAAAAAAAAAAAAATTTACATGGATCTGTGGCAGTTTGATGTAATTATGAATTCCAAAAATATAATTGAATCATGCTTGTAAACTGATCTGTTAATCTGGGCATGATTAGGTTAGGATTAGGGCGTTGAGCCCCACCCCTTGGTGGGTGGGGAATTGAATATAAAAGGCAAGGCAAAGGAAAGTTGAAACAGTCTTTTGAGAAGAAGTTTTGATGTTGGAAAAAAGCCTCCAGGAGAAGAGAAGCAAGCAGTTCGCCTGATCATCTACAGCTGACCTTGTGGAGGAAACAGGGGCTAAGCCTGGAGAGAAACGCAGCCCCAGGAAGAGAGGAACCCCAGAAGCCTGAACCCTGGCAAACGCCCGGCAGCTGTCTTGCTCTAACACGTGGCAATGGACTGTGGTGAGAGAAGAAACTTAACGCTTTATATGGCCTGGTATCTGTGGACTTCTACCCCAAATAAATACCCTTTATAAAGACCAACCCATTTTTGGTATTTCACATTAGCACCTTCTTGGCTGACTAATACATGTATCCATTACATTTAATTGAGAAATGTATATATTTATTCATCTGTGTTTACTTTTTAGTTTTTAATTGTTTATGTTTTCAATTATTAAATGTACAAAATAAAGTTAAAAAAAAAGTAAACTGGCTTTGAATATTGCAATAAACAAAAATAGAGCAAGTCTAATCATTAGGATTAAGATACAGAAGCTAAACTTAAATTTGGAATAAATTAACACGAGTGATCTACTAGAAGGACAAAACCAACCAACCAAACGGAAAAAAAAAAAAAAAAAAAAAAGGAGAAAAATTCACCTTAGCATATTTTTGCACTGGAAAGAGAATGAGAAAGGAAAAGACATCCAAACTGCCAGGTCAAACAAGTCTTTTTTTTTTTTTTAAAGATTTTATTTATTTATTCATTTATCCCCCCCTTGCTGCTTGTGCTCGCTGGGTCAGCTAACCACGCCGTGCGGGCGGGCCTGCCTTCACCAGGAGGCCCCGGGAACCGAACCCGGGGCCTCCCATATGGTAAACGGGAGCCCTACTGATTGAGCCACAGCTGCTTCCCTCAAACAAGTCTTTAATTGTACACTGGTTTCCTTAGTCAGTGACAGCTGGTAACAACCAATCCTTTGCCTAAAGATTTCCTCCCTTCACCTTTCTGCCTCAGAACACTCTCATAATACTCATAAGTAGGAAAGAACAAAGTTTTTTAGGTCAAAGATATAAACTATGGTGAACACAACACTATGATGAAGAAAAAGTCATTTCTTTAACAAAACAAAAAACAAAAAACAAAACTCATTTTCTAGAAAAGAGTAGATTATGGAATATAGAAGAACTAGTCTCTAAGGCTAGGTTCCAGAAACTTACACTCATAGAAAACTGAAGCTAATAAAAGAAAGCAAAGCACTCCACCGGCAAAGTGGCATATAAATATTTAATATTAATAATAACCTTGTTTGTGGTTGAGACCTATTCCTGGGAAGTAAAAGCTATCCTATAATGACAGCATATTTTTTTCTAAGTAGGTAGGGTTTTACTTTTGTTTATATAGATCTAATACAATATAAGTTAAGGATTTCATTCCTAATTCAGAAAAATAGCCTTAACTTACTAACATTCTCTAAGACATACTGAATAAAGGTACACACAAATTTTTTAAAAATTAGTCTTCCTATTTTATTTTTATGCACACGTGTATGTGTCTATAGCAGATTTTTACTGAAGGTTTGATATAAGAACAACAAATTGTAATTGAACGTACTGAATTAAAAACCTACCAGCTAGTACCTATCATTATTCCAATGATTCACCAGCCACATCCTCTTTTAGAAATAGACTTGTTACCATTTTTTTGGGGACTCTCAAGATCCTTCTCCCAGCCTTCAACATCCCAAAGCTTCTTCCTTTTCTATGCAAGAACATTATAGCTGTCTGCCTTCTACCCATTTCTTACCTCAGTTTTGCTTAACCAATCCATTCTGGTAAGCTTCACTGATTCAGTAATAATTTTATGTACTTTATAGAAGAAAAATGGAAGAACAGTTAAATTTACCTGGGTAGCCTGTTAAATTTGTGCCTGACAAGAGCACACTTCCCACCACACTTCTCACAGGAATACTCAAGTTCTTCTGCCTATAAAAAGACACGTGAAAAATAAAGAAGAGTGAAGCTGAACCAGCACTCACCCATTAAATGTGAATAATCTTTGCCAGTCAAACTGGTTCAGTGGAATGAAAAGTTCTCAGTTTAAATTTGTGTTTAGAGCCACAATTCTTACTAAATTAAGACCTAATCCTCAAATTATAGTTTATATTATAATATCACGTCCTAATTTAGAATTTTTACAAAGGAAACATTTCAATTTACGATAGTAACTAGACTCTACAGTAGCAGATTCTCAAGCCTGGGGAGATTTCTCCATGGATACACATGTACCACTGCCAAGAATATATCCAGATTTTACTATTTGGCCATAGCAGAGATAAGAAAATCTTAAGGTCAAGCAGAGTTTCTAGTCTGTTAGTTGTAACTTTACCCCTTTCTTATAATGGAAATCAATCTTCTGGTAACAGCCCACTAAACACAACTGCTCTAAAAGGACCAAAGTTTGGGGGAGGATTCATTACCTAGAGAAAACTGAAACGAGAAACCCTTAAAAAATGGGAGTAAGCGATACAAAGGAAAAGCTTCAAAGTCTATGATAATAAGAGTAATAGCAAAGTGATTAAAACAAAAAGAAAGCAAAGAATTTATCTTTGGGTGAAACTGTTCATCATTTAAGGAACAGAAGTTTTCTAAAAAGCTTACCTTTTCACCTAAGGCTAACCTTAGGAATGACAATCCTACATTTGCTGTAACTAAAAATTTATTTGGATAAACAGGACTCTCCTTTTTTTTTTTTTTTTTTTACCAGGAGGTCCCGGGGATCGAACCCGGGTCCCTCCATATGGGAGACGGACGCCCAACCATTTGAGCCACATCCGTCCCCCACGGACTCTTCCTTTTCTAACAGGGTAAATTCAATCTAAGGAAAAGCAAAGAGTATTTTTTCATTCCTCACATCTTAATGTATCAACTTACATAGTATCTCCAATTTTAATTCATGTTACCAAATTTTAGCACATGTCACTTCATATGCATTAAATTAATATATATTTACAAATAATGAACTGCTTCTAAGGTTGTCAATATTTACTATAGGGTTAAATGTCTAATCTATTCAACCTAGAAAACAAGTTATCTGCTTCCAATATATAATGGTCTTCTTAGATGAGTTAACAATTAGATTTACCAAGCTTTAAAAAATAAACATTATTTATAATACCTCATTTTTCCCAAATAATTCTGTTGAAACTCTGCCTTGAAGAAAGCAACTTCAAATACAATTATCTAATACATATAAAATTCAGTTATGTGAAAATAATAAAGATTAGTATTTACCCTAAAGAAAAGATCAAGAGAATCTTGAATTGACCGAGGAGGAAGTGGCTTTTTCCTTCGAGGAAGGTCGATGGAGAGGTCATTAAACTGTTCTTTTTTGGGAATAGTCTCTCCACATCTGAAAGAATAAAAGGAAACAAACAAAACCCTTTAGAGGTGTGACTGTGCAAAACAAAATAAATATGAATGTTTTAGTTTACCATCTGCTAAAACAATAGCATACAATGGGTTGGCTTAAACAATGGAAATATATTGGCTCAGTTTTTTTTTTTTTTAAAGATTTTATTTATTTATTCATTTATCCCCCCCTTGCTGCTTGTGCTCGCTGGGTCAGCTAACCACGCCGTGCGGGCGGGCCTGCCTTCACCAGGAGGCCCTGGGAACTGAACCCGGGGCCTCCCATATGGTAAACGGGAGCCCTACTGATTGAGCCACAGCCGCTTCCCTTGGCTCAGTTTTGAGACTAGGAGAAGTCCAAAATCAAGGCATCAGTTAGGCAATACTTTGTCCTTAAAGTTTGTTGTGTTCTGAAGTTGACTGCCTATGATCCTTGGTCCTTGGCTTTTCTGTCACATGACAGCATCTTTTCCTTTCTCTTCTGAGTTCCACTGACTTCCAGCTTCTGGCCACTCCCCGTGGCTTTTTTTGTGTGCACGTGTGTCCAATTTCCTTTGCATATAAGCCATATTAGATCAAGGTCCACTCTCATTCAGTTTTTGTACACCTTAACTAATAACATCTACAAAAGTCCTATTTACAAATGGGTTCACAGCTACAGGACCAGGGGTTGGGAGCTGAACATGCCTTTTGTGAGGGACATGATTCAATTTCCAACAGTCCACCCTCTGGACTACAAAAAGACATTCTTCCCACATGCAAAATATATTCATTCCATCACAACACTCCAAAGCCTTAAGTCATTTCAGTAACAATGCTAAGTACAGAGTCTCATCAAATTCAGTTATGGGTGTGGTCTATCGTGGGGCAAAATTCTTCTGTGGATGGACTGAAACCTAGAAAACAAGTTATCTGCTTCCAATATACAATGGTGGTATAGGAATAGGATAAACATTCCCATACCAGATGGGAGAAACTGGAAGGAAAGCAGGGGTCATAGATCTCAAACAAGTCCAAAACCCTTCAGGACAAACTCTTTTAGATCTCAAAGTCTGAGCGTCATCTGTAGCTAGATGCTTTAACCTGTGGGACTGAATGGAATGGCAACCCCACCCCTTCCAAGCGCTTGTGCAACAGTCATGCTCTCCCTGAACACCGGGATGTAAGCCCCACCCTCTCTGAGCATTGGAATGAATGCCAGGGCACAGGTCCCACCATCTCTGAACAATGGGGAAATAGCCAAGCTCTGTGCAAATGCTGGGGCACAGGTTTCACCATCTCCAAGTACTGGGGTGGTGGTACTCTCCCTGAACAACAGGGCATGAGGCCTCCTGCTTCCAAGCACAGGGGTGGGCCTACTCTCTTGGCACAAGGAGAATTTTTTGGTCCAGACCTTTACTTCCATGGTTCTGCCCTTGAAGTCATTCTTCCTTCAATTCATCCCTTCTCTGTCCCTTTCAGTCCAGGCTGGCAGTCGTTGTGCTCCTACAAATTTTGCAAAAACCTTCTCGATTCTGCATGCAGCTCAAGCAGGGTCAAATCATCAGATAATAGAACTTTCCACAGATCCTTCCTGAATAACTGCATTTCCAATTCTGACTTCCACTGAAATTAAGGATTGGATCCATGTTCAGCCACACCCTCTTTAGCAAAGTGTTGGCCAGTTAAACCCTCATAAGGAGCCCTTTTCTCTGGGGATTCACTTCCTAAAAGTGCAGGAAGGTCCCTGATAGAACCACTTCTGGCCCTGGTCTCAGGGCACACTACCTGAGAATTTTCCAAATCATTCTTTGTGCTTAACAATTCAATCCTCTTTCCTCACTCATTTCTCTATAAACTGCAAGGAGAAAATAGGCTGCACCTTCCATATCTAGCATGGAAATCTCATCTAAATACCCAAGTTCATCACTTTCAAGTTGTGCCTTCCATTCAACATCAGAACACAGTTTCACTAAATTCTGTGCCATTTTATAACAAGGACTGCCTTTCCTCCAGTATCTATTAACATATTAATCATTTCCATCTAAGACCTTATGTGGAAGTAACTTTATTTATTTATTTATTTGGAGGTCCCAGGGATTGAACCTAGGTCCCTCCATATGGGAGATGGATGCTCAACCATTTGAGCCACATCCGTCACCCTGGAAGTAACTTTAATGTCTATATTTCTACTAATGGTCTCTTCAAAGCAATCTACTTTTTCTATCAAAAATCTTACAATTCTTCCAGCCTCTATTCATCACCCAATCCTAAAGCCATTTCCATATTTTTAGGTATTTGTAATAGCAGCACCCCATTCCTGATACCAAAAACTGTTTTAGTTTCCTACCTGATAAAACAAATACCCATATAATGTGTTGGCTTAAACAATGGAAATTTACTGGTGCATGGTTTTGAGGCTAGAAGTCCAAAATTGAGGTGTCAGCAAGGCAATGCTTTCTCCCTAAAGACTGTGACATTCTGGGGCTGGCTGGCTGTGATCCTTATTCCCTGGCTTTTTCATCACATGGCAATGCATATGACAGTGTCTTCTCCTTTCTCTTCCAGGTTCCACGGACTTCCAGCTTATGGCTGCTCCCTGTGGCTTTCTTTTTGTATGTGCATTTCCAATTACCTTTGCTTATAAGGTTTTCAGCCGTATTGGTGTAAAGCCCACCCTCATTTTGTTTGGGAACACCTTACCCTCAGAACCAGGGGTGAACATTGTCTTTTGTGGGGGATATGATTTGGTCCTAAACAACAAATACACTTGAGAAACATTGTTCCCTCAAAGAACTTATTAGGTACCGACAGACTGTAACCAGGATAAAAAATATACATTTAAGACTTTTCTTGTTCTTACTTTAACACTTAATAAATTAATATAGATAAAAATCTCAATTGCATACTAAGGCATGTATTAAAAAAACAAACTTTTAAAAAATAAAGTGTAACATAATATAGAAAAGTGAACCACTTAGAAGTGTACAGCTTGATGAATTATCAGAGTTAACACTCTTATGTAATCACCAGTTAAATTAAGGAATAAATTACGATAAACTCCCTAGAAGTACCTTCACATGCCATTTCACAATCATTACCAACCTTTCTTCTCCCCAAAAGTAATCATTATTCTGATTTCCAACAGTTTAGTTGAGCTTTGGCTGTTTCTGAATTTGATATAAATGGAGTCATACAGTAAGTTTACTTTCTTTCTTTTTTTTTTTACTGGGAGGTCCCAGGGATCGAACCCCCGTCCCTCCATATGGTGGTAGATGGACACCGAACCTCTTGAGCCACATCCATTTCCCAGTAAGTTTTCTTTTAAATAGCCTTTTTTCTTCAACATGACTGTGAGATTCAATTATGCTTCCTGTATATGATTGTGTTCATTCATCTTCACTGTTGTCTAGTATTAATCTGTGAAATACCACAATTTATTCATATTACTACTGATGAACATTTGGATTGTTTTCAGTTTTTGGCTATATGAACAATGATGCTATGAAAATTCTATGTGTTTTTGGTACACATATATAGGCACTTCTGTTAGGTGGTAAAATTGTTTGTTCATTGAATATATTTTTATTAAGTTAAAAAAAAAAATAGGGGAGCGGGTGTGGCTCAGGCCGTTGGGCATTTGCCTCCCATGTGGGAGGGAGGACCCAGGTTCAGTTCCCAGTGCCTCCTGGAGAAGGCAAGCAAACAATGAGCAGACAAAGAGAACCATCTGCAGGGGGGTAGGGGAGTGGGGTGGATAAATTTTAAAAATAAATCTTTAGAAATATCCAGTGTGGCACAGTGAACAGTGTGCATGTGAGGTGGCACAATGTTCAATTTTCCCCACGTAATTTGGAGCCAGTGGGGCTTGTGACCCATCACACCGTGAAAGAGACGCCGCTCTCAAACTGCGAGCGCCACTTCTTACTCTGTGCTATCGAAGAGAATAAGCAGCTGGATAGCAGACAAACCTATGATTATAGGAACATCAAGATTTCATTTGGAACAGATTATGGGTGCTGTATAAGAGTTCTTGGGCGGGTTTCCTGTGAACTCGTTTTCTCCAAAACTCAACAGGGCAACAGAAGGTACGCTTTTTTTTTTTTTTTACCTTGAACTCTCTCAGATGGCTGCCCCGGCTTCCAAACCTGACAGGCAATCAGATCTCTTGGTGAAGTTGAATTAACTCTTGGAAAGATGTCTAAGAAATTTGAAGTGCATAGACACTGAACTCTCTGCGTTGTTGCTGGTGAAAAGGTTTGGCAAATACATATGGATCTATATTTATTAAATCATGATGGGAATATTATTGATGCTGCCAGCATTGCTACAATTGTGGCCCTGTGTCACTTTCGAAAACCTGATGTATCGGTTCAAGGAGATGAAGAAACACTGTATATACCTGAAGAGCATGATCCTGTACCACTGAGTATACACCACATGCCCATTTGTGTCAGTTTTGCCTTCTTCCAGCAAGGAACATATTTATTGGTGGATTCCAATTAATGAGAAGAACGTGTAATGGGTGGCTTGCTAGTGATCGCCATGAATAAGCATCGAGAGATTTGTACCAGTCAATCCAGTGGTGGATTACGACTACTAAAAGATCAAGTTTTGAGATGCAGTAAAACAGCTGATATGAAAGTAGGAGAAATTACAGTGCTAATACAGAAAGCTTTGGAGAATGACCAGAAAGTTCGGAAAGAAGGTGGAAAGTTTGGCTTTGCAAAATCTATAGAAAATAAAAGGATCACAGCATTTAAAATGGAAAAAGCCTCTATTGATACTTCTGACATAGAGGAGAAAGCAGAAGAAATCACTGCTGAAGCTGAACCTCCTTCAGAAGTTGTTTCTAAACCTGTGTTATGGACTTCTGGAAATGCCCAAACTGGAGAGGGAGCAGAAAACTCCTGGGGTGATCTTGAAGATTCTGAGAAGGAAGAAGAGGATGAAGGTGACAGTGATGAAGCTATCATCCTTGATAGTATAAAAATGGACACTGGAGTAGAAGTCTCCAATATTGGAAACCAAGGAACTGTTATAGTAATCTCAAGACAGTGAAGAAGAAGAAATGAGCCAGACAAGGATCCACAGAAAATAAGAACACCGACCATCAGTGCCAAACAAGAAAAGGCACCAAGTAAAAAGCCATGAAAAACAGAAAAAAGAAGAGAGCTGCTAATTAAAGCTAATATAGTTATATATACTATTAAAAGGCTATTTATTCAGTGCTAACAACGCTGGGTATTTTTTATTTGCAAATGCATTATAAATATATAATTGTTAATATATATTTTTTTCCTTTTCTTTCGTTTAATATATATTTTTAATATTATGCTTTAAAATAAACCACGTGGAATATCGGGGGGGGGGGAGGATTCTGAGATCAAAACTCCATATGCAATTTACCTGGAAGCAAATTTACTTCTTTTAACTAGTTTTAGTTGACTTTGTCTTCAAATCAGTGTTTTTAGCAATATTCAGTTTTCTGCCCCAGTTCCTTACCACCACAGTTGAGACAGGGCACCATATGAAAAATACATTTGTTTTCATTCAATATTTATTGAATCCTCTCTTTGATAGGCAGAATTCTAGAAAAATACTCTAATGACCCCCACCCTTGATTGTGGATATAACCTGTGAATAAGATGAGCTATCACTCCCGTGATCATGTTACATTACATGGTAAAAGAAATTTTACAGATTTAATTAAGGTTACTAATCAACTGACACTGAGTTAGTAAAGAAAAGAGATTATGTGGGTGGGTCTGACCTAATCACAGGAACCCTTTAAATCTGGGTCTAGAGGTCAGAGACAGAAGAAATCAGGGATTAAGTCTGAGAAATGTGCTTCTGCTGGCCTGGAAGAAAGTAAACAGCACTGTTGTGAACTACCTATGGGGTCCATGTAGTAAGAAATGGAGACACCCTTTAGGAAATGAGTGACCCCTGCCAACAGCTAGTACAGAAGCTTGACCTTCAGAACTGTGAGTTGAAGCTGCTAAATATATGACAATCTGTCACACAGCACCAAAAAACTCTTATATGCCTGAAACTCCTATATACATGAAACTGTTCTAGGCACTGGGGTTATAGCAGCGAATAAATCAAGACAAAAATACCTCCCCTTATGAAGCTTTCCTTATAGTGGGAGAGAGAGATGTTAATGAAAAAGACACATAAGAAAAATACATGGAATGTTAGATCATAATAAGTGCTAAGGAGGAAAAACAAAGTAGGGAAGAGGGAAGTGAAGGATCAGGGTAGATGGTTGGAATTTTAGATAGGGTGGCATGAGCAACTGGCTTCTACATAAAAACCTGAAGGAGGGAGCGTACTGGCTATTGAATATATGACTGAAGAGAATTTGATTTATTTATTTATTTTTATTTTTAAAATTTATTTTATCTTACTGGGAGGTCCCAGGGATCGAACCCTGGTCCCTCCATATGGTAGACGGATGCCGAACCTTTTGAGCCACATCTGTTTCCCCGAAGAGAATTTGAGACAGAAAAATACAGCAAGTGTAAAGGCCTTGAAGCAGCAGGATTCTGGCATATTTGAAAAAAAAAAAAAAGGATGTTTGGTTAGAATAGAATGAGCAAGGAGAAAGAGCGATAAGAGATGAAGTCAAAGAGTTAACTGGGAGGCGGTGCGCTGAAAAGCAGATCATAAGGGCTTCTGTACGATTTTTTTTGGATCCGTTTTGTAAGCATTTCATTAAATCAGGGCTGATATGAGCTAACTACCATTTTAAAAGGGTCACTTTGGCTAATATGCTTTAAAAAGCCTGCAGAGAGACAAGGGAAGAAGTACAGAGATTAGCTCAGAAGATATTGCAACAATCCAGGTAAGAGATAATAGTGGTTTGAACCAGGGTAGCAGCAGCAGAGGTGGTAAAAAGAGGTCAAATTCTGGATGTATTTTGAAGGTAGAATTGAAAGGATTTGCTGACTGATGAGATGTGGGTTGGGATAAAGAGAAGAGTTAAGAAATATACATTTTTGGACTGATTAAGTATAGAAATATCATTACCGAGATAGGAAAGACTGCAGAAAGAGGTTTTGAGAGGAATAGCAGGTACTTAGTAGTAGATATTTTAAGTTCTTCAAATGGAGAATTATTACTATACAGAAAACTACCTTATAATAACTGAAAAACCAGTCAATTTAAATTGAAGTAGTTTTGAAAAAATAAGTAAGTACATTTGGCATATCGGCCAAACTAACCAAACACCAGTTGGAACAAAGGTTGAACATGCAAAATTACAATTCAAAGGATATGGTATATGGAATCTTCCTTCAGTCAGAAACTATTTCGCATGTAAAGAAATTGTTTAAAGGAAATTACTAATAAAGCAACTAAGGCAAAGCCTTCAAGGAGGTGAGTGTAATGCTGTTGCTGCCCCACAGAACCTCTTGTTTCCGGACTTGGCCACACTCTTTGTGTCACCACCCAGCCTGGATGACAGGTGCACCAACTCAACTGTACACCCAACATCTGGGGGCTGCACAACTGGAGTGCCTGACTGATACCGGCTGGCACACTGCAGCACCCACTGTTCTGATATGGCCTTATTCCTTCCTGTATTGCCTGAGTCCACTGTGTACCTGCCCAGACATGACTGCCAGTGGCTACTTCCATCAGAGGCAACTGAAAGTTTTATATCAAAAGAAATTTTGTTGGCACCCCCACAATTTAATGAAATAACAAAACTTGAAAAGTCTGCTATTCTCTGACTTGAATTAAAAGGAAGGGAAAGATAGATTCTATCACATTATTAACTACTGATGAGCACACTAGTTTTTTTGGTTTTTTTTACAAGGAATTGAACTGTACTTGGAAGATCCAGACTTTCTCTTTAGAAAATTCTGTATCCAACTGGATATAAAAAAATTGAAATAATCATGAAGGCAAGAAATGTCATTGACTAGTGATGCAAAACTCCTGTCTTTTTAGTATCCACATGAATCCTTGTCATAATTACTAGAATGTTACAGCTGAAAGAGACCTCATTAAATGTATCATTTTGAGTAGCTTAAAAAACATAGACAGATATGGAAAACAGAGAATGGAGAGCCAATATATAGATTTTGGGTATTTCTGAAGGAAATTACAGAAAAATGAAAGAGAAGCAGTATTTAGAAAATAGTTTTCTTGAGCTGAAATAAAATCCAAATCCTCAGATAAAAAGGTCCCATCATGTTAAAGGCAAAATAAAAAAAAGTTTCCAATAACCAGATGTAAACTGTGAAATTATAAGTTTCAAACAAATAAATAGACTACCATAGATTTTCAGGAAGAAAAAGAAAATAGTACCCACAAAATCTGATTTCTCTAGAGTGCCAAAGAGTAACAGAAAACATTAGGGCAGCATCTATAATGTATTGAGGGTGGAAAGGCTGTGTGTGACTCAACAATTCTGTATTAAGAAATATATGATAGGGAGCAGGTGTAGCTCAGTGGCTGAGTGTTTGTTTCCCATGTATGAGGCCCTGGGTTCAATCCCTGGTACCTCCTTAAAAAAAATAAAAATACATATACATATATATACACATATACATATATATATGTATGAGGCCACAGAAATAATACTCACTTGTATAGGAGCTCTGAAAAAATTTATTTAGAGATGAACTATAAAAGACGAAAAGATTAAATAAAGTAAGACTTCTAGAAGTTAAGTACATGGCATAGAGATCCCAAGGATGAGCATGGAAATTAAGTAAATAAAGCAAGTCTAAATAATTATTGTAAACACGGTTTAAAAACATGTGAAACTTTAAAATAATTCAAATTTTGATCTATTTTATCTATAAATATAATTAAAAAGCTTTTTAATAAAAATAATTTGGTTAAAAAAAAAGTAACTATTTTGAAGGGATTTTTTCAGGGGTAAAAAAAAAAAGACAAGTATTCCCAAACAATTTGACATTCTACACAGTGATTTAAAAAACAAAACAACCGTAGCTCAAAATTAACTGCTTAGTCAGCACTAATACAAAGTATTTAAGTTCTCCTTAGGACCCTATCACCAGGCCATTTTATAGAAATATAAAAACACTGAAAAAAAGATATCTGACATAATCTGTGGGTTTGTTTTCCTCACGACATACGAAGGAAAATAAGAGGAATTCTTTCCATTTGGTATGTTACAGAAGTTTTAATTACTTGTCATAATGACTTAAAGGGGAAAAACGTTTTTTTAGAGACTACTTACGCTTTACAAATGATGGAATGCTGAACTTCAAACTCCAAATTAGTAATAACAGGGCAAGTATATACTCTGGTGGCTGAAATATCTAGTGAATCTTCTCCAGAAATAGGTTCAGTCTTCCAAGTTTTATTTAATTTTTCCATATCCTCTTTCAGCTGGTCTAAGCACTGACTTAAAAATTCATGAGCATCCTAAGAAGGTAATAAGATCCTCAATCAGATCAAAACACGTCTTGTCACAAAAATGGGTTATTAATATCGTGATTTGTTTGACTACAGCACTTGAAATTAAACGACATACATGAACAAGGCCATGTTTATTCTAATAAGGATTTGGGGGTACATATTTTGTGAACAAAGATGATGAACTTTAATTAATTATTTGTACTTTGCTAAAAAAAGGTTATTTTTCTAAAATAGCCTTTGGAGCTGAAACAGCCCAAGTTCTTGTATTGGCAAATCACATCTATATAATTAAAATATGATTAAATGCATAGAAGGGCCATACTGAACCTTACCATAACTCCCCAGGTTTTTCAACTCATGATGAACATACATAACTCAAATCTCATTTTAAAATAAAAATCAGGTTCACATTAAAATCATTTCAATTTCTCTATCTTTAAAAATGTTTACATATAGTAGTACTCACATTCTGCATATAACCAGAGAATCTCTCTGCTGTCGCTGAAATGGCATTTTTAACCTTCTTGAGTAAATCTTTTTTGGTCTCTGAATTACAGATATCTTTTTTAACAAGCAAGTGTGCAAAGCGTCTGGTAAAACAAAAAACAAGGTTAGGATGTTTTACAAGACATCTGAGATGGCCTAATATTTTAAAGATTAATGACTAACAATGGCACACAAAAATTTAAGTGTCTAAAATCCTATTATTCTGTAATCAATGAGGTAAAAGGTACTCAGAAAGTACATAACAATTACCTGATAAGTGCATTGAGTGGAATTTTCTTCCATGGGATACCTTGTTTAAGCAAATCATTTGCAAATGACTGGAGTGAAAATAGAGATTGTAAAATAGCATTCATATAGCATGTATTTCCCAAATTGGAGAAGCTGAAAATGAAAGAAATAGTGCTTTAGAAGAGAAAAGTAGTTCCTACATTATGTTCAGAATAGCAGGAGTTCTCACACTTTAGTATGCATCAGAATTATCTGGAGGGCTTGTTAAACTACACATTGTTGAGCCCCATCTCTAGAGTTTCTGATTCAGTAGGTCTGGAAAGAGAGAGGACAAAAATGTGCATTTCTAACAAGTTCCCAGGTGATACTGATACTGCTGGCCTCTGAATCACACTTTGAGAATGAATGCATCATAACAGTTCTGTTTCCTCTAACAAAAAATTACCCATTTTCAAATAAATGCTACAGAGGACTGGGGAACTTATCCAAAGAGCTTTTTTTTTTATAATTTTATTTTTTTTTCATTGAGAAATAGCTTATATATAACACCATGGTAGACTGAATTATATATACCGATTTAGACATGTTCTTAATCTTAATCCTTATTCCTGTGGACCCCTTATATATAGGACTTCTTGAAGATGTTATTTTTAGTTAAGTTATGGTGCCTTTAAGGAGCAGGCCAAAGGGAGAAGCAGGAAGCCAGCAGCAGCCCGGAAGAGAAAATAGAAGACATCACTATGTGACAGGAAGATGAAATACCAGCAAACCAGCACTGGAACACTGCTGTCCCAAGGAGGTAGCAAGCCGTGAGACAATTCCTGTTTTAAGCCAAAACCCATTGTGTGGTACTTGTGATAGTAGCTCAGAAAAACTAAGATGCATATATACACCCATGTAATCATCATCCAGATCAAGATACAGAATTCTCCAGAAGGTTTCTCATCACTTCAGAGGGTTCCTTGTAGACCCTCCCTATCAATACCATCCCAAAGATTAACCACTATTCTGAGTCTATTACTACAGATTAGTTTTGCCTATTCTTAAGGTTCATAGAAGGAATCATACAGTAGGAATTCTCTTTCACTTAGCATGTTTGTGAGTCATTCATATTGTGATATGGATAAGTAGGTCATCTTTTTTAAAATAAAGTTTTATTGAAATATATCATTCATACATGAACATAAATAAAAATAGGTGTATAGTAAAGTTGTGAACTTACAAAACAAACATGCATATCATCATAGAGGGATCCCATACATGACCCTATCACCAACACCTTGCAATGCTGTAAAATATTTGTTACAAACTATGAAATAGAATCATCAAAATTTTACTACTAATTAGAGCCCATATCTTGCATTTTGGTGTGTTTATCCCCCAACCCACTCAATTATTAACACCCTGTATTAGTATTAAACATTTGTTATATAGTTCATGAGAGAATGTTTTCATATTTGTAACCAACTTTTGTTTTTGTTTTTTTTGTTCTTGATTTATTTCTGCTCTGATCTTTACTATTTCTTTCCTTTGACTTGGTTTGAGATTAGCAGTTCTTTTTCTAGCTCCTCCAGGTATGTAGTTAGGACGTCAATTTTAGCTTTTTCTTCTTTTTCAATGTAATAAGCATCGAGGGCTCTACATTTCCCTCTCAGCACTACCTTTGCTGTATCCCATAGGTTTTGATATGTTGTGTTCTCATTTTCATTCGTCTCAAGATATTTACTGATCTCTCTTAGAATTTCTTCTTTGATCCACTGATTATTTAAGAATGTGTTGTTTAATCTCCATGTATTTGTGAATTTTCCCTTTTTCTGTTATTGATATCCAGCTTCATTCCATTATGATCAAAGAATTTTGTAATAATTTCAATCTGTTTACATTTATTGAGACCTGTCTTGTGACCCAACATACATATGGTCTATCCTGGAGAAGGACCCATGAGCACTTGAAAAGAATGTATATCCTGCTGTTTGGGGGTAAATACTCTATAAATGTTAGGTCTAGTTCATTTATCATATTATTCAAGCTGTTTCCTTATTTATCCTCTGTCCAGATGTTCTATCCAATGCTGAGAATGGTGTACTAAAGTCTCCAGCTATTATTGTAGAGACGTCTATTTCTCCCTTCAATTTTGTCAGTGTGCCTTATGTACCTTGGGGCACCCCGGTTAGGAGCATAAATTTTTATTATACTTTTTTTTTTTTTTTTTTTTGCGCCATATGCTTTATTTATTTATTTATTTATTTTTATCATTTTATTTGTTTAATTTTGGGGGACCATACAAAAAAAAATGTGGCCAATTAAAAAAAAAAAAGATTTGTTTATTTATTTTAATTTGTATCCATTTTCACAAATTAGTCTTAGTTTATCACCAGCATTCAAAAAACCAGACCTAGGGAGAAAAACTAGGTCTGGGGACACATGCGTGGTATCTAATATAGCAAAGGTTTAGCCTGCCCTGATTATCACAAAATCGGGACAGCGAGAATATTCGCATTATACTTATTTCTTCTTGGTGAATTGCTCCTTTTATTTATAATGATCCTCTTTATCTCTTTTAACAGTTTTGCATTTCAAATCTATTTTGTCCAGTATTAGTATCAGTACTCCAGATCTTTTTTTTTTTTCTTTTTCTTTTTTGAGGTACTGGGGGCTGGGGATTGAACTCAGGACCTTGTATGTGGGAAACTGGTGCTCAACCACTGAGCCACATTGGTTTCCCTGAGTTGGTTTTTTCATTTGTTTGCTTGTTGTTCATTTTGTTTTGTTTTGCTTTTAGGAGGCACTAGGGACGGAACCTGGGACTTCCCATGTGGGAAGCAGGTGCTCAACCACTTGAGCCACAACTGCTCCCCAGTCTCTATCTTTTGATTGGAGAATTCAATCCATTAATGGTCAGTGTTATTACTTTAAAGCATTACTTACTTCATCCATCTTATCCTTTGGCTACCCATAGTAAGATATTAATCTTACTATTGTCTGTCTTTTTACCCTTTACATTACCCTTACTAATAATGTTCTTTTCTACACTCTTTTGCCTTTGTTTTGGCCTTTCAGGTTGTAGCACTCCCTTTAGTATCTCTTGTAAATCTGGTCTTTTGGTAACATACTCTCTCAGTGTTTGTTTGTCTGTGAAGAATTTAAACTCGCCCTCATTTTTTTTCTTTTAAAGGTTTTATTTAAAAGAAAATCTGCGCTGTCTGCTGTTTGTTGTGTGCTTGTCTTCTTTTTAGAAGGCATTGGGAACTGAACCCAGGACCTCCCACGTGGGAGGGAGGCACCCAATGGCTTGAGCTGCCTCCACTCCCACTTGCTGTTTTTCTCATTGTGTTTCATTGTTGTGTCTCTTCGTTGCATCATCTCATTGAGTCTTGTTGCATCAACTCACCATGTCAGCTCGCTGTCCTGATCTTCTTCTTTAAGAGGCACTGGGAACTAAACCCGAGACTTCTCATGTGGCAGGCAGGCACCCAACTGCTTGAACCACATCCGCTTCCCTCACCCTCATTTTTGAAGGATAGTTTTGCCAGATAAAGAATTCTTGGCTGGTAGTTTTTCTCTTTAAGTACCTTAAATACATTTTACCACTTTCTTCTCACCTCCATGGTTTCTGTTTAGAAATCGGCAGTCTTATTGAGGTTCCCTTGTATGTGATACATTGCTTTTTTCTTGCTGCTTTCAGAATCCTCTCTTCATCTCTGGTATTTGTCATTCTGAATAGTAGGCGTCTCATAGTATATCTATTCAGATTCAGTCTGTTTGGGATGCATTGCCCTTCTAGGATATTGATTTTTAAGTCTTTCATAAGGGTAGGAAATTTTCGGTCATTATTTCCTCAAATATACTTTCTGCCCCTTTTCCATTCTCTCCCCCTTCTGGGATACTGATAACACATTATATGTTTGTGCATTTCACTTTGTCATGCAAATCCCTGAGACTTTGGTTTTTTTTTCCATTCTTTTCTCCTGTTCTCCATAAATTCAAATCTGCTGTTATATTATCCTCTAATGTATTTTTAAACTCATCCATTGTGCTCTTCATTCCCATAAACATTGTTACTTTTCTTTGCAAGCTTACAAATTGTTCTTTTTGTTGATTCAGTACCTTCTTTATATCCTTTATCTCAGACACTTGAATCTTTCGTCTGTTCATGTGCCAGTTAGAGTCCTAAATCTCAGCAGAGTTGCAACACCTACTCTCCAGTTCACTGGACTCACCCAGGACAAGGAGATGATGATAGACAATGCACATCCTAAGTAACAGAAAGTGTCTGCAGCTGCAAGCAAGAGAGTTTCATCCATCTGCCCCATTGGATCTAAGCCCCTTCTCAATTAGAATTGGCATCACCATTCCCAAATCCTCAAGATTGTATAATGAAAAATGGACTAAAGTAGACTTATAATTATTCTATTACAGACATTATTATTCTAGCAATGGAAGATCCTCCAGGAACTTGATTTTGCTACACCACTGCACCTGCTTCTTTGCATCACCAGCTCTTCAAAGACAAAATCCACGGGGAGTCGAGCAGACCAAAAGAGCCCAGGACAAACTGCAAAGAATCTGAATACCTGGCATTTTATGTGTAGAAATCCTTAAACACAGGAAAGGGTGATAAATATTCATTTCAGCCTCTTTGGCATTATACACAAAACAGTGCATTCATCTAACTAATGCCCCTAATTCAGGTTCTAGGCTCACCACAATCTTTACAATTAGGAGTTGGTGGTCCATGGTGCCACCCCTAGGTAGAACATGCATAGTGACGCCAAAACAAGTATCCCTGTATATGTAACAGTTCTGTTTCCCAAAGTAAATTTTAAAACTGGCAAAAAAAGAAAAAAAAAAGGGTGGTGGCCACCAGAGGTTCTGAGGGGACGGAGAGGGAAGAGGGAAGAATAGGTGTAACAGGGGGACATTTTCAGAACACTGGAATTGTCTTGCATGACAGTGCAATGATGAATACAGGCCATTATACATTTTGTCATAACCTATAAAATTGTGTGGGGCAAAGAGTCAACTATAATGTAAACTACAGTCCACGGTTAGCAGGAATGCTTCAATATGTGTTCATCAATTGTAACAAATGTACTACACTAATGAAGGATGTTGTTATTAATGTGGGAAAATGTGGGAGGGTGAGGGGGTGAGGCATATGGGAATTCCCTATTTTTTTTTTTTTTAATTTCTCAAAAAAGCTTCATATTTTATTTCGCTTTCTGACTCTGTGCTAGTGCTTTCAATACTTTCACAATGAATTTCTGCCCCTCAATCAGGAAAGCATGCTTGATCCTATCACGGACACATTTAGCACATATGGAACCTCCACAGGTTCTGGTAACATGTTTTTTTTTGTTTTAGATAACCTCATAAAAACTTTAGATCTCACAGCACAAATCCCTTGAAGTCAGCCTGGATACACAACACATGCAGATTTTGGTGCTTTCCTAACCATCTTGGTAAAAAGGTGAACAATTCTATTACCAGGGGTCCAGGATATTCTAGTTTTATTAGAAGCAGTATTGTAGGATAGCCTACGATGTTACATCAAATACTGGACCATTCCGAATGCCTCTAGGAACCATCCCAGAAGTTCCCCTATATTTTTAGGTAACATTTATGTAATCTAAAGCTTCTTTAAAAATAATTAAAAAGTAAAGACATAGGCTAACAGAATGGATAAATAAATAAATAAATATATATCCTTTATCTCTTTAGTCATTTTTCAACTCCTTGAACTGATTTAGATTTGTATGATTATCATTGATTAGTTATCGTAAATCCTGTGTCTCGTCAGGATTTTTGGTGTGTTCCTTTTGCTGGGCCATATATTACTATTTCTTAGTATGGCTTGTAATTCTTTGCTGATGTCTAGGCATCTGAATATGTTGGTGAATTTACTCTCATGGTCAATTTTTCTCTCTTGCCTATGGGTTTTGTTTCATCACTCTCCTAAGTCTTTAAAATTGCCCAGCTTAAGTTATCAAAATAGGGCCAGGGATTTGCTAATGGGGCACAGATCTGCTCCCAGGAGTTTGTGATAAGAGACACCTAAAAGTGGGTTTTCTCTTTACAGTTTTCTGGCTGGCCAGGAGATGGCACTCATCGGCAACTCTTCCCACAGAGATGACTCTTTCAATCTCCACTTGCCCATGATTCTGGTCCTGCCAGGGCCCAGATTCAAAGTGGGCTCTGCTGGCCAAATTCACTGAAGAGAAACCAGTCTCTGCCTCTGCCTTCCACACTTTTCCTCTTTCTAGGGAGGAAAATGTCTGTTCCCCTCTCAGTTGGCTGCAGTGAACCACAGGTTTTATCCAGGCTATTCACCTTGAGGGTGGGGGATGAGCGCTGTTTCTGGCTGCAGGGATTAGCATCTTTATCCCTCTGTCCCTCACCCTCATGGGGTGCACAGCACTCTCCTGGTCTGCAGATCCCCAAAGCAGGTCCTTTGGACATCTTTTTGTCATTTTTTCCATTGTTTTTGTGAGAGTAGAACCCTGCCTAACTATTCCAAAGCCAAGTCCATCATTTTTTAATGCTGTACAGTAATTGCCATGTTTGAATATACCACAATTTACCTAACACCTCTGTTGATGGACTTTAGGGTTGTTACTAAGTTTGGGCCATTATAAATCCTAAGGCTTTATATATGTTGAAATCCTTACATGAAATCCTTACATGTGTTGTTATATGGGGACATATACACTCATTTTTCTATCTTTTTTTTTTTTTTTTTTTTACCGGGAGGTCCCAGGGATCGAACCCGGGTCCCTCCATATGGGAGACGGACGCCCAACCAGTTGAGCCACATCCGACCCCCATCATTTTTCTAAAGTATATGCCCTGAATGGATGCTAGGCCATAGATTACATGTGTGTGTTTGGATTTAATAGATGCTGCCAAACATTTTTCCAAAGTGCATATTTTTTTAAAAACTTTATTTGGAAATAATTTCAAGCTTTCAAAAAAGTTGTTAGAATAATATTCTTTACCCAGATTCACCAAGTGTTAACCTTTTGCACCATGTGCTTTATCATTTATTCTCTCTACACATACATGAATATATTTTTCCTGAACCATTTGAAAGTAACTTGCATATATCATACCCGTTTAGCTCTAAATACTTTAGTATGTATTTTCTAAGAATAAGAACATTCTCTTATATACCCAGCATACAGTTACCAAGGACAGTAAATGGAACACTGATACAACACTCCTATCTAAAAGCAGTTTTGTCCAATTTTGTCAAGTGATTTAATTATGTTCTTTATATCATTTCACTCCTTAAGTATAAGATTCAATCCAGGATCATATACTGCATTTAGTTTTTATGTCCCTTTAATTTTCTTTAATTTGGAAAAATCCTCAGCCTTTCTGTTTCATGGCACTGACATTTTTACAGCATAGTCTCCTATTCTTCCCTGGTTTTTAATGGAATGTTCCTCATATTAGGTTTGCTATTTCCTAAGGATGAAATTCAGCTCAGGCTGGGCGAGCAAATGATGTGGTGTCCTTCTTAGGGATCACATCAAAAGGCACATGATATTCCTCTGCTGTTCCTTGGTGATGTCAATTTTTAGTACCTGGGAGGACATTTGCTTCTGACTATAAGGAAGTATCAGGGTCTTAAAAAGCCTCAGGCCATAAAAAACTTTAAAAAAGTGGACAAAATTTAGGAAACAAATATTTCCAGGTACTAGACAACAGGTTGTGCGAAACTGTGATATCAGAGAGAAAGGAAATAGATGATATACTCTAGCATCACCCAGGTTTTCTGACTGGAGGTAATTTATGAACTGCTGTCCAGGGACTTGAACCTAAATAGAGTTCAGAAATATTGCTGAGTTAAGCTGAAAGAAATTGGAGTTCAGGAGGTTGAGGCTGCTAAAATTTCTGGGGCAGAATACTTGAAAGGAGAGAGCTGTACAAAGGCAGAGCTTTGGAAAACTATACAGGATATTATGGCAGAATACCAACTTATGCATCCATAGGGTGATGCTCTATGACACCAGGCAAGAACTATCAGGGGAAAAATGATTACCATGCCATCTCTAATTTTCTTTCCTTCTGCAATGTTTTGTAGTTTTCAGTATATGAATCTTTCACCTCCTAGGTAATTTTTTTTTGTGTTTTGGGTGCTCCTGTAAATGGAATTATTTTCTTAATTCCTTTTGGATTATTTATTGTTGGTGTATAGAAACACAAATTATTTTTAGGAGTTGATCCTGTACCCTGCAATGTTGCTGAATTTGTTTTTAGCTCTAGTTGTTTTTTGTGTATATTCTTTGTTTTTGTGTATTGTTTTTGTGTATATTCTTTTTGTGTATTTTCTGTATGTATTTTCATGTCACTTGCAAATAGGGATAATTTTACTTCTTCCTTTCTGATTTGGATGCTTTTTATTCCTTTTTCTTGTCTACTTCCTGTGACTACAACATACAGTACAATATTGAATAGCAGCAGTGAAAGTGGGCATCCTAGTCTTATTCCTGATCTTAGGGGGAAGACTTTCAGTCTTTTACCATAGAATATGATGTTACCTGTGGTTCCCCTCCCCCCCATAAAATCTTGTCTTAGTTTCTGAACCAATGCCATATAATGGATTGGCTTAAACAGTGGGAATTTACTGGCTTACGGTTTTGATAGATGACCAAAATCGAGATGTCAGCAAGGCAATGCTTTGTCCTCAAAGACTGCATTCTGGGGCTGGCTGCTGGCGATCTTTGGGATTCCTGGGCTTTTCCATCACATGGTACTATCATCTCCTAGCTTCTTGTTTCTCCCTGTGGCTTTTATTCTGTGTCCAATTTCCTTTGCTTATAAGGACTATTGCCATATTGGATCAAGGCCAACTGTCATTCAGTTTGGACACACCTTAACATATCTATCTTCAAAGCTTCTACTTACAAATGGGTTCACACCCACAGAACCAGGAGTTGGGACTTGAACCTGCCTTTCATGAGGGACATGACTCTTTCCCCAATATGTACATTACACATTCAAGAAGTTCTTTTCTATTCCTATTTTTCTGAGTGCTTTTTATCAAGAAAGTGTATTTGATTTTGTCAAATGCTTTTTTCTGTACCAGCTGAGATGAACAAATCTCCCCCAGCCTGCCCCCTTTGTTCTATTAATGTGATGTATTGTACTGATTGGATTTCTCCACGGCCTGCGATGCTGTTTGGCAGCATTTTACCCACTGCAGAACTTCTTTCAATATTGGAGTCGATCCTCTCAAACCCTGCTGTTGCTTTATCATCTAAGTTTATGTAATACACTAAACCCTTCGTTGTCATTTCAACAACGTTTCACGGCTTCTCCACCACGAATAGATTCCACCTCAAAAAACCACTTTCTTTACACATCCCTAAGAAGCAATTCCTTATGCATTAAAGTTTCATCGTGAGATTGCAGCAATTCAGTTGTATGTTCAGGTTCTACTTCTAATTCTAGTTCTTGTGTTATTTCCACCATATCTGCAGTGATTCACTCCACTGAAGTCGTGAAGACCTCAAAGTCATCCCTGAGGGTTAGAAACAAACTTCTTCCAAACTCCGTTAATAATGATATTTTGACTTCCTTCCATAAATCACAAATGTTCTTACTGGACTCTAGAATGATGAATCATTTCCAGAAGGTTTTCAATTTACTTTGCCCAGATCCATCAGAGGAATCACTATCTAGGGCAGCTATTGCCTATACTCTACCTTTCAGTTTAATACTCAGAGGCCACTGTAGGGCTATTAATTAGTCTAATTACAAAATTATTGTATCTCATGGAATAAGGAGGCCTGAGGAGAGGGAGAAAGAGGAATGGGTGGCTGGTGGAGCAGTCAGAAAACATACAACATTTATTAAGTTTGCTGTCCTACATGAGTGCAGTTTGTGGTGCCATACAACAATTACAATAGTAACATCAAAGATCACTGATCACAGATCACCATAACAGATAAAATAATAATGAAGAACTCTGAAATATTGCAAGAATTACCAAAATGAGTGTGGCAGTTTGAGATTATTTATGAATTCCAAAAAGAGATTATGTTTGTAAACTGGTCTGTTCTTCTGGGCATGATAACCCTATGACTATATTAGATTCAGCTGAGACATCTGATTAAATTATGTTAAGATCAGGGTTTTGATTCAACCACATCATTAGAGTGTGACTCAGCATTGAGTCACACCCCCACCCTTGGTGGGCTGATAAAACAAAACTCTCACACAGAAGTAGATGTATAGAGAAGTAGACACAGAGAAAGAGAGACAGCTCATTAGACATGGCAGAGGCCCCAGGAAGAAAGATGAGCCTGATAGTCTACAGCTGACCTTGTGAAGAGACCAGAGCAGCTGAGCCCGGAAAGAAGCAAGCCCCAGGGAGAGAGACTAGCCTTATGCCAGCCTACAGCTGAGATAGGAAGAAGCTGGGACCACAGAGCCTTAAGAGGAAAAAGGAAGGCTGAACCCTTGCAGATATCGCCCACTATCTTACTTCAACACGTGGTCAATGACTTTGGGTAAGAAAGTACTTTTTATGGTACCTTAAGTTGGACTCTTCAGGGCCTTGTGACTGTAAGCTTCTACCCCAAATAAATACCCTTTATAAAAGCCAACAGAGTCTGGTACTTTGCATCAGCACCCCTTTGGCTGACTAATACAGTGTGACAGAGATAAGAAGTGAGTACATGCTGTAGGAAAAATGGAGCCAATAGACTTGCTTGACACAGGGTTGCCACAAATCTTCAAAGTATAAAAACTGCAAAATCTGTGAAATGCAATAAAGAAAAACACAATAAAAAAAAAGTATGCCTATATAAAAAAGCTGGGGGTGGGTGGAGGGGTATAGGAACAGTGAAGGTGGTTCCACTGAAGATAAGTTGGTATCAAATAAAATATGACTGCTATAGACTAAAGATGTTAAATTTTAACTCCATAATAACCACAAGGAAAATATACGAAAAATCTAGACAGGAATGAGAAGGGACTCAATATGGTACAATACAAAGAATCAAATACATATGAAAGTAGGCCTTAGTGTAAGAATTGAGGTATAAAGTAGAAATTTATACATTATGTCTTGAGGTATAAAGTTTAACACTTACAAAGAGCAAAATGGCAGAAGAAAGTCCTGCATTATCAGTAGTGATTTTTAAATGTAAATGGATTAAACTCTCCAGTCAAACTGTGACCATAATTTATAGCAATGAATTATATTTTTGAATGTAGTTAGGTTGTATATATGTTACTAGAATTAAAAAAAAAAAAAAAAAAAAAAAAAAAAAAAAAAAAAAAAGGTTT
>JAKSZT010053929.1:18666856-18759905 GCA_026826555.1 Tolypeutes matacus | reverse complement strand
AAAAAAAAAAAAAAAAAAAAAAAAAAAAAAAAAAAAAAGGATTGTACAACACAGACAGCAAACCCTATTGTAAACAGTGGCCTAGAGTTAATAGTACAATTATAAAAATGTTCTTTCAGGAATTGTAACAAATGTGCCACACTAATGCAAGGTGTTAATAATAGGGTGGTTTATGGGAACTCTGTATTTTATGCATGATTTTTCTGTAAACCTACAACTTCTCTAATTAAAAGAATGCAAAAAGGGGGGGGCAAAGATTGGTAAAATGGATAAAAAAGCATGACACAACTATATGCTGTCTACAAGAAAATCATCTTAAATTCAAAAACATAATTAGGGTGAAATTGAAAGGATGGAAAAAATATATCATGCAAGTATTAATCAAGAGAGCTGACAAAGCTATACTAATATCATGTAAAATAGACTTTAAGTAACAGTTATGACGGACAAACATATACTGATAAAGGGGACAATTCAGCAAGATTAAAAATTATAGATATATATGCACTTAAAAGCAGAGCTCCAAAAAATATGAAGCAAATAGTGATAGACTTGAAGGGAGAAATTGATGGTTCTACATTAATAGTAGGAGACTTTAATACACCACTTTCAATAATAGATCCACCAGAATAACTACAAACAGGCAGGAGCTGTTTGAAACATCTATTTTGAAACTCTGGAGACCAGAAGAATACTGTATAGCAGTTTGGCGGTTCCTCAGAAAGCTAAATATAGAGCTACCATATGACCCAGCAATCCCACTTCTTGGTATATATAAAAAGGAATTGATAACAGGACTTGAACAGATATTTGCACACCAATATTCATAGTGGCATTATTCACAATTGTCAAAAGATAGAAGCAACCCAAGTGTCTATCAACCAATGAATGGATAAACAAAATTTGGTATATACATACAATGGAATATTATTCAGCTGTAAAAAGGAATGCATTTCTGATATATGAGACAATATGAATGAACTCTGAAGACATCAGGTTGAGTGAAATCAGGACAAAAATTGTGCTAACTCACTGATATGGCATAATTACAATAAGCAAACTCATAGAGTCAGCATCTAGAATACAAATTACTAGGTGACATGGTAGGGGTAGGAAATTTGGAGTTAAGGCTTAAAATGTACAGGGTTTCTATTTGGGACCCTGGAAAAGTTCTGGTAATGGATGGTGGTGATGGTGGCACAACACTGTGAACATAATTAACAGTAGTGAGTTGGATATATTTGAATGTGGTTAAAAAGGGAAATTTAAGTTTCTATATATGTTCTAGATTAAAAAAATATTCATGCAACTATACAACACAGTGAACCCTAAGTTAAAACATGGACTATAGTTAATAGTACAATTATAAAATGTGCTTTCCTCAATTCTAACAAATGTACTACACCATTGCAAGGTGTTAATAATAGGCTGGTATCTAGGAATCCTGTATTTTATGCATGATTGTTCTGTAAATCCACAACTTCTCTAATTAAAAAAACAACCATAAAAAAACATACAAAGGGGAGTGGATGTGGCTCAAGCAATTGAGCACCTGCTTCCCACATGGGAGGTCTCAAGTTTGGTCCCCAGAGCCTCCTAAAAACAAAAGCAAACAACAAGCAAACAAATGAAACAACCAACTCAGGGGAGCTGATGTGGCTCAGTGGCTAGGCGCCAGATGTGGCTCAGTAGCTAGGTGCCAGCTTCCCATATACGTGGTCCCAGGTTGAATCCCTGGCCCCTCAGCATTGGGGGGGTGGGAATCCACACAAATATTTATTTTAGAATGCGAATTATAGATTGGATGGTAATTGTATAAAAAGGAAACCCAAATGTATATCAATATGGTTGCAATTTAAGTATTAACATATAAGAATGCCCATGATGGGTGTGGAGTGAAAATATCAAGGAACAGGGAAATTATAGCACAGTAGTTGAGAATTCAATGATGTCCAACTGCCTGAATGTACTATGCTATACTACTGACTATATTATGTTGGGCAAGTTAATTAACTTCTTGAAGCCTTGGTTCATCTATAGAAGCAGATATTTAATATATCTACCTCACAGAGCTGTTGTGATGATTTAAAGAAAAAAGTCCATGTAAACACTTAACGCAGTATTTAGCACATAATAAGCATTTTAAGTAAGACAGGTACTATTCTTATAGTTATTATACTACAATATCATTTTTGTATGCTTAATAAAAAATATAAGTATGAAGGGTTTGGGAAGGATATATGTAAAACTGTTGAATGTAACTCAGGAGTGGGATGAAGTGTATGGGGTTGGAGAAGATGCAATTTCTGCTTAAGCAGAAATATATATTATTTCAAAGTTTAAAAATTGTTTGGAGACCAGATAATGAACTTTAACATTAATGGATAAGAGATAAGCCTTTAATTAATGATCTAACCTCTAAATATCTCAGAACTATAATGTGACTCCTTTCAACATTATTCAGTAAAATATACTTCAGTTAACTTACTTTATAAAAAGAAAGCAAAATAAAAGATTTACCTACCCCTGCAGTTGTTGTGGGTGAGAAGAAAGGGGCACTCTTGGTTTGTTCCAGCCAGTGTAATCCTGGTTACACCTCAGTTTTTTAACAGAAAGAGGTGCTGGCTGAGGAAGAAATCCCAAACTTCTTTTGGCAGAGGGAGTTTGGCTTGAAACATTAGTCCTAAAAAAAAAAAAAAAAAAGGTAATGAAGAAACAAACAAAATTGCTACTTTTAACCCCCTAAGCAATTCAAAGAAGTCAATGTTTAAGAGAAAAAAGAATCCTAAGGGAAGCGGATGTGGCTCAAGCGATTGGACTCCCATCTACCATATAGGAGGGTCCAGAGTTCGATTCCCGTGGCCTCCTGGTGAAAAGCAAGCTGGTCTGAGAGGAGTGCTGGCCTGCGTGGCCCACATGGAGAGCTGGTGCAGCAAGATGACGCAACAAAGAGAGACAAAGAATAGAGACAATAAGAGCAGCAGCAGACCAGGGAGCTGAGGTGGCACAAAAGATTGAGCACCTCTCGCCACTGCAGAAGGTCCCACAATTGGTTCCTGGTGCTGTCTAAAGAGAAAACAAGCAGACACAGAAGAACACACAGGGAGCAGAGAGCGAGCGCAAAACAACAAGGTGGGGGGTGGGGGTAGAAATAAATTTAAAAATCTTAAAAAGAGTCCTAAACTCATGGAAGTATCAGTAATAATCATCATTTTGGGGGAAAAACGCACAAATATAAATTAACAAGAGTTGATGAAGCACATAATATCGTACATACTTAAGTTACAATAAAAACAATCCAAGAAATGAAAAAATAAACAAAACAAAAAATCCAAGTTAAAGAATGAGAAAAACTGTATATACAAATATTTATTTACTTTTTTATTCCACGTTAGTGGATATCACACATTTTATTTACCTAATATTGAACACATTTAGGCAGTTACTTTTTTTCCACTCTTACAAATAATGACAAAACATTCTTTCCCTTGGGAAATTCTTCTAGTTTATTTGCTCAGAAGTAGAAATATTAGGGGTAAGCATTTTCAATTTTCATTTTCACTTCTAATTATCCTTGATATTGTGACTTTTTCAAATTGGGTGCACCAATTTTCTACCAGTAGTGAATTTTCATTTCCTTACATGATCTACATTATCTTTTGGTATTATGAGAAGTTTCAATTTTTATCCATCTAGTGAGTAAAATGTGATCTCACTGTTCTTTTATTTTACAATTCCCTGTTTACTGGGGAAATTGAACGTATTTTTATAATTATTTACTTTTTGTGAATTGTTTTGTGTATCCTTAGTTTTACACTGGGTTCTTAATGATTTTAGTTCTTTATATATTCTACAGTAATCCTTTACCTATTCTTTTACCTATTATAGTAAAGTAATCTTTTACGTATTACATATTTAAGTTTTAAATTATATAGTTAAACTTATCAATCTTTTCTTTTATAGCTTGTGTTGTATTTGTGTCTTGTTTAAGAAATCACTGTGTACCATAAGGTTATAGAAATGTTTTCCTATATTTTCTTTTAAAGGTTTATTATTCCCCCATTATATAAATCTTTAAACCACTTGGAAATTTATTTTCCTGTACGTTGTGAGGCAGAAGTATGAGTTACTTTTCTACATGGAAAACCAATTGTCCCCAAATGACTTATTGTCTGGCTAGCCCACTGTTACTCACTGTTTTTACTTTTTTAAAAAAATTAGGAAATAAAGTACTTATATAGAAAAGCAAAAAAACAAACATGGAGCTTAACAAATTATTATAACACCTATTTAACAACCATTAATGTAAAAAAACTCCAAGTGCTCCTTCCCAATCAAAACTCATGCCTCTGCCCTAAAAGTTACCATTAGCTTTCTCTTATTTTTACCCTTACTATATACCCCTAAACACAGTAGCTTAGACAATGCATAGTATATCTATTTCCACCCTTTAGCTTTCTTTATATTGTAGTTCTTTTAAAAAGCAAAGTTGGGTTTTTTTCCTTCTTTTAAATAAAGGTTATCTTTTTCTTTTACTAGAATGCCCAGTATTAATATTACAGATGTGGATTTACATCTTGTATTTTACTATATGTTTACTATTTGTCCTACCTGTTCTTTGTTTCTTTTTTTCTTCATTCTTGCTGTCTTTGCATTGTTTCACTATTTAATATTATGGCATTTTCTTTCATCTATTAGTTTGGAAGTAATATATTCTTATAAGATTGTTTTAGTGGCTGTCTAAAAATTATATTATGCATTTTTTAAGGGAAAAAAAAAACAAACCTCTGAAATAGAGTTGAGATTCATTTTCTTTGATTCCATATCTCTGAGACTTCCATTGGAGCTGCCTAAAAATTTTGTATTAACTTGGGGATAAATGGTATTCTTTGCTTTCCCATCCATAAATATGGCATATCTCTATTTACTCACTGTAAATAGAGTAAATATACCGTGCAGTTTTCAACATAAAAATATAGTATTTATTTTATTAATTTCTATGTACCTCATAGATTTTTAACCTTTTAGGCAGAGTATCTTCTATTACATTTTAGAATTCATTATTGCTGGATTTAGAAACACTATTAATTTTTAAGTTAACTTAATTCTTATGGAACTGTACAGAGCTATTTTATTAGATCTAATCATCTCTATTGATTCTTAGTGTATTACTTTTTTTTTTTTTTTTTTAAAAAGATTTATTTATTTACTTTATCCATTTTAAACCCCCCCTTCCCCATTTGCTGTTTTGTGTCCATTCGCTGGGCAATTCTCTGTGTCTGTTTCCTGCCATCTCTTCTCATCCTCCTCCTCCAGTCTTCACCAGGATTCGATCCTGGAGACCTCCGATGTAGGAGAGAGGTATTCTGCCGCCTGCGCCACCTCAGCTCCTGGCTTCTGGAGCTTTCAGAGCATCTCGTCTTGTCTCTCCCCTGTTACGTCATCATCCTGCTGCATGGCTCCCGGGGCCCGACAGCTCAGCGGCACACAGAGCCTGGCAGCCCATGCGCCTTCGGGAGGTCCCGGGGATCGAACCCAGGTCCCTCCATATGGCAGACGGACACCCAACCATTTGAGCCACTTCCGCCCCCCAGTGTATTACTTTTTAAACAAAATTTTATTGAAGTCTATCATACATATAGGCACATACATATACTGTAAGTGTATAGTACAAGTTATGAACTTACAAAACAAACATGCATATCATATACAGGGCTCCCATACATCACCCCCTCACACACCACCACCAATACCTTGCATTGTTGTGAAACATTTGTTACAACTATGAAGTAACTATAGCCCATATCTCTTACATTTAGTGAATTTTCCCCCAACCCACCCGATTATTAACACCATGTATTAGTATATTTATTATAGTTCATGAGAGAACATTCTCATATTTGTTCTGTTAACCATAGCCCTTCTTCTACAACTGGATTTCCCAGTGTACCATTATTAATGGATCATACTGTCTGCAAATAATAACAATTCTGATTTTCTCTTTCCAATCCTCAAACCTCTCTATTTCATTTTGTTGTCTTATTTTATTGGCTATGATCTTCAAGGTTACCTGCCTAAAAGGTTACCCTGTTCTTGACATTGATGAAACTGCTTCTCAAGTTTTACCATTAATTATAACATGATTTAAGATGTTGCTAGATATCTTTTTATCAAATTAAAGAAATAATCCTCTGCCCCCAGTTGGTAAAAATTTATATAATAAATAGTTATCAAATTCTTCTATTAAAAATCTATTACAGGGAAGCGGCTGTGGCTCAATCAGTAGGGCTCCCGTTTACCATATGGGAGGCCCCAGGTTCGGTTCCCGGGACCTCCTGGTGAAGGCAAGCCCGCCCGCACGGCGTGGTTAGCTGACCCAGCGAGCACAAGCAGCAAGGGGGGGATAAATGAATAAATAAATAAAATCTTAAAAAAAAAAAAAAAAATCTATTACAACAGAGCGGGTGTAACTCAGTGGTTGAGCATGTGCTTTTGCATATATGAGGTCATGGGTTCAGTCCCCAGTGCCTTCTAAAATAAAAAATAAATAAAAATAAATAAATCTATTACATTTGCCAAAATGATTCAAACAATATTTTACTATTTATTTATCTGTGTTCATCTGCGAAAAATTACCTACACTTTTCTCTTACTACTGGTACAAGGTTTTATTAAATTCCTGAGTTAGTTAAGGAGCTTTCTCTGTTCTTCCATGATGATTTGGTTAAAACTAGCCCATAAAATCCTCTCAGCTTAGCACCCTCATATGGAAGGAGAAGGAATTTTTGAATTCTCAAATTTCTTTAATATATATATATATATATATATTTAACTTTTCTTATGATTTCTTTTTTTTAATTATTTATTTATCCCCCCCCCTTGCTGTTTGTCTTTCTTTGTTGCGCCAGCTCACTGCGCCCTGCGGGCCCTGAGCTCAGCTCACCGAGCAGCATGGGAGTTCCTACATCAGGAGAACCCCGGGCCTCTCATATGGTAAACGGGAGCCCATCCAATTGAGCCACACCCATTTCCCTTATAGTCTTTCCTTGAGTCCACTGGGTAAAAGATATTTTCTTTAAAACTTGTCCACTTCACTTAAGGATTCAACTATACTGGTAAAGGTAGAGCATAATATCCTTAGATTTCTGAAAAGCAATTACTCTATATGCAGTCACAGATCCCTTTTTATCCCCAGTACTATTTACTGATGCCATGTCATTTTTCTCTTAACTTTTTCTACAGAAATTTTCAAACACATTCACAAGAAATAATAGCATAATGAATCCATAACCTACTTTCAACTGCAATCAACATGTGACCAATCTTGTTTAATCTATATACCCATCCACATTATTTTACAACAAATCCAAACAAAATATTTTATTTACAAATATTAAAGTATGTATCCTGAAAAAAGATTCTTAAAAACGTTTGTGCCAAGAACATTATCACAAATTTACCTACATTTGTGATACCTATAGAATGGGAGAAAATAGTTGTAAACCATTTATCTGATAAGGGTCTAATATCCAGAATACATAAATAACCCCTACAACTCAACAACAAAATGACAACCCAATTATAAAATGGGCAAAGGACTTGAAAAGACAGTTTTCCAAAGAAGATAAAGAAATGGCTTATAAGCACATGAAAAATACTTAAAATCATTAGCCATTAGGGAAATGCAAATCAAAACCACAATGAAATACTACTTCACGTGCACTAGGATGGTTATTTTTAAAAATTTGAAAAATAAGTGTTGGTGAGGATGCAGAGAAACTGGAATCCTTGTACTCTGTTGGGAGGAATGTAAAATGATACAGCTGCTATGGAAAACACTTTGGCAGTTCATTAAAAAGTAAAACAGAATCATAATTTCTGGCAATCCCACTCCTAGGCAAATATCTGAAAGAACAGAAAACAGGGACTCAGACAGGTATTTGTGCACCAATGTTCATAGAAGCATTTTTCACATTCAGCAAATGAATGGATAAGCAAAGTGTGGTATATCCATACAATGAAATATTATTCAGCCATAAAAAGGAATGACACTCTGATACACACTATAACATGGATTAACCTTGAAAACATTATGCCAAGTGAAATAAGCCAGACACAAAAGGATAAATATTGTATAACTCCATTTACGAAATATCCGGAATAAGCAAATTCATAGATATATAATGTAGACTAGAGGTTACCAGGGGCTGGAATGTGAAGTGGAGAAATAGAAATAATGGGGATTTATTACTTAATAGGTACAGTTTCTGTTTGGGGAAATTAAAAATGTCTTGGGGGTAAATGATGGTGGTGATGGTTGCACAACACTGTGAATGTAATCAATACCACTGCAGTATATACTTAAAAATTGTTAAAATGGGAAATTTTGTTATATTTGTTACCACAGTAAAAAAAAAAAAAAAAAACCATTGAAACATGTAAGAAAATTAACAGTGATTTTTTATTCCTACATACTCAGTGTTCACACTTTCTTGATTCTTTTCAATTATTTTCCAGTTTTACTTTATTTTTTTATTCAGACTTACAAATAAGATTCATACACTGGTTTGTATGTTTATTTTTTTAAAAATTTTATTTATATCTAGTTAACATATCATACAATGCATACAATTCATAAATTTAAAGTGTACAAGTCAATGGTTTTTTTTAGTATATTCACAGATAAATATAACTATCACCATAGTCAATTTTAGAGTTTTCATCACCTCAAAATGAAACCTTATGTCAGTCACCCCCCTCCCCACCATCCCCACCCTGTGCCTTAAGCAACCATTAATCTACTTTTTGTCTCTATAGACTTCCCTATGCTCACTTTCATACGAATGGAATCATAAAAACAAGTGTTTTGGAATCTGGAAATGTGAGAATTACTACTTTGTTCTAATTTTTCAGAATTTTTAAAATTATTCTGGGTTCCTTTGCTATTCTACATGAATTTTGCAATCAGCTTGCCAATTTCTTCAAAGAAATCAGCTGGTATTCTGACAGCGGACTGCACTGCATCTGTAGCTTAGTTTGGGAAGCACTGCCATCTTAACCATGTTGAATCTTCTGATCCATGAATACGAGATGCTTTTCCATTTAATTAGATGATCTTTAATTTCTCTCAAAAATATTCTAGTTTTCAGAGTATAAATTTTCAATTTTTTGTTAAATTTATTCCTAAATATTTTATTCCTTTTTTGCTATTTGGATTGTTCATTAGTTGATATGTTTGTTAAATCTCTTATAACCTAAAGGTTCCTCTCTCATCTATTTTTATTGCAAACAACTTACTGGAAAAATCAGGTTGTTTGTCTTGTAGAGTTTTCCAATATCTGGATTTTGCTGACTGCATCAAAAAGATATTTAACATGCTCTGTGTCTTTACTGGACTTACTGTAAATTGGTAATTAGACCTAGAAGATTATTTGGACTCAAGCGTAGTTTTGGGGAGAACAAGACTATAGTAAGATGGTATTTTTAAAAATAAATTTCTATTGACATAAACTGTTACATTCAAAAAAGTGTAATAACTTTTAAGTATATAGCTTTATCAATTTCTACAAAATAAACATTAACTATTTAATTAGGACCCACATCAACAAAAATACAACTGGCACTCCAAAGTCATCCTGTCTCTGACCAGTCACTATCCCCTTCCTCTTATACAACACTAACCACTTATTAGCTTTGCCTAGTCTTAAATAGAATCAGATTAGCTTTGCCTATTCTTAAATGGAATCACATACTATGTAATCTTTGCTGTCTGGCTTCTTTTGCATCACCATTGTGTCTGGGAGATTCACTCAAATGTTGTACTCAGCAGTTCTTACTCCTTTACTGCTGTGGAGTATTTATTACACAAATATACCATGATTTATTTCTCCCTTTTACTGTTGAGCATTCGAGTTGTTACCAATTTGGAGCTATGAGCAAAGCTAAATATTAAGGCATATATATGCTGAAGTATTCACTTATTTGTCTTGGATTTATACTTAAAAGAGGAACTTGTTTCACAGAGTAGGTAGATGTTTTAACTGTAATAGATACCAGTTTTCCAAAGTGGGTTGTATCAATTTATACTCCTATTAGCCATCTATGAGAGTTGCTGTACATCTTCACCAACACATGGTATTGGCAATAATTTTAATTTTAGCCCTTTTGGTGGGTGTATTGAAATCTCATTTTGCATTTCCTTGATGAATAACAATGTTAAGCACTTTTGTGCATGCTCATTGGCCATGTGGATAATTTCTTTTCTGAAGTGCCTATTCAAGTTTTTGCAGGTTTTTAAAAAGCAGGCTGTTGAACTTTCACTCTTGATATGTAGGAATTCTTCATATGTTCTATTAAAGGTCTTATGTCAATTATATTTATTCCAAATATCTTCTTCCACGTCTATGGATTGCTTTTTCACTTTTTCAGTGATGTCACTTGATGAACAGAAATTCTAAATTTTAATGCAATTCAATCTAACAATGCTTAAAATTTTCTTCCTACATAAATTTCCAATACACTTTGCACCACTCATTGAAAAGACTATCATGATCTTATTATGCAAGACCAACTTTTTCAAATGCCTCATGCATATTTTTCAAATAGTTCCCTATTGCTACTCTAACAAATTACCATAGTCTTAGTCAGTTAAAAAAACACAAATTTATTCTCTTATAGTTCTCTTAGAGGTCAGAAGTCTGCAATCAGTTTCACTGGGCTGGATCAAGGTGTCAGTGGGCTGGTTCCTTTCGGAAGTTCTGAGAGGAGAATTCATTTACTTGCCTTTTTCAGCTTCTAGTGGCCACCTGTATTCCTGGGCTTGTGGTCCCTTCTTCCATCTTCAAAATATCACTCCAATCTCTACTTCCATCATCTTATTGCCTTCTCCTCTACTATATCCTGCATCCCTCTTACAAGGCCTGCTGTGATTACCTCAGGCCCACCTACATAATCCAGGATAACAGCCCCACTCAAAATCCTTAACTTAAACTCATCTTCAACGTTGCTTTTGCCATAGATAGTTAACAGTCACAGGTTCTGGGAAATTAGGCATGGACGTATTTGGGGGCCTTTAATCAGCCTATCATACCATATGTGGTTGATCCTCTTTTCTATTCCATTGGTTCGTTTGTATACTCTTATGCCAAAGCTACACAGTTGTAATTACCATGGCTTTATAGCTTTATAGTGAGTATTGATATTTAGTAATATAAACTTTTTGTTGTTCTTCAAAATTGCTTTGGCTATATTTTACCCTGTGCATTTCCTTCTAAATTTTAGAATCAGCTTGACATTTACTGTAAAAAAAAAAAAACAAAAAACCCAAAACATAACAAAACCAAAAATCAGGTATTATTTTGAATGACAACTGAGGAGAGTTGACATCTTTACAATATTGAGGCCTTGAACCTGTTCTGGCCTGATTTTCTCCTTTCAATAAAGGTTTCTTCTTTTTTTTGTGAAGAGGGCTCTCACATCTTTCACTACATTGGTTTCTAGTTATCCAAGTATTTTTAAGTTGTTATAAACAGAAAACTTTAAACTTTTATTTTTCATTGTGGAAAGTATACAGATATAATTGATTTTTTTAATACTGAGCTTGCATCCTATAATATTAAATTAACTTATTAATTTTAATAGTTTATACATATTTTTGGATCTTCTATATGCAATTGTGTCATCTACAAAAATGGCAGATTTATTTCTTTCATTCTAATCCTTAAATGTTTTTCTTAAGTAACTATACAGGCTAAAACTTCTAGAATAAAAATGAACACTGAGGAAGGAAAGCAAGTATTCTTGTTTTTTGTTTTCTTCCTATTCTGAGGGAAAAACATTCAATTATTTCACCACTAAGTATGATTGTTTTGATTAATTTTTAAAATATCCTATATTAAGATTAGGTCATTTGCTTATATTCTTAGTTTGCTGAGTTTTTAAATTAGGAATGGGTCTCAAATTTTAACAAATACTTTTTTTTTCAACTAACAAAAAATTTCAAAATTTTCCCATCATTTTGTTAATGTGATGAATTATACGGATTAAACTTTTAACAATAACCTAACCTTACGTGGCAGGAAAAATTGTTTGGTCACAATGTATTATGACCATATATGTATGGGAATATTTCTAGACTATATTCTCTTTGTCATTTGATGCCCATACAATACTGTCTTGATTACCGTAACAGTTCATTAAGTCTTATAGTCAAGTAGTCTAAGTCCCTAACTTTGTTCAACTTTTTCATAGTCGTTTTGGCTATTCAAAGTCCTCCACATTTCCGTAAGAATCAGCATGTCAATTTCCACAAAAAAGATTTCTGGGATTTTCATTGCGATTTCTTGGAATCTCTAGATCAATTTGGAGGAGAACTTTCAACTTAAAAAGACTGAATTTTCTGTACCATGAACAAGGTATGTATGTCTCAGCATTTGGGTATCCTGTAAATTCTCTCAGCAACAATTTCCTATTTTCAGTGTATATAGGTCTTGCATGTTTTATGTCACATTTATCACTATTTCATATTTTTCCTGGTATAAATACTTGGATATACTATTGTTCTTTTAATTGTGATTTATCATTGCTAGCATGTAAAAACACAAATGAGTTTTGTATACTAATCTTATATCCTGCACTCCAGTTAGACTCACTTGTTACTTAAAGAAGCATTTCTGTAGATTTCATAAAATTTTATACATCAATCATTGCTAAGGTGGTTTTAGTTCTTCTAATATGGGTGTAGTTTATTTCTTTTCCTTGCCTTATTACACTGACTAGACTATCAATTATTACAATGTTGAATAGAAGTGGTGAGGGCAAACATACCTGGCTTGGTTCGAATTAAGAGGACAAAGCATCTTAACGTTAAGAATGATGTTAGGAGTAATGTGAGCAAGATAGCAGAGTGAACAGTTCCCCGATTATGACCCCCACAGCAACACTGAAATATCAGTGGAAATTGGCAGAAGCAACTTTCTCAGAGTTCTGGAAAAGTCAAAGGGTTGCTTGACTGTGTTCGCGCCAAATCAAAAAACGAGCAACTGAACAAGGGTGGGAAAACCTTGTGGTACATTTACTGCCCCTTCTCTCATGCTCTTTCCAGCTTAATGGGGTGCCAGCCCATGCTACCAGTGTAAGTCTCTGGTCCTGGGATCTAGAGGGATCAGAGTAAAAACTATGTGTATATCAGAGTGCATGTATGTCTGTACCAATCCATCAGGTGGCAGCATGAAGGACTGATACAGGATGCTTGTCTCTGTCTCACCAGTCCCAGAATGCACTCTACATGTAGAAATGGCTGGACGAGCTGTTTAAACACCATTAAACAAACAAACAAACAAACAAACAAAAACACCACAGCTGTCTAGGACAAAGCATTATTGGCTGATACATACATTAACACCAAGGCTGGGAAGAAAGGCTGGGAATTTACTGAAAGTATTCATATATGGGGGTGGGATGGAAACTGAGAAGACTACAAGCGCATTCAGAAAAGACCTGAGAGGACCAGACCCTATGCTTTCTTTTTTTTTTTTTTTGAGCTGTCCCTTAGGCTCACCTTAAGGCTGGCTAAGTGCTGAAGATTACCAGCAAAGAGCCATTCTGCAAAGACTGAGAAAGGCGTACTCTTTCACTTTATTTGTTGTTGTTAGCCCCTGGCATTCAAGAAAATTTTTATCATAGCACTAGCTGAATATAAGCTTAAGAAGCAGAGACCTCATTAACTACATACCCTAGGTGGTCAAGGGATCCAGTCTTTGCATAGTCATCTGATTTCCAGAGTAAACATATTAAAATATTAAAATGTCCAGATTTAACAAAAAGTCACAAAAGACACAAAGAACCAGGAAAAGATAGCCCATTCAAAGGAACAAAATAAAGCTAAAATAAACAATGAAGGAACCACAGACATGGGGCATACCAGACAAAGAATTTAAACTATCTTAAATATGCTAAGACCTAAAGGAAAACACAAAGCTAAAGGAAATCAAGAAAATGAATTATGAACAAAATGAGAATTTCAATAATGAGATTGGAATTACAAAAAGGCACCAAATAATTAATAAAAATTTCCTGGCATTTTTTTGTGGAGGAAAAAAAAAAAGGAACCAAATAGAAATACTGGAGCTGTAAAGTACAGTAACTGAAATACAAAATTCCCTAGAAACGTTCAATTACAGATAGGAGTGGGCAAAGAAAGAATCAGTGAACGTGAAGATAGGACAACTGAAACTATTCAGTATGAGGAACAGAAAGAAAAAATGAAGAATATTTAATAGCGCCTAAGAGACCTGTGGGATACCATCAACTGTAATAATATACACATAATAGGAGTCCATGAAAGATAAGATGGGCAGAAAAACTATTTCATGAAACCATGGCTGAAAACCTCCCAAATCTAACAAAAGACATGAACATGCATATCCAAGAAGCTCAATGAACTCCAAATCGGATAAATTCAAAGAGATCTAAACAGAGACACATTATAATCAAACTGTCGAATGCCAAAGACAAAGAGAGGATTCTGAAAGCAGCAAGAAAAGAAGCAACTCATCATATACAAGGCAGCTTCAATAATACTGCTGATTTCTCATCAGAAACCAAGCAGGTAAGGCGGCAATGGAATACCACATTTAAAGTGCTGGAAAAAACTGTCAACCAAGAATTCTCTATCTAGCAAAACTGTCCTTCAAAAATGAGGAAGAGATTAAGACATTCCCAGATAAACAAAAGCTGAAGGAGTTTGTAACTACTAGACCTGCCTTACACAAAGTGCTAACGAGCGTTCTTATGACTGAAAAGAAGGGGCACTAGAAAGTTTGAAGCTGAATGAAAAAATTAAGATTAATGACAAAGGTAACTATATGGCTATACCAATAAATATAAATACCAATATTAATTGCAACTATACTAATTATTTCTTAAATGATGCAAAGTATCAATGCTTAAGAAGTAATAATAAGCCTGCCTGCCTGCCTGCCTTCCTTCCTTCCTTCCTTCCTTCCTCCCTCCCTTCCTTCCTCCCTCCCTTCCTTCTCTCTCTCCTTTCTTTCTTTCTCTTTCCTTCTCTCTTTTCTTTCTTTCTCCCTCCCCTCCGCTCCCCTCCCCTCCCCTCCCTTCCCCTTTTCTTTTCTTTCTTTTTGGTTAATTTATTTGGTTAGAGTATAAAATGAAGAAGTAAAAATCCCCATTCTCTCCCATCTCCCTGAGCCGGCTACTTCTAAGGTGGAGTGTTTTTGATTTTTCTGGTGGCCCCCACTTGACTTTTAAAGATGATAGTTTATGGCTTTAAACAGTATTGACTCCTTGATGTGAAGGACAAAGAATTTCGCAACTCACACTTTTCATTTCCTTTATTTTTATTAGTTACAATCCCCCCACAAGATGGCTCCCTCATCTGTTTGCTCATTGTTTTTGCTTGTGTTGGGGACAACGAAGGTGGCATGTCTATTCACCTTCAGCGATGCCGGTGACGTGCAACATGGCTGCCAGGGTTGAAACAACACCTTAAGCTACAATTAGCCTTCTTCTAGGACGTCATTGGTAGTTCACGCCAAAAGCAGTTGGCGCCAAAAGCACTAACCTCCGCAGCCGCCACCTACCCTAGCAACAGAATCCACCAATCCTAAACCGCCACCCGTCCTTATTAGCCACCCCCTCTTCCTTATGAGTACATATACCCTGCCTTTTCAATAAACTTTTGCAGCTTGATCAGAATCCTGTCTTGCTGTTAAAAAAAAAAAAAAAAAAAAAAAAAAGAAGTAATAATAAAGCAATAGTTTGGGAGACACTGTGTCTAAAGATGCAATTAGTGATAAGAACAACATAAAGGGGGGTGGAGGAGTACATGAATACAGTTTGTATATGCTACTGAAGTTAACCTGGTAAGTCAAACAAGATTGGTATAGATTTAGGATGTTAAATTTCAGCTCCATGGTAACCACAAAGAAAGTATCTAAAAAACATACACAAAAATTTTCTGCTCATTTTAAACTGGGTTGCTTGTCTTTTTAATGTTGAGTTGTATGATCTCTTTATATATCCTGGAAATTAAACTTTTATCAGATATGTGGTTACCAAATATTTTCTCCCATTGAGTAGGCAGTCTTTTCACCTTCTTGACCGTCATTTGAAGGATAAAAGTGTTTAATTTTGAGGAGGTCCCATTTATTTTTTCCTTTTGTTGCTCATGCTTTGGGTGTAAAGTTTACGAAACCACCTCCTACCACAAGATCTTGAAGATATTTCTCAACATTTTCTTCTGGTTTTATGGATCTAGCTTTTATGTTTAAGTCTATGATTCACTTTGAGTTAATTTTTGTATGACATGTGAGATGGGGGTTCTCTTTATTTCTTTTGGAGATGGATATCTAGTTCTCTCAGTACCATTTGCTGAATAGAATTTTCAGACCCAGGTGGGTGAACTTGACAGCCTTGCCAAAAATCAGCTGACCACAGATGTGAGGGTCTATTTCTGAACTCTCAATTCAATCCCATCAGTCAATATGTCTATCTTTAGGGCAGTACCATGCTGTTTTTACCACTGTAACTTTGTAATATGCTTTAAAGTCAGGAAGTGAATCTTTTGACTTTGTTCTTTTTAAATATATTTTTGGCTATTTTGGGACCCTTACCCTTCCAAATTAATTTGATAACTGGTTTTCTCATTTCTGCAAAGTAGGCTGTTGGAATTTTGATTGGGATTGCATTAAATTTGTGAATCAATTTTGGTAGACTTGACATCTTAACAATTTTTAAACTTCCAATCCATGAATATGGAATGTCCTTCCATTTATTTAGTCTTCTTTGGTTTCTTTTAGCAATGTTATATCTTTTATACATACAGGTCCTTTATGCTCTTGGTTAAGTTTATCCCTGAATATTTTATTCTTTTAGTCTCTAATGTAAATGGAATATTGTTCCTGATTACCTCATCAGATTGCTCGTTACTAGTGTATAGAAACATTACTGATTTTTGTGTATTAATCTTGTATCTGCCATGTGCTGAACTCATTTACTAGCTCTAGTAACTTTCTTGTGGATTTTTTCAGGACTTTCTCGACATAGGATCATATCATCCGTAAATAGTCAAAATTTTACTTCTTCCTTTCTAATTTAGATGTCTTTTACTTCCTTTTCTTGCCTAACTGCTCTAGCTAGGACTTCTAGCACAATACTGAGTAACAGTGGTCAACAGTGGGCATCCTTGTCTTGTTTCCAATCTTAGAAGGAAAGATTTCAGTCTTTCACCATTGAGTACAATGTTAGCTGTCGGTTTTTCATATATGCCTTTTATCCAAAGAGGAAATACAAACGGCTAAAAAGCACATGAAAAGATGTTCAAAATCACTGGTTATTAGGGAAATACAAATCAAAACTACGAGATACTACCTCACAGCTTACAGAACGGCCACTATTAAACAGGAAATTACAAGTGTTGGAGAGGATGTGGAGAAACAAGAACAATCCTTCACTACTGATGGGAATGTTGCCTTTGTGGAAGACAGTTTGGCAGTGCCTCAGGAAGCTAAATACAGAAAGTCCTGTATGACCTGGCAATCAAGTCATACATTTTTCCTGCTGCTAGGAATATATTCAGAAGAATTGAAAGCAGGGACATGAACTGACATTTGCACACTGATGTTTGTGGTGGCATTATTCACAATTGACAAAAGATGGAAACTTTTTGTCCATCAACTGATGAGTTGATAAACAAAATGTGATATATACATACAATGGAATAATATTCAGCTATAAGAAGAAATGAAGTTGGGATATATATGACAACATAGATGAACCTTGAGGACATCATGTTGAGTGAAATAAGCCAGACACAAAAGGACAAATATTGTACAGTCTCACTAATATAAAATAAATAAAATGAGTAAACTCATGGAGCTAAAATCTAGAGTACAGGTTACTAGGAGATAGGATGAGGGTTGAGAAGGGGAAGCTGATGTTTAATGTTTGTAGAACTCTTTTTTTTTTTTTCTTCTTTTTTAGGAGGTACCGAGGATTGAAACCAGGACCTCATACATAGGAAGCCAGAGCTCAACCACTGAGCTACACCCGCTCCCCATTATCTGTACAGTTTTTAATAAGGCTAATTGTAAATGTTTGGAAATGGATAGAGATCGTGGTGACACATTATAGTTAGTAAAAGTAACACTGCTGATTTATAAATGTGCTTGTGGCTGAAAGGGGTAGTGTAGGGTCATAAATGTCAACAGAAATAAAGCAAAAGGGTAAACTTGGGACTGTATAACAAAATGAACATGGTGGTGGATGAGGACTGTGGGTAATAGTACAAATACAAGAATGTTCTTCGATGAACTAGAACAAGTGTATGTCACTATGACAAGGAGTTAAGAATATGGTGATATATGGGAAAAATACAACTAATTTAAGTTATGGACTATGGAAGAAATGAGGGCAAAATGTGTATAAGACTTCCAAACGGAAACAGCAGAATGGCAGTAATAAGTCCTGAATTATTGGCCATTACTTTTAAGTATAAATGAATATAACACTCCTATCAAAAGGTAGAGATTGGCCAAATGGATTAAATGCATTCCATAAGTTTGTTATGCTATGTTTTCCTTTTCATTCTTCTCAAGGTATCTTCTAATTTCCTTTGTACTTTCTTCATTGACCAGTTGGTTGCTTTAGAGTACACTGTTTAATTTCCACATATTTATGGATTTTTCCAGTTTTCCTTTTTTTTTACTGATTTCTAGCTTCACTCCACTGTGGTTGGCAAAAATACTTTCTATGATTTCATCCTTTTTTGTTTCTAGATACTTGTTTTGTGACCTAACATATGATCTATCTTTTAAGAATGGTTCATTTATATTTGAGAAAAATGCATACTCTGTTCTTGTTGGGTGAAGTGTTTGATATATGTCTGTTAGATCTAGCTGGTTTGTGTTATTGTTCAAGTCTTCTATTTCTTTACTGGTCTTTTTGTCTGAAAGTTTATCCATTAATGAAAATGGTATACTGAAGTCTCCTACTATTAAAGTAGAGCTGTTTATTTCTCTCTTCAATTGTGTCAATGTTTGCTTCACATATTTTGGGGCTCTGTTGTTAGGTGCATTTATGTTTATAATTGCTATATCTTCTTGTTGAATTGAACTTTTTATCAATAAATTGTGTCCTTCTTTGTCCCTTATGAGTTTTTCACTTTAAAGTCTATTCTATCTGTTATTATTGCAATGTCTCCAGCTTTATCTTGGTTACTAGTTATATGTAATATTTTTTTCCAGACTTTCACTTTCAACCCATTTTTCTTTGAATTTAAGAAATTATATATATATATACACACACACACACACACACACACTATAAATAGCATATAGTTGGGTCTTTTTGTTGTTGAAAGATTTATTACCCCACTCCCTTGTTGTTTTTGTGCTTGCTGTCTGCTCTCTGTGTCCATTCGTTGTGTGTTCTTCTGTGTCTGCTTGTTTTCTCTTTAGGCGGCACCAAGAACCAATCCTGGGACCTTCTGGAGTGGAAGAGAGGCGCTCAATCTCTTGCACCACCTCAGCTCCCTGGTCTGCTGCGTCTCTTATTGTCTCTCTTCTGTGTCTCTTTTTGTTGTGTCCTCTTGCTGCGCCAGCTCTCTACACAGGCCAGCACTCCGCGTGGGCCAGCTCTCCACTCCGGCCAGCTCACCTTCACCAGAAGGCCCCAGGAATTGAACCCTGGCCCTCCTATATGGCAAATGGGAGCCCAATCACTTGAACCACATCTGCTTCCCTAGTTGGGTCTTGAAAACAAAATACACTAAGAAAACTAGGAATATAAGATTTGGAGCTATATACCCCAGAAAAACTTGTTCTTAAAGTTAATCCATTCCTGTGGGTGTGAAACCTTATAATTAGGATCTTTTGATGCAATTACTTCAGATAAGGTATGACCCAGGATAGGTGTCAATCCTATTACTGAAAGCATTACAAGGAAGGTCACAGAGCAAGACAACAGGAGCTGAAAGCCAATGGAACTCAGAAGAGAAGGGAGAGGCCAGCAGAAGCTGCCAAGTGCACTGCTATGTGACAGAAAAGCCAAACCAAGGATTAATGGCAGCCAGACTCAGAAAACCAGTCTTTGTGAAGAAAGCACTGTCTTAATGATGCCTTGATATGGACTCCTCCTAGAATCAAAACTGTGAACCAATGCGAATATTCTCACTGTCCTGATTCTGTGATAATCAGGGTGGGCTAAACATTCGCTATATTAGAAACCATGCATGTGTCCCCAGACCTCGTTTTCCTCCCTAGGTCTGGTTTTTAGAATGCTGGTGATAAACTAAGCCTGATTTATTATATGTCCATCCTATATGGGAAAAGACTGTAACTCTAGGTATCTCTGGTCAGCCTTAAGAGATATAGCAGGGGGCTATTACTGGTTGGCGTCCATCTCCCATATGGAGGGACCTGGGTTCGTTCCCCGGGACCTCCTGGTAAAAATTTAAAAAATATATGGAAGGTGCGTGGGCCGCCAGGCCCTGTGCGCGGGCGCACCACCAGTTCCCGCGAGCCACACAGCAAGATGATGACATAATAGGAGAGTGACACAAGGGAGAGGCAAGATGAGACGCACCGAAAAACCAGCAACTAAGGTTGTGCGGGCAGGATGCCTCTCTCCTACATCAGAGATTCCAAGGATTGAATCCCAGTGAAGACAGGAGGAGAAGGATGAGAAGAGAGGGCAGAAAATGGACACAGAGTTGCCCAGCGAATGGACACAGAAACAGCAAAAACGGGGGGGAGGGGGAAGGGGTGTAAAAATGGATAAAAGTAAATAAATAAATAAATCCTTAAAAAAGAAAAAAAAAAAAAAAAACTGTGAACCAATAAATTCCCAATGTTTAAGCCAACCCATTTCATGGTATTTGCTTTAGCAATGAGGAAAGTAAAATATAAAGGAATTACCAAAACATGATAAAGGACATAAATGAAAACACACTGCTAATATAATCAATGGTGAAAGACTGAAGGCGTCCCAGCTAAGATCAGGAACAAGACAAGGATGCCCACTTTCAGCCAGAGCAATTAGACAAGAAAAATAAAAGTCATCCAGATTGGAAAGGAAGAAGTAAAACAATCACAATTAACAGATGACATAATCTTATATACAGAAAATCCCAATGATTCAACAAGAAATTTACTAGACCTAATAACAAATTTAGCAAAGCTACAAGTTACAGGATCAATACACAAAAATCAGTTGTACTTCTATATACCAGAAACAAACAACCCCAAAAGGAAATCAACAAAAAATTCTATTTACAACATTATCTAAAAGAATAAAATATCTAGAAATAAATTTAACCAGGGACAACAAAACTTGTACACTTAAGTATAAAACACTGCTGAAAGAAATTAAAGACCTAAAAAAAATGGAAAGACACCCCATGTTCATATATTGGAAAACTTAATATATTAAAAATGTCAATACTTCCCAAAGTGATTTAAAAATTTAATGCAATCTTGACAAAATTTCAGCAGCCTATTTTACTGAAATGGAAAACCTAATTTTCAAATGCATATTGAAAGAAAGTGAAAAAGCAACTAAAAAATAAAAATAAAAGAGAAAATAGCTGAAAAGAACCATTTGAAAAGGTTCTAATATTCAGAATATATAAAGAACTCCTACAACAAAAGACAAAAACCCAATTTTAAAATGGGCAAAGCAAATGAATAAACATTTCACCAAAGAACATAAATAAATGGCCAATAAGCACATGAAAAGATGTTCAACCTCACTAGCCATTAAATAAATGCAAATCAAAACCACAATGACATACCACTTCATATGCACTAGGATGGCTATTTTTAAAAAAGTAAAAGAAACAGAATTTTGTTGAGGATGAGGAAAATAGGAATCTTCATGCATTGCCGGTGGGAATATAAAATGGTACAGCTGTTGTGGAAAACAGTTTGGAGGTTTCTCAAGAAGTTAAACACAGAATTACAATATGACCCAGCAATTCCACTCCCTGGTGTATTACCAAAATACTTGACAGCAAGGACTCAAAACAGATGCCTGTACGCCAATGTTCATACAAGCATTACTCACAACAGCCAAAAGATGGAAGCAACCCACTGTCCATGAATGGAAGAATGGATAAACAAAACGTGGTATATCTATGCAATAGAATATTATTCAGCCAAAAAAAGGAATGAAGTTCTAATACATGCATCATGGATAAACCTTGAAAATATGCTAAGTGAAATAAACCAGACACAAAAGTACAAATACTGTATGATTCTACTTGCATGAGATATCTAGAATAGGCAAATTCAGAGGCAGGAAGCAGAATAGTGGTTACCAGGGGTTAGGAGCTGAAAATGGGGAGTTACTGTAATGGGTACATTGTCTATGATGAAAATGTAGTGGAAATAGACAACAATGAAAGTTATACAACACTGTCAATGTACTTAATATCACTGTATTGTACATTTAAAAATGGTTAAAATGGTTTTATGTTATGTATAGCTTGCCACAATAAAAATGCAAAAAAAAAAAGTATTTGGTTTTTTATATGCTTCAAAAATTTCTTTGCTCACTGATATTTCTTACCTCTTACTCTTTCCTTTGTTCAGTTTTCTTCTTGCTGAATAAGTTCTTTCTCTGTGTTTACATATTTAAAAATAACACTATATGCCTGTGTTCTTGAATTATAATTTGGCTGGGTATAGAATTTGTTGATAGCTTTCCTCTACTGTCTTCTGTTTCTGTTGATGCTAGTGCCAATTTGTTTTGTTTTGTTTTTGTTTGTTTTTTATAGAGGATATACTTCTTTTATAGCAGCTTTAAAATTTTTCTTTACCCATCACCTTCTACAATATATATTTTTATTTTAATATCTGATGTTTGACCATGTGATGAAGCATTTCAACATGACTCATCATTTTGTCATTATTTCTTTGACTATTTCATTGCCTTTATTTTCCTTAGTCTTTTCTTCCAGAATACTATTACAGCATAGACTGAGAAGCCCAATACAGGTTTCTCTCAGTGCTGCATTCCATGATCATTGACAAGTGCTTAGTAGTTGCCTCAGCCTGACCCTGTAAGCTGTACAGAACTTTACATTAGGGGTTCAGAGGTCTATGCAGCTAACACTAAAGCAGACTGTAGTCGTTACAATTCCCATTTTCTTGTCTTGGCACTTTCCTCAGGGAGCATCAGGCAAGTAGCACATTTATGGTTGTAATCTTAGTAGATTTTTGCTTTTTAAAAAAAGATTTATTTATTTCTCCCCCCATTGTTTGCACTCGCTGTCTGCCCTCTGTGTCTGTTTGTTGTGTAGCTTATCTTCTATTTTTTTAGGAGGCACCAGGAACTGAACCTGGAACCTCCCATGTGGGAGGAAGGTGCCCAATGGCTTGAGCCACCTTTAGTCCCTGCTTGTGGGTCTCTCATTATGTTTTCTAGTTGTGTCTCTTCGTTGCGTTATCTTGTCGCGTCAGCTTGCCACACCAGCCCATCATGTCAGCTCGCTGTCTTGCTTGTCTTCTTTAGGAGACACCGGGAACCAAACCCGGGACCTCCCATGTGGTAGGCTGGTGCCCAACTGCTTGAGCCACATTCACTTCCCATCAGTAATTTATACAGAGATGTTTTCTCCAGGGTTGTAAGCAAGAGAATTTCTAGATACACAGCTTCATGTAACTTCATAAAAAATTGCAGAAAGTTCTATTCTGGGTTCCCAATCTCATGTTGGTTTTAGAGCTCCAGTCCCAAACACTTTATTCCAGTTTCTGTTTTCCACATACCTCAATGGCTTCTACCTTTGCTCAATATTACTTTTTTTGCTGATCTGGAAAATTTCACCTGTATTAGCCAAAAGGGGTGCTGATGCAAAGTACCAGATCTGTTGGCTTTTATAAATGGTATTTATTTGGGATAGAAGCTTATGGTTACAAGGCCCTAAAGAGTCCAACTCAAGGTACCATAAGAGGTACTTACTCACCAAAGATGGTTGCCGATGTCAGGGTTCAGCCTGCCTTCTTTCTCTTAAGGCTCCTTGGGCCCAGCTTGTTCCAATCTCAGCTATAGGTTGGAGAGCTTGTTTCTTTCCAGTTCAGCTGCTCTGGTCTCTTCACAAGGTCAGCTGTAAACTATCAGGTGAATAGCTCGTCTCTCTCCTCAGGGCCGCAGGATCCTCTTCCATGTCTATGGAGCTCTCTTACTTGCGTGTATTTCCTCTTTGTTCTTGATTGTCTTTATACAGCCCACCAAAAGGGGGTGGGGACTCAACCCTGCACGCACTAATGACATGGTCGAATCAAAGCCCTAGTCTTGATTTAATCAAATAAATGTAAAGACTTTGAATCTAAATCAATCAAAGAGTATCACGCCCAGAGGAACAGACCAGTTTACAAACTTAATCAATATTTATTTTTTGGAATTCATAAATAATATCAAACTGCCACATCACCTTATCTTTGAGTTCGGCTTTGCATGAATTTTCCCCTCAGTGATTCCTACATGGAATGCATATGCTCATTCTATTATCTTGAGAAGAAATATGTATTATGCTTAATAAATCATTTGCAAACTACATTTAGTTTTTTCACTTGTATTACTTTTAGATTCTTCAAATAAGCAGAAATAGATCAAGTTTCCTCTTTCTTAAATTTAAATACCTTAGTTATAACTGCAGTCATAAAGTGCTTCATGGATGCCACCCAAGGCTGAATATACATAGGTATATAACAGGCCTTTAGATTGAGCCAAAAAACTTACTCTGCATCAGAGCATTCATATTGGTGAGAAACCCTTTGGATGTAAGGAATGCAGGAAGGCCTTTAGACTTAATTCATCCCTTATTCAACATCTGAGAATTCATTTTGGTAGGAACCCTATGAATGTAAGGAATGTAAGAAGGCCTTTAGACAATATTCATACCTTACCCATCATCTGAAAATTCGTAATGTAAGAATATAAGAAAACCTTCTCAATCCTGTGTTACAGAACATTTTATGAATGGTGTACTTAATCCCTTGACTTGGCATAAGAGATTTTATATCATTGAAAGAATGTATTAATTTAATATATTCTCCCATCACTCAAACATGGTATACTTCAGTACATTCACTCTAAAAACTAATCTTATTAATATAATAAATGTGAGACAGACTCTTATCATCTCTATCCCATTACTTTTCTAACTATTATATTGAGCAAGACATTTGCTCTGTGCTACAATTTCTTCATTTGTAAAATGTTCACCTAAAACTGTGGCAGAGTAAAGATGGCTACAAATTCTTTGACACTCCTCCCATCAAGAAGTGGAGTCTGGGGAAGTGGATGTGGCTCAAGCAGTTGAGCGTCCACCTCCCACATGGGAGGTCCCAGGATCAGTTCCCAATACTCCTGGAAAACAAACAAACAAAAAACCAACTCAAGGAAGCCAATATGGCCTAGTGGTTGAGCATTGGCTTCCCACATATGAGGTCCCAGGTTCAGTCTCCAGGCCCCAGTACCAAAAAAAAAAAAAAAAAAAGTAGTAGAGTCCACATTCCCTCCCCTTGAATTGGATGGGCTCTGTGACTGCTTTGACCAGTAGAATACAGTAGTACAGCTGTGCCAGTTTCTGGACCCTGGCTTTATTGGCAGCATTTCTTGAAATACTCTCAAGCCCTGAGCTATCATGTTAAAAACATCTGGCTAGGGAAGCGGCTGTGGCTCAATCAGTAAGGCTCCCGTTTACCATATGGGAGGCCCCGGGTTCGATTCCCGGGGCCTCCTGGTGAAGGCAAGCCCGCCCGCATGGCGTGGTTAGCTGACCCAGTGAGCACAAGCAGCAAGGGGGGGATAAATGAATAAATAAATAAAATCTTTAAAAAAAAAAAAAAACATCTGGCTATCCTTCTGAAGAGACCACATGGAGAGGCCCGGAGTCTACGTGGAGAGGAGAGGCACCCTGCTGAGCCTATTCTTTCCTGGACACCAGGCATGTGAGTCAAATAATTTAGGATTTGGAGTGGATGTGGCTCAAGCAATTGAGTGCCTGCTTCCCACATGGGAGGTCCCAGGTTTGGTTCTCAGTGCCTCCTGAAAAAACAAAAACAAAAAACAAGCAAACGAATGAAAAAAACCAGCTCAGGGGAGCTGATGTGGGTCAGTGGTTGAGTGCCAGCTTCCCACATACAAGGTCCCAGGTTCAATTCCCCCAGTACCTCAAAAAAAAAAAAAAAAAAGTTTAGGATTCTCCAGACCAGTCATTAGTCAAATACTACCAAGGGACCTCAGTTGATGCCATTTAGAACAGAACTGGCCAACTAGAGTCCCTGGCCAAATTCCTGACCCGCAAAATTACGAGATGTAATAAAATGATGGTTGTTTTAAGCCACTAAATTTTGGCATGTTTTAACATTATTAATAGTACTCTTTTTTTTTGGGGTGGATGTGGCTCAACTGGTTGGGCGTCCGTCTCCCATATGGAGAGACCTGGGTTCGATCCCCGGGACCTCCCAGTAAAAAAAAAAAAAAAAATAGTACTCTTTTTGAGAATTCATATGAAAGATTATGGGCATAATGAACATAGAAATGCCTTCCACCACGACTCATCTCTTATTGAACTTCAGGTAATTCTTGTTCAAATAGTGAAAGTGAGAAATTCTTTATTATTAAACTGCATTGAAAAATTCATGCAAGGAAGACAACCTAAACTTCAGGAGTATGTGGAGTTTTTGAGAATACATGTTAAAGAATCAGGAGTGTGTGAAGCAAATTGCACATTAAAAAGCAAATACTCCATGACCCCTATTCTCTGACCACAGTCTAAACTAAATATTAACAAGGAAAATAAAATAGGAAACTATTTGGAAATTAAAAATCACTTACAACTCTTGTATTAAATCTGCATTTGCAGCTTTTTTTTTTTTTTTTCATTCCTCAAATTGCCGTATCTTTGACTGTAGGAATCCCCTCAAGTTGGTTGCTGTGTCCTTTTGTCAGGGCCACTATAACCTTTGATAGCTTCTTGTATACCTGACCAAATATATCAGTCAGCTATGGAGGTAACTAAGGCATTGTTTTATAGTTAAGGTAAAGAATGGGAAATTTATCTTGTGTTTCTTTTACTTACTATATTTCAAGGCAACCAAAGTTGAAGGAAAGTTCTTTATTATTAGAGAATTCCAACCAATAAATGCCAAAGGAATGATAGAATTTGAAACTTACTCTTTTTTATGAAATAATGAATCCTAATATCAAGGCCATTAGGTGAAAGATAATGGATGGAGCAGAATGACAACCCACTAATCTATATTAACATCTCTAAAGCATATGATCAACCAGACTATGTGATGTAGTAGAATGTACACAGCACCACTTGTGAAATTCTTGCCCTAAAAATTGAACTAGAATTATTATTAGGTCTCAAAATCTAATTACCAGTTTATAAGAACCTTGGGAAGTAAAGGAACAAATTAATGACAAGGAAGTAAACAACCAAATCCAAAATACAGGAATTCTACCAACTAACAACCGAGTTTCTTAGCCAATTCGTCATGGTAAACTTAATCTTACAAATTAAGAGAGACTTATGTGGCATATCAATCAAATATAGTGTAAGGAATGTATCCTGATTTGAGTAAATAAAAAATTTTTGAGACTTGTAGAAATGTAAAAAAATAAAATAAAATCATTTTGACGTGGAATGCATATGCTTATTCTATTATCATGAGAAGAAATATGTATTATGCTTAATAAATCATTTGCAAACCAAATTTAGTTTTACCTTGTATTACTTTTAGATTCTTCTAATAAGCAGAAATATATCAAACTACCTCTCTTTTACATTTAAATAACTTAGTGCTTGATCAATACCACCCAAGACTGATTATAACAAAGTATATAACATCAAATTCTTTACTTTAACCATTTTATAAGAATAATCAATGTTTTTTATCACTTCGCATTAAATTCTAATAAAAAACAAGCTATGAGTTGGTAGATCACTATATAGCATGTATTGTATCTACCAACATTACCCTCATTATTTAGGTACTATCTCTATTTTTCTTATATAATAATATCCAATAAATCTCAAAAAAATTTTAAGCTCTATCTATAAAATCAACAATTAAATAACTGACTAGCCTTTTCCAATTAAGATACTCATTGGTATGAAGCTTTTGGATTTTTTTAAAGAAAATTTTTTTGGGATGCGGCTGTGGCTCAATCAGTAGGGCTCCTGTTTACCATATGGGAGGCCCCGGGTTCGGTTCCCGGGGCCTCCTGGTGAAGGCAAGCCCGCCCGCACGGCGTGGTTAGCTGACCCAGCGAGTACAAGCAGCAAGGGGGGGATAAATGAATAAATAAATAAAATCTAAAAAAAAAAAAAAAAAATTTTCGGTAGGTAGCTTAACAAATACATAGGCAACAAAGGCAATTTTTTTTTTTTTTTTTTTTTACCGGGAGGTCCCGGGGATCGAACCCTGGTCCCTCCATATGGGAGACGGACGCCCAACCAGTTGAGCCACATCCGACCCCTACAAAGGCAATTTAAAAATGCATCAACAGATGTATTTTAATGTGTGTATCTCTTAGGATAACAGTATACTGGTATAGAATTTGAAAACCATGCCAGTCATGGCCTGTGGCTTTAACACAAAATCTCTTTAGATATCAGTTAGTTCATTTGTCAAAAAAGAGTTTGAACTGAAAATTTCCAGCATACTTTCTAAATAAAATGTCATGATTCCATGATTCTCTTACCAATTTTGTAATTTTTAAATTAAGGTACTCACAGCATATTGCACAGCTTATCTCATCACCCAATTTTCTGAAGAAGAAAGCTCTTCAAGCTCTTCGTAAGGCATATAATCAATGCCTACCTGTCTAAGTTAGTGCTGCCAGAAGAGTAGTCCTTGGATCCAACTCTGCTACCATAAAAGGATGATGACTGCAAAGGTAAAAGCCCTATAAAACAAACAAACACAGGAAAAAAGTTAATTCCTAAATTAACCATGCAGTATCATTTAATAATAAAATCATACCATTGGAACTGTTTATATTTGTCTTTTTTTTCCCCTTTTCTTGTCACTAAAGTAACATATATACATGACAAAAGATTAAATACTGTGGGAAAGGTTATAATAACAAAGCAATACTCCTCTGCCCATAACTCCAAAGTTGTTTCTAATTTCTAATCATTTTTCACTTAGTTTTTCTGATTCCCTCTGTAACTTTAAATACTATGCTTCTACTACTATTTCTTGATTTATTAATTTTAAATAGTAGCACTTGACCCTCCTCTAAAAAGGGAGAAATTCTGATATCCCTACTTTTGTTCTAATTATTAGTTGTTACTTTAGTTCTTCTACTTATTAACTTTGTAACTTTAATGTACTTGAAACTTCCATATTTTGATCCATGAATCTTTTCACTTGACCACCCACTTCCTTCTCTCTCCTCCTCTTTCACACATAAACTTTTTAAAGATATGCCTTTTACATTTTCAAGTCTCCTGTGTCTTAACTACAGGTTAATTTTAAAAGTTGAAAACCAATAAGTAAAGTTTATATTATGTAAGTAATATTTACTTCAGAGGTAAGAATTATATTAGAGATACTTCCTTCTGTAAGGGTCTAATGTCACAATTCCAAACCACTCAAAGGAGAATGTTCCTAGAGTTCTCATCAACTGGATTCTCTTAAACTGTTAATTTCTCAAAATCACGCCTTATTTTAGCTTGTTTCAACTTATTTTCAAGTTGACATAATATTCAAAACAATATCAGCACTTTCGAGGATCAAAGAAATTCATAAGTATGAGAAACATTGACAAAAATTCAAGGACAGATCAACTTTCAGGTTTTATGAAAATGGAGCATAAGGTAAGCTTAATAACTGTGTTAGACAATAATTTTAAGATATTTTCCTAAAGCTTTTAATAAAGAGCAATACTGATGAACTTTATTTTCAACCATTTTAACTCCTGGGATTGATTCTGTAGTCAGGTACTTTGACAATGAAAGAGTAAAATTTAATTCTAGGCAGTCAAATAGAGGAAAAAGAAGGTAAAGCCTGGATTTTTCATAAATAGATCAAAAGTTCCCTTTTATTTCTAATACTGTAAAATATTTTAGCCGAGTCCTCGGTACAAATTGGTGCCTAATAACTAGTACTGAATTGTGCTGTACACCTGAATCCCATAGAGAGACAGGGCTCAATATGGGTTTTTATTTGTAGTCTAAAAGAACACATGACATGATAAAAGAGTATTTTATGTAAAGACCAAACACTTACCTGATGTCCTATTCTCTTCTGACTGTTTCAAACTGAGCTGTTTCTCTCTACTGCTGGTTAAATACTTTCTGGAGGGATCTGTCATAGCCTTGTTATTCCTATAACAAATAATTTTAAATCAATATAGCAGAGATAGCACTTCATTTTAAATAGTTGTCATAAAAAATTTACATTTCAAGCACTGCAGTCATTGATATGTCTTAGACTACAAGCCTTGACAGCCTGACTACCTAAGCAAATGAGAATCATGAAAATAACCTTTTATTACGAAGAGACTAGTAAATAAGCTAAAATAAAGAAGCAGTTTCTTTAAACAAAATTTAAATCATAGACAACAAGATCATATAGATTTTCTTGGCCAAAAGCAAAGCCAGAAGAAATGATTCAGTTACTGAGGCCGAAATAATCAACTAAAATGGAAATTATTCAAGCTTGGTACTCTATAGGTTTGAAAAAATAAGACAAACAAAAACTAAAATGTTACTACAGTTTACAAGGATTTGAAATATTATTTATTAAATGACAGCATCACTTCAATTCATATTTTAATTTCATGAATACATAAGTTAAAATTTCTTAAGCCCCATTCCATTTTCCCCCCTCTATGATTCCCAAATACCTGAACCACACTAAGTAGAGAGTGTCTATTCAGATAAATATTAATGATTTTGATCTAAAGTGCTAATTTTAGGGGAACCATCATGAATTAAACCTGTAGCAGACAACACAGGTGCACTATCCCAAAATTCCATCTGATCCCATTTCTGTGTCCTCCCTTCCACATCACTGGTATTTTCAACAGCTAGTACCTAGGGATCTTCTTCACAGAACGGCCCTCAAGGTACCAGAGATACTTTATCTGCAATCTCTGGGAGTCACAAGTAAGGTTAGGAACTAGAGTAGAGAAGTCCAGCTCTCTTGCCTTGGATTAGACCTCCAAAGTGGAACTTGCATAACAGATTTCCTTCTGGGGTCAAGATGAAGCCTAACCTCTGCATGACTTTTGTCTGAGATCACATCCATGCTAGGTTTCCTGGTCTTAGTAACTTACTATCTCTACTACCTTTCAAGTCTCTCCTGGGAGCACTTCTTTAATAAATCATTTGCCACTAATCCCCATTTCAGGGTCTGCTTCTAGGGAACCTGATCTATAACAGCTGGTATTAGAAGGGGGCCCAGGAGGCAAACTCTAAGAATAGGACAGTATTCTGCGATTGGATCACTTGTTTGGCAATGGCAATGGAAACTCCATTGCTGGTGCCAATACCTCTGAGACCCTACAGTTTTATAATTGCTAAGATATTCATCTGTGGTGAACTTGGATGGGATATGTTACAAGAGGATATGGCTCATGCCATATTTTGGCATATGAGAGTGATTACAAAATGGATCTTAACAGGATGAAAGAAATATTCTAAAAGTGGATTATGGTGATGATGGCATAGTGCAAAAACTTCTTAAAATCACTGAACTGTACACTTATAACAGGTGAATTTTATGGTATGTAAATTATATCTCAATAAAGTTGCTTTTAAAAAAAGCCCAAATTATTCCTCTCCCTGTATTCAAGCCTCCCATGGAGAAATGCAGTCTAGGGGGTGGATGTGGCTCAAATGGTTGGGCGTCCGTCTGCCATATGGAGGAACCTGGGTTCGATCCCCGGGACCTCCCAGTAAAATTAAAAAAAAAAAATATATATATATATATATATATATATATACATATATAGAAGGCGCATGGGCTGCCAGGCTCTGTGTGCCGGTGAGCCAAGAGGCCCCGGGAGCCATGCAGCAAGATGAGGACGTAACAGGAGAGAGATGCAGGGAAGAGTCAAGACGAGATGCTCCGAAAGCTACAAAAACCGGGAACTGAGGTGGCGCAGGTGGCAGAACTCCTCTGTCCTACATCAGAGGTCTTCAGGATCGAATCCTGGTGAAGACTGGAGGAGAAGGATGAAAAGAGATGGCAGGAAACAGACACAGAGAATTGCCTAGCGAATGGACACAAAACAGCAAATGGGGAAGGGGGGTTTTAAAATGGATAAAGTAAATAAATAAATCTTAAAAAAAAAAAAAAGAAGTGCAGTCTATTTCCCTATCCCTTAATGGGGTTAGCCATGTGACATTCTTTTCCCAAAAGAAAGTGACAGCAGTAACAGTGTGAGTTCTAATTCTAAGCCTAAAGCACCTTTTGGACTTGTATTCACTCTCTTGGAATCCAGCCACTGCCATGTGCTGGCCTAACCATCCTCATTACGCAAATGATAGCTAGCTAACAACAAGTCATATGAATTAGGCCATCCTAGACCACCCAACTCCTAGCCAACCCACAAGTGACCACAGATACATTAGAAAACAAGAGAATCCAGCCACAATCAATGAAGTCTGGTCCAGATGTGCAGAACCACCCATCTGACCATAAATTCAAAAGCAATAACAAATAATTACTACTTTAAGTCACTAAAGTTGGTTACACAGCAATAGACAACTGATATAAGTGATAAGGGGTAACAGCAATCATAAAAAGTAAAGAATTGGTTAGCTGTGCTGAGAGTATTGATCTGCACTTATGTAATCTAAGCATCTTAAAAAAAAAAAGATAAAAATTAAAAAAAAAAAAAAAAAAAAAAAGAGTATTGATCTACTCGAGAGAAAATTATAGGCTCAACTGAGCCAATTACCAACTTTTAGAACAAAGACACAATGTAATCACCACTGGTTAACTCCACAGAAGGAAGAGTAAGTTGCACACAGACCCTTAGGATTCTACTGCAAGACCACAATGCCTGCAGCAGAAAATTATACATCATTTATAAAATAGGTCCTGGCATTCCACTAGGACCTGGAAGAGGTCATCAAAGTACTATACCACCAGAGCTAGCTGTCATGAGCTACAACACCCACAAAGTCATAAGATCAGGAAGGTACAGCAGCAATCCATTATAAAATGGAAGTGGTATATCTGGGATTGGGCTCAAGTATTCAAGAATAGATAACATGGGCATTCTCTATGCCCAGCTGAAAGAGGAAGAAAAAATCTGAGCCTGAATCATGGATGATCATCTCAGTACATTGGTACAAGTTGAAAACAAACTGCTGATGCACTAAAGCCCTATTAAGGGGCTACCATGAAAGACACTGGTGAATGGAAATCCTCTACTGTGCAGAGCTTTGAGAGGTGTACCAGATCATCTACTTTGGATGGAGAGAGAGCGGTCATGGATGCCTGGGTGGTAGCAAATGATTTGGATGAATGGTCAGAATCTGGAAAGAACAAGCCCAGAAAATCAGGGACAGGTGATCTGGGGGGAAAGTACATGGATAGACTTATGAGAATATGTACAAAGGGTAAGAATCTATTTCATATGTTAATGCTCAACAGAGAACTCCACTGAAGAGACATTAAACAACCGGACAGGATGTCTTATCTAGCAGATATCGCCAAACTCTGTCCTCTGCCATCTCCATACTTCCACAAAGGGCTCATGAACAAAATGGCCATGGTGGCAGAGATGGAAGCTATGCATGGTTCCTGCAGTATGGGCTCCCCTTCATCAAAGCTGATTTAGCCACTGCTGCTATCAACTGGCCAGCAGGAGAACTGATGCTGAGCCCCTGATCCAGTGTTATCCCTTGAGGTCATTTGACACCAACCTGTCATTTGGTGACATACATCAGACTCCTTCTACCCTGGAAAGGGAAGTAATTCCACCCTGACTGGGACTGACACATACGCAAGGTACACATATGCCTTTTTTGCCTACACTGGCTCGGCCAGCAACACCATCTAAGAGCTCATAAGAACATCTTATTTACTAACATGAAATCTTGCAAGATATCATCTTGGAACAGAACCCACTTTACAGAAAAGGAGGTGCAAGAAGAGCACAGGATACACTGATCCTACCACATATGGTATTACCACAAAGCTGCTGGCCTAATAAAGTGTTGTGATAATCTTTAAAGGCGCAGCTTAGAGATGATCTCCTTAGGAATGGGGTACCCTTCAAGACACAATGTACTTTAAACCAACGAGCCATTACATGTAAAAAAAGATATACGTGTAATGGGTCTGGAGACCAATGGATAATCCAATGGATAATTTATGCTTCTAGTTCCCATAATTTCAATTTTGTGGGTTTAGAGGTCCTGGCTCCCAGAAGGGAAACTTTCACAAGGGAGCACAGTAACAGTATTTCCAATCTTGCCAGGGCAACATAGTTCTAGAGATGGAAGCTTTCACGACACTTCCAATTCAGCTGTAAGCTTCATGACAATAATATAGCCAGGAGCACCTTTGGTTGACCTGGTCTGGGGCATGGCTCTCAAAATCATTCCTGAAAACTTAACCTAGAACCTATTTTTTCAGCTTTCCTAGTGATTCTGTAAGCCATTTAATACCTTGTATTAAATGCCTTTGTGTGTAAACTAGATAGAGTGATTTTTGTTCCCTAAAACTGGTTTCTGAATATGCAAATTTTGTTACCAGAAGTAGAGTGGTACCAACTAAAATATGTGGCACTGGCTTAGGAGAGAAGGGGATAAGGACATAGATGTTACAGACAGGAAAGCTATGACCCTGTTATACCTCAGCAAAATACTTGATAGTTCTAAAGGAAAGATTGAGATAATTAAGAACAATGGACTATGTTAGTGCTTCTTATGGCATTCAGCAAAGTTCTGTAAGAGAAAATGAACCCGGGCTAGTTAGCACTTATAATCAGGGATAAAAGGGAATACAGCACTCTGTGCCAATGGCCTCGTATCTAAATTGGTAATTTAAGGTCATATGGGATGTAAAAGGTCAACTGCTTCTGACTGTCAAACTGAAGCAATGGTAAGAGGTAAGTGAAAAGGTAGTTTTGTCAAAAAAACATCTTTAATGTTAGTACGAGGGGAAACTGAGTGAGGTATAAGAGAATGTTCTATATTATCTTTGCAACTTTTCTGTAAATCTAAAATTACTCCAAAGGAAAAAGTTTATTAAAACAAAACAAAAATTTTGTCCCCAATTCTTTCTCAAGCCTATAAAACCTGTTTGTTTTACCTTTAAAGAAACTTCCAGTCCTTCACCCTCCTCCCCCCACCAAACACACACACCTGCACCAGCATGAAGCAGGCTATCAAAGCTATGTGGCCCCAAAGAATAACAGTCTTTAAAACCCACTTTCAGAAATGGCCTTGAACCATAATAGACCAGGAAAACCTACTAGAGGACAAAGTCAAGGATCACATGAAGTACAATGGGCAAGAGAGTTCCTTCACAGGATAGAACCAGAGTCCCAGATGGGCTAACCAATATCTTACTCCACTGCCTTCACAACTTTTGCCTAGCAAGATTATATCGCTGCTATGGACCAGTTACTCCACCAATGGAAATTTTTAAAATGATTATCCTGTTCCTATTCTAGCAATGTGTAATAGAAGTGTGTACAGGAATTGGGGTAGGGAAAGGCAGATAAACTTCCTTTTAGTTTTTAGGTTCAGACCATGAGGAGCATAGTCAAAGGCACACTTGGACCTTATGGAGAGGACTGTATATCACCCAGAAATCCTGGAATCTGAGCTTGATAAAACGACTAAATAAGATATGGAGGCTGTCTCCATTAGGATGGGGGTAAGGGTGTTTTGCATATGGGAAGAATACAGAGGAGCATTCTGGTGGGCAAGAGAGGAAACTATGGCAGATTGCTAGGTGTCCCCAAAAAACTACTTTAGTCTTCTGCCATAATAGAATTTTGACAAGGCATAAATACAAAACTTCTTCCCAACTCCTTTTTGTGACCCCTTTGACCTCAAATACCAGTGAACTATAAACTGATTTCTGTTAAGGTATTAATTGAGGTATTAACTGGTAAAAGCATAGTGGTTTTTCCCCCGAAAAGATCAACAAATTTCTCACATCATAAGGAAGATGATCATGAGCTGGTGATTGCCCTGTTGCAGGTCTACCCTCCCCCCACCTTTTTTTTTTTTGAGCATTCAAAAAAAAAATTTTTATTTATAAAAAATACAATGGGAGGGAAGCGGCTGTGGCTCAATCAGTAGGGCTCCCGTTTACCATATGGGAGGCCCCGGGTTCGGTTCCCGGGACCTCCTGGTGAAGGCAAGCCCGCCCACGCGGCGTGGTTAGCTGACCCAGCGAGCACAAGCAGCAAGGGGGGGATAAATGAATAAATAAATAAAATCTTAGAAAAAAAAAAAAAAAAATACAATGGGATAAGTTCATGCTAAAAAATACAGCAATAAATACAGTTGAAGAAAACAGAGCAATTCTACACCGATACATTGGCACAAACAGAGAGGGCAAATGCACCATTCAGACCAGAATGTCTGCAGGCCGATTTTGTACATGCTCCTTGAAACACCACTGTGAAAACCTCTTGTCAGCTTGGGTAAGAAAGTAAGTACACATATAATCACAAATGCACACTGATAATGACTTTATTTTAAAATTAGCAAACCATACTGTAAAAACATTGATATCTAAATTCCTAAAATGCTGCATATTAGATTTATTGTTTTTCTTTTTATTTTTTTATTTTTTTATTTTTTTATTTTTTTTGTTTTGTTTTTTCGTTTTGTTCTTTTTTTATTTTTTTTTATTTTTTTTTTGTTTTTTGTTTTTTTTTATTCATTTGCATATTAGATTTAGATTGATAAAGACCACATTTAGCTATAAGCATGAGTTCAGTAGTCCATGTAGAAACCTGACACTAAACTGTGAAAAAAAAAACAAGAAAAAAGAGGCTTCCTATTGTCTGAAAAAACCAGTTTAAGTAGAAGGTTATAAAAATGCATAGACCTTTAATAAAAGAATTAGCTGTACAAGAGTACTCCCCTTTCACAGTATTCTTTTTTACTTCATATGTGAGTTACAGCACTAAAAGGAAACATTTAGGAAAGAGGCAGAAAAAGGAAAAAGGAATATATGTACGGCAATATTTCTTTTAGGTACAATAAGCATAATAGTGTTTTAGGAAGACAAGATAAAAATTACTCAAGGCTAGCTTGGTTCTCACTGAGTAAAAACTGGACTAAATACTGAGAGGTTCTCTTTTATGTATCTAATAATACCTTAGTCCCCATATTGGTAATCTCTGGGGTAGTCATCTTGGTACTCGCCATAATATTCATCGGGGTATTCTGCCTGATAATAGCTGTCACTGATTTCTGACCCATTTGTTCCTATTCCTTGGCTTCCATTGTGAATGACAGGTTCTGCTGGAGCAGAACAATATTTGAGATCATATACTTGCTGCCCAAACCCATACACACTCATTCCTTTGTGGGAAGCAACTTTGTTGGTACCCATCTGTAGAGAAATCAAGTTGTCCACTGGCTGTAGCGTTAGCTTCTGATCATAGATGTCTCTTCTGGTACTTGTGCTATTATTACTGCCTGGCTGGCTCCTTTGTTAGTGCCCATCTGCAGACTAATCGTGGTCTGGCCGAAAGGTTTGTCAGTTTGCATCTTGGGATTGTAAAGATGTCTCCTAGTCCCATAAGCTGTCATACCTGCTTGGTTGGCACATTAGTTGGTTCCCATCTGCAAGCCAATTACACTTTGGCCAGCTTTTAATTTTCCCTCATTAAAATGTCTTGTCTGTTTTTCTGCATACTTAACTCCAGTGTCAATGATTGTATGGAATCCTTTTGTCTTAGCCAGACCTGCAAGAGCCAGCAGCGTAGTGTGAACCTTGGTCATATTTTCATTCTCAAAAAGATCATTTGCTTCAAATATGCCATGTGGCTTCATACCATAAGCCTGAATAGCTTTAATAAAGTTGCCAATATTCTCCAACTAATGCCAGTTTAACGAGTATTCATTGACCTTCTTCACTGAACCTGGCTGTGGTTTGTTAATGAGATCACAGAGGGTTATGCCATTTTTCAAGTCCATCTGAAAGTTGGTGCCAATGCTCATGCCCATCACCTCTTCTATCCAACCGCAAAGATCTTCTTCTGCCTGATGATCATACTTGGGCGCAATCTTGTTCCTGACTCAGCCAAGAGTCCATAAAAAGGGCTTTTGTTGAAGTGGGTCATGGTGGTTTGGGTAACAGGAGGAGATTGCACTAGGGTCTGGAAGTCTCTCCCACTCAGCTTCCTCGCTCCTGGCCCCAAGGGGTGGCCAAAGCGGGAGATGCTCAGAGCTCGCTCCTCTCTGCGGTGCCTTGGCAACTCGTTCCGACTGAGTACCGCAAAGCCTCCTGCTCCGCTCCAGAGTTTCACTCGTTCACCCACCTGCCAGCACTGGGGCTCCCCACAGACTCAGATCTATCCCCTTTTGATAAACTTACACTTCTGAAAGATTGCTGCTCCTTACCTAGAACTTATACGGGGCTCACATCGTTTTAAACCTAAGCCCAAGTGATTTTTCACATGATTAAGTTAAAAAAAATAAAATTAAATTAAGGATAAAGGGAAGAAGGAAGGAATGGATTCATACTAAAGGAGCAGCCAGCAAGAAATAGTTATTTAGAGATCTTCAACTCTAGTCTTCCTTTAATTACAACGGATAAAAAAGCTCGAATAGGAGAAGAGCAATGAAATGACCAAAGCAATAGCAATGGCCAAATTATCTGTCCATTAAGACTACAATCTACTGTCACTAGAACATTTTAAATTCTGCTCTTCTATCTTTGGAATTCCCATAAATTAAACAGCGCCCCACCCCCACCCCGGGTAATCTGCTGCTGCCCAAACCACCATGACCCACTTTAACAAGGGCCCTTCTTATGGACTCTTGGCTGAGGTCAAGAACAATTGAGCAATCCTCCCTAGCAATTATAATTGACAATATAAGAAACAGTGATTCTAGTGTCCTAAAAGCTCTTAAAGCAACTTACGATGATGAATCATTTTCCTTAGGATAATCTTCATTCAACTCTGAACCAGATGATAGCATTCTTTTTCTCTTTTCAGTCCTGCAGAGAACAGAGAAAAAAAAAGTCATAACTCTCTCGCTGTCCTGATTTTGTGATAATCAGGGTAGGCTAAATATTCGCTATATTAGAAACCATGCATGTGTCCCCAGACCTAATTTTTTTCCCTAGGTCTGGTTTATAGAATGCTGGTAATAAACCAAGTCTGATTTATTTTATGTCCATCCTGTATGGGAAATGACTGTAACTCTGGGTATCTTTGGTCAACCTTAAGAGATGTAGCTGGGGGATGGATGTGGCTCAAATGGTTGAGCGTCCATCTCCCATAGGGAGGGACCTGGGTTTGATCCCTGGGACCTCCCGGTAAAAAGAAAAAAAAAGAAAAATATAGAAGGCGTGTGGGCCGTCAGGCCCCATGCATGGGTGCACCGCCAAGCCGCACAGCAAGATGATGATGTAACAAGAGAGTGACACAAGGGAGAGCCAAGATGAGATGTGCCAAAAAACCTGGAACTAAGGTGGTGCAGGCGGTAGGACGCCTCTTTCCCAAATTGGAGGTTCCGAGGATTGAATCCTGGCAAAGACAGGAGGAGAAGGATGAGAGGAGAGGGCAGGAAACAGACACAGAGAATTGCCCAGCAGATGGACACAAAAAAAGCAAAACCAGGGCGGGAGGGGGATGTTAAAATGGATAAAAATAAATACATTTTTTTTGGAAAAAAAAAAAAAAGAACTATTAAAAACGATTGACAAATTTTGAGTTAAAAAACTTAAATTGTATTCTTTATTAATATGTATCAATAAAATTGATTTGTTAAAAAAAAAAAAAAAGTCATAACTCATAACATTAAAAGTATAAACCAACATACTCAAGGAATTATGATTACTGATACATGATTCTCTACAACATACTTAAATTAATATACTGTACAACTGTATGCTGAATACATTTCATTGACATAAACAAATAGGACAAATATTTATAGTTATCTACCAAAAATGGACTCTATACTTTTTTTCTATATTTACTCTAACATACTTTACTCACTGGACAAGCTCCTCCTTTTCTTCCTCAAATTTCTCATCTTTCTAAAAGGCCTAAAAATCTTTTACAAACAGACAGATTTAATGACAAAGTATGAGAAAAAAGTCTATCATACCGATTTTCTAATAATCCTGATCTAAGAGGTGTTGATGTGGACGTCAAAGAAGGAATCGCCCGGGTGACAGGTATTCCACTTCCTACTGCAGTCTTAATCGATCCTCTACCTGGATTACCAAGAACTTTTCGAAATGGAATATCATCTTTAGTATCCAAACTTCCTCTTTTTGAAGAGGCCTGGAAGAATAAAATTTAAGATAGTTGAGTCTTCATCTTAATTGGACTACTTTTATACCAGTGATTCTCACAACTGGGGAATAATTTACAGAGATTCTATCCTACTGGGCTGGGGCCCATTCATCAGTATTTTTTTAAGAAACACTCTAGGTGATTCTAAAGTAGAGTCAGTGTGAGAAACTGAGCTTGGTATTTATTTTCCTGTAGTACTCTTCTAAACTTAAAATCTCACAGCACATGTGGAGGCACACAGCAAGAATTTTGCTTTAAATTACTGATTTTAAAAAAATCACAGTTCTAGGGATTAGTATAAAAACAGATCTTTGGGGGTGGGGGAATATATCCAACTATGATTATGATAAATTAAAGTGAAAGGGGATGTAAGAAAGAGGTGCAACAATGACACTGGTTGCAACAACTTAAAAGCTAAGTCACAAGTACTGTATCTACGTCTAGAGGGGGCTCTGGACTAGACCATTTGGAAATAAATGTATGCAACAATGGAGAGAAGAAGGTGAGATAGAATCCGCTGTCAGAGAATACAGCAATTTAAACATGCTAGTTGGGAAACTGTTTTACACCAGCATTCTGCCAAGTAAGTTTTATATTTCTACATTAAGAGCGACGTGATTTCTCTATGGAAGATAGGTCCAATTATGTTCTTTCTATGGAATTACAATCTTAGGATAGGAAAGAAAAAGACTTCTTAAGTCATATAGATGACTGACTAAAAAACTTAAATTTCTGAATGGGTGATACAGTCTCATGTTTTAAAAATCAAAATAATGTTAAAAGTCATATACTGAAATATATATATATATATATATATATATATAAAACATTTTTGTAAGCAAATGCACATATATGCATATATATTTATATATCATTTTACAAATATTGGTATGTATTGTGAAAATTTTGATTTTTACCCACAATAAAAAAAAAAAAAAAAAAAAAAAAAAGTCATATACTGAGAAGTCTCATTACTACTCCTATACCCCTCTATCCAGTTCTTCCACTTTCCATTCTCCTGTCCCTTAGAAGTATTCTTCCATTGTTTCTTTAGGCAATTAAAAAATTCAATATTTTATTCTCTTTTTTGCTATACAAATGGTAAACATACTACACAGCATACTATACTATTTTGTGTTTTTCAAACTTTTTAAATCACAATTCTAGAGTAAGAAATATTTTACATCACAATCTTTACATATAAATAAATTAAACATCAGTTTCAGAAATTAGTATTTATCCATTCTGTAAACAATATCCTAATATTTTCTCTTCTATTCCTTTTATTAATGACAGTCACAACCAAAAAATTGATTTTATAGTCCAACTAATGGGAATTATTATTTGTGGAAGTATAAATATTTATATGTTAGTACTTAAGCATTCAAATAATCTTCTTTCTTTCTTTCTTTCTTTATTTATTTATTTTTTTAATTATGGGTAAAAATCAAAATTCTCAAATACATACATCAAATAATCTTCTGACACCTAAAGTTTTTACCTACACATAAATGAATCTCAAAATAAAGTAATTATACTGTGTAATAAGCCAGACCAAAAAATTATATACTATATGACTCCATTTATATAATATTCTAGAAAATGCAAACCAATTTTTAGTGACAGTAGGTCAGTGGTTCCTTAGGGATGGGAGGGGGCAGGGAGAGGTGGGAGAGAAGGATTACAAAGTGGGGATGACGAAACTTTTAGGGGTGATGAATATAGTTACTATCTTGATTATGGTGATGGTTTTACAGTTGTGTGTGTCAAAATTTATCAAATTGTACACTTTAAATATGTACAGTTGACTGCATATCAATTATACCTTAATAAAACTATTTTAAAAAACTCCAACTTATAAAAAGAACCTTACAAAAATAAAATATTTTTCAATGCTTAGTCCAGTTAATGGACTAAGTAATTATCTCTCTGTACCGCCAAACAGAACTCATATATAATTTACTTAGAGGAGAGCCTCAAAGACTTTCTTACTTTAAAAACAGTTCCAAGAAGTTTGGCTGCCTGGTTTCCCTTTGTAAAACAAATTAAGAGAGACATAAGATTGCTATGAGTATTTACTGATGCACAGCTAGTCTATGCTTGTCTGAATGATATTTGTGAAAGAAACAACTATTAAAAAAGCAAACAGAAGACCTCAATAAAACAGTTTGTTACCATATAGTGTAGATACCAAGTTCATAATGTAGAATAGACCTAAAGGCCAACAAAGAACTAATAGTGGCAGACTTTATAGGTTTAATAGTATATGGTACAGTTAAGCACTTTTACATGTATCATCTCATAGCAATCCTTGAAATATTATCACTGTCTCAACTTTACAGGTGGGTAATGAGGTTAGAGTATTTAAGTAACTTCCCCAAAAACTCACAGCAAGTAAGTGGGAACACCAAACCCCAGGTCTAACTCCAAAGCTATATTTTTTAAAACTACATTCTACTGTGGTTCCTAATCATGACCATGAGACATTAAGTAAAGGTTAATCACCTGTGTTCAGTGAAACTAAATTTAAGAGAAGAATGTTATAATTTTAGAAAAATGTTCATAAAAATAGTTGAAGAGAATGAGATGGCTAAAATGGTAAATTTCAGAGACTGGAAAATACTCTTGTAACAATGCCAAGCTATTAGGTATTACAGTCTGAATTTTACTTCCTGCAACTACCTTATAAAATATACATGACAAACAGCCTGTGACTATTAAAAAAAAAAAAAAAAAAAAAAAACAGCTAAAAAGATTCTAATGAACATACCTGATTGTCTGAGTAAGAAAGTTGCCTGTTAGTTTCCTTCTGTGAGGTCCTGCTGCCCAGAATAGCTCCAAAACTACCAGACCCCTGAGAAGGTTTCATGGCTGGTGACAAAAATATCCCCAAATCATTTAATAAATTAGATTTATCTATCATTTATAATATTGAAGAAATGGAAGAAACAGTAGGAAAATAATAAAACAAATCAAAGTGCTTATCAACCAATTCTTTCTGATAAAAAGTAAATCTGGTATATATAATAATTAAAATTTAAATCTAGAGTCTCAATAGAAAAATTAAATAACATGCAAAAATGTAGGAACAAAATAGGGGACAAAGAAAGAGAAACATTAAAAAGCAAAAAAGAAAATGCTAGAAACTCTTTTATATAAATATACCAAGGAGAGAAACACATCAGAAATGGTGACAGAGATACTTCCAGTAACAGTATACTCTGAAGCATTCTCTACAAGTAAAAGTTTATCAAGTAAAATAAATGGCTTCTCTTCTCAACTTTTAACAAGACTTTTCTTTTCTTTTACATTTAAATCCTTCATCAGTGTGAAATGTATGTTGATAAAAGGAATGAGATAAGGATCCAACTTTAGCATCTTAAATGTTTATCACGTAGTCTTGCTCTATATCCTGCAAAGTGTATGTTATCAGTCTTGCACAACTGAGGAAACTAAATCTAGAAGATTAAAATGACTTGTCCAAGATCACAGAATGAGTTAGTTAATCCCATAGACAGCTAACCTAATAACAGCAATGACTTACTGAGTGCTTAAAACTTATTAGTTATGCATTTTATATATGAGCCCTAATTGTTTTAAAAAAAAAAGCCCTGAAATTGAGGTAATATAAAACTTATTTTAGAGATGAGGAAACTGAAACTCATAACAATTGAGAAATAACAAGCAGAGCTAGGATTTGAACCCAAAACTGCTTAGGTCCAAAACCCATGTTTTTCCATTATGCCATGTTGTTCAGACTCAAACGTAGGTCCCCAGTCTACTGTGCTTGCCACTCCGATGTATTTAGAGACATGCTTTTATAACACACATCATTCTTTTTTTTTTTTTGAACCCAGGACCTTGTTATACGGGAAGCCGGCACTCAATCACTGAGCCACACCAGCTCCCCTGAGTTGGTTTTTTCATTTGTTTGCATGTTGTTTTTTGTTTTGTTTTGTTTTTAGAAGGCACTGGGAACTGAATCTGGGACCTCCCATGGGGGAAGCAGGTGCTCAACTGCTCAAGCCACAGCTGCTCCCCCACATGTCAATTCTTTTTTTAAAAAATTAATTAATTAATTAAAAGAAACTTTAGATTGCATAAATGTTACATAAAAAAATAGAGGGGACTCCCATATGCCCCACTCCTTCCCCCCACCCATCAATTATTATTATTATTATTATTATTTTTTTTATTTTACCAGGAGGCCCCGGGGATCGAACCCAGGTCCCTCCATATGGCAGACGGACGCCCAACCATTTGAGCCACATCCGCCCCCCCCATCAATTCTTAATACAGTATAAATACCCAATAATATGATGGGTATGATGGAATACAACAAAAATAGAAAAAGAAACAATAGAGGTATTAATTACATACAAGCAAGGTAGCACTGCCACAACACCTTCATTTTTTAACATTTAAAATGTGTTATATGTAAGTTTAAAAAAACAAAACAAATCTTTAAATTAAAACTCAAGAAAAAGCTTTTCCCAAATTTAAATCCTCCTTCTTTTCTAGTCATATTCTTTTTTATGTTTTTTTGTTTTGTTTTTTTTTAAAGATTTTATCTATTTATTCATTTATCCACCCCCTGCTGCCTGTGCTCGCTGGGTCAGCCAACCACGCCACGCGGGCGGGCCTGCCCCCACCAGGAGGCCCCGGGAACCGAACCCGGGGCCTCCCATATGGCAAACAGGAGCCCCACTGATTGAGCCACAGCCGCTTCCCTCTAGTCATATTCTTTTATAATGACTAATATCAGAACATGAGATGATTAGAACTTACCTGCATGAAGTCTGTTTTGATGAACTGCATCTAGAAATAACCTCATTTCCTCTGCATCCTTACTTGGTACTTTGTCAATAGACAAGAAGCTGTTATCTTGTAGAGTTAACATTAGGCGGCTTTGTTTTGCTCCACTGGGCCGAAGCACCACATTTTTAATATTATGACTTAGCTGATTAAGACAAAAGGGAAATGATCATCAAAAACCTATAATTACAAAGTATAAAACACTGTATAATAAATTCTAAGTTACATTTCTTACTCTTCTCCATAGTGATTTAGTTTTTTTCTTTTTCAACCAAAAAGGGTTTCCATTTCTTGATTCAAGTCAAATAATTAACTTTTAGTAGGTACAAGCACATAATTTCAAAATTTATTTTACAGAGTAACCCACACACTCTTGATCCTATGATAGGAAATTCCATGTTTGTAGAAACAGAAAGGATAAAAATGACTGAGTCAATTTTCAGATCATAGATGGTTATACTGTTACCAGTTTAAAAAGCTAAACCTGATTAGAAGTTTTCTATTTCCTTTTTTAAACAAAAGCTTTTAAGATACTTGCCAAACTTTTAAACAGCTACAATGTAAAAGAATATATCAATCCAAACTACAATCCTCAAAAGAATTTCAACCTCTCAAAAATACATCAAAATAAACATTTATGACTATAAGATCTTTTTTTTTTTTAATAAACTGTCTAAGCAGGCTCACTTAACTTTCACTCAGTGACAAAGATCATAACACCGTGGAACTCTCTGAACTTCTTCCCCTCTCCAAAAGTAGTTAAAAAACCTACTGTATACTCTCTCAGACTTTGGGTATGTGATCTGAAGCAATAACTTTTATTTTGTCTTGATCATCATTCTTCCAAGGCTAAACAAAAATGTTCATGTCCTCTTTTTTAATTTCAAAAATTTAAAAATTTACAAGCCTCTGTACCCCATCAAGCAACAACTCTCCCTTCTCTTCTTCCTCTATGCCCTGGTAACCTCTAATCTACTTTCTGTCTCTACAATTTTCCTATTTCTAGACATTTCTCTATGTGGAATCATACAATACTTGTCCTTTATGTGTCTTGCTTATTTCACTGAGCAAAACATTTTCAAGGTTCATCCATGCTATGGCACATATCAGAATTTCATTTCTTTCTATAGCCAAATAATATTTCATTATGTGGGTGTACCACAATTTTGTTCAACCATTCATCAACTGATGAACATTAGGACTGTTTCCAACTTTTGGCTACTGTGAAAAATGCTACTAGGAACATTGGTGTACAGGTATCTGTTTGAAATTTTGCTTCTCTTTTTTTTTTTTTTTTTTTACCGGGAGGTACCGGGGATCGAACCCCAGTCTCTCCATATGGTAGACGGACGACGAACCTTTTGAGCCACATCCGCTTCCCCAGGTATCTGTTTGAGTCCCTATTTTCACTTTTGTTGGGTGAAGTGGACTTATAGGGTCACATGGTAATTCTATACTTAACTTTTTGAGGAAATGAGGTACTACTTTCCCCAGTGCCTGAAACATTTTGCATTCCCACCAACAATGCACAAGGATTCCAATTACTCTACAACCTCTCCAAAATTTATTTCTATATATTTTTTTACTAATAACCATCCTAGTAGGTATAAAGTGGTATCTCATTGCTGCTTTGACTTGCATTCTCTAATGGTTAATGATGCTGACCATCTTTCCATTGCATATTGGCCACTTATGTATCTTCTTTAGAAAAATGTCTTCAAGTCCCTTAACTAATTTTTAATTTGGGTTGTCTTTTTATTTTTGAGTTGTAGTTATTTTTATATTCTGGATATTTAGACCGTTTTTCAGATATATGATTTATAACTAATTTTCTCCATTCTGTAGAATATCTTTCCACTTTCTTGATAATATCCTCTGACACAAAAACATTTTAATTTTGATGAAGCTGAGTTTATTGTATCTTTTGGTGTCATATCTAAAAATCAATGCTAAATCCAAAGTCGCAAAGATTTGCCATTATGTTACCTTCTAAGAGTTTTATGGTGTTAGCTCTTAGATGTAGTTCCTTGATACATTTCCATTTAATCTGATATATGGTGTAAAGTAGAGGCCCAAATTCATTCATTCTTTTTTTTTTTTTTTTAAAGGGATTCTTTTTAATCACGCAATACATTATTTTTGTTACTAAGACAGAAACATGGTACTTTCCCCCTAAAATTCCCTCTGAAAGAAAAAATTTTCTTTTAATTCCTAGCAAATGTTATTTTCAAGACCAAAGGCATCATCAGTAGGCATTCTTTCTTCGTGACCTAAGTTATTTTTCTCTAAAATATGTCAAGTAAGCTTTTAAAGATTCAGGAAGGGGCACCTTCATGAATTTTTCCCTCAGTAAATTTTGAGGAGGCTGCTCTGGCTTCATGGCTTCACAGCAATCTTTCTCTTCCTTTTGTTATCTTCTTCCATCTTTTCATCCTCCTTACTGTCTAGAGGCTGAGGAATAAACTTATTACCCATAAACACTTGTGTTAATTCTTTCACTCTCTTCCTTTTCCTTTTTGGTGGAGCCTTTTGAGGAATCCCCTTGGCCTGCATTTCATCATTTATGAAATTTCTAAGTGTGTGTCAAATATAAATATGAGCCAAGACCTGTAGATTCCTGACAGCACATGGTGTTGATCCTCTATAGGCATGACTAAAATGCCTCCAATTTTTAATAATATTTTCATGTAGTTTTAATGGTCTTTCTGGACTCTGGCACCACAGTAAATTAGATCATACTGATGGCCGTCAGATGTTATCTGGAGGCAATTACCAACCACAAATGCAGGTTTCACAGAACTCAAATCTTAGCAGTGGTTTTGTTTTTGGTTTTTAAACAATTTATTGAAGTATATCATTCATAGATGAACATAAACTATAAGTGTTCAGTAAACACTATGAACTTACAAAACAAACATGCATAACATCATACAGGGTTCCCACCCATCACCCCCCCACAAACACCCTGCATTATTGTGAAACATTTGCTAACAAATCATGAAAGAGCATCATCAAAGTATTACTACCAACTATAGACCATATCTTCCTCCCCTATACATTTTTTTACTTATTTACTTTTATCCATTTTTAAGCCCCCCCCCCCCCCCCGTTTTTGCTGTTTCTGTGCCCATTTGCTGGGTAACTGTGTCATTTCCTGCCCTCTCTTCTCATCCTTCTCCTCCTGTCTTCACTGGGATTCGATCCTGGGAACTCCGATGTAGGAGAGAGGCATCCTACTGCCTGTTTCACGTTAGTTCCTGGTTTTTCAGTGCGTCTTGTTTTGGCACTCTCCAGTTACGTCATCATCTTGCTGCATGGCTCGGAGGGCCTGGCAGTGTACCTGCCGCCATGGGTGCACATGCACCTTATTTTATTTTTTTATTTTTTTACCAGGAGATCCCGGGGATCGAACCTGGGTCCCTCCATATGGGAGACAGATGCCCAACCACCCAAGCCACACCGGTCCCCCTGTTGTATCTCTTAAGGTTGGCCAAAGATACCCAAAGTTACAGTCTTTTCCCATACAGGATGGTCATATAATAAATCAGGCTGTTTATCACCAGCATTCCAAAAACCAGACCTAGAGAGAAAAACTAGGTCTGGGGACACATGCATGCTTTCTAATATAGCGAATGTTTAGCCTACCTTGATTATCACAAAATCAGGACAGCAAGAATATATATTTGCACAGCAGTGGTTTTCTTTTAGGTGCATGCTGGAATATCTTCATCTTGAGATGGACAGATGATTTCATTCACAGGAGGGACCTTTGCCAACTTGCCCGTATAATTCTTTTGATAAGCTGCTAGGAGATCAGGGTGACCTAGCCTTGCCCAGTGTCTTCCCTCTTAGACGGACAGTCTAGGTCTAAGAGCTGATTATCAAAGCTATCACTATTTTTCATGAATCTCTCCAGTTCTTCCTTGGCATATTTCACCACACCTGAATGAAGCTCAATCCCATGATTTATTCCAAAAGGACTTGCGGTGGTCAGCCAGTGGGGTCAGTCCGGCCCACCAATCAATGTACAAGGCTCCCCCACACCAGCCTCCACCCAAATCCATTCTTCTACATATGGAAATCAAGTTTTCCCCAGCATCTTTTGTTGAAAAGACTATTCTTCTACAGTGCATGAAATCAGCACCCTTTTGAAAATCAAAAGAGATGTGTGGGACTAATTCTAAACTTTCAATTCTGTTCCATTGGTTTATATGTGTATCAACACTGTTTTGATTACTGTAGCTTTGTTACAAGTTTCTAAATAGGGGAATGTGATCCCCCAACTTTGTTCTTTTTTCAGGATAGTTTTGACAATTTGGGGTGCCTTTCAATTTCACATGAATTTAAGGATCAGCTTTTCCATTTCTGCAAGGAGGCTGCTGGAATTTTGATAGGGATTGCGTTTTGAATCTATAGATTGTTTTGGGTAGCACTGACATCTTAAATATATTAAGTCTTCCAAATCATAAAGGATGTTTTCCATTTATTTATGCCTTCTTTAATTTCTTTCAGCAGTGTTTTGTAGCTTTCAATATGAGACTTTTACCTGTTTTGATTAAATTCATTCCTACTTTCCTTTAGATGCTATTATAAATGGAATTGTTTTCTTAATTTCCTCGTTGAATTGTTCACTGCCAGTGTACAGAAACACAACTGAGTTTTGTATGTTATCTTTTTTTTTTTCTTTTTTTTTAAAGATTTTATTTATTTATTCATTTATCCCCCCCTTGCTGCTTGTGCTCACTGGGTCAGTTAACTACGCCGTGCGGGCAGGCTTGCCTTCACCAGGAGGCCCCAGGAACCGAACCCAGGGCCTCCCATATGGTAAACGGGAGCCCTACTGATTGAGCCGCAGCCGCTTCCCTGTATGTTATCTTATATTCTGAATCATTTCTGAATTCGTTTATTAAGTGTAGTAACTATCCTGTAGATTCTTTGAAATTTTCTATATATAGGGTCATATGATTTGCAAATAGTTTTACTGCTTCCTGATTTGGATGTCTTATTTCTTTTCTTGCCTAATTGCTTTATCTAGAACTTCTAGAACAATGCTGAATGGCAGTAGTGATAGCGGGCTGCCCTGTCTTATTCTTGATCATGAAAAGAAAACTTTCTTTCACCATTAGTATGAGGTTAGCTGTGGGCTTTTCATACTTTCCTTTATCATACTGAAGAAGTTCCCTTCTATTTCTAGTTTTTTGAGAGTTTTAATCATGAAAGGTAGTAAATTTTATCAAAAAATTTTCTGTGTCTACTGAGATGAACTTTGCCTTCATTCTAGCAATGTGATTTACACTGCTTTATTTTCAAATGTTGAACCACCCTTGCATTCTTGGGATAAATCCCATTGGTCTTGGTGTATAATCCTTTTAGTATGCTGTTGGATTCAGTTTGCTAGTATTTTGCTGTGGGATTTTGCATCTATATTCATAAGGGAAACTGGTCGGTAATTTTCTTTTCATATGATGTCTTCATCTGGTTTTGGTATCAGGGTAATGCTGGCCTCACAGAATGAGTTAGGAAGTATCTCCACTTCTTCAATTTCTTGCAAGAATTTGAGCAAGATTGCTGTTAATTCTTTCAAATTTTGGTAAAGTTCACCAGTGAAGCCATTTGGTTCTAGTCTCTTCTTTGAGAGGTTTTTGAATACTGATTCAATCTCTTGACAAGTTATTGGTCTGTTGAGAATTTCTATTTCTTTGTGAATTTGTAGGTAGGTAATTTGTGTGTTTTCAGTAATTTGTCCATTTCATCACAATTAATTTGTTAGAGTACAACTGTTCATAGAATCCCCTTATAATCCTTTTTATTTCTGTATGGTCAGTAGGTAACACCACTATTTTCATTTCTGATTTTAGTTATTTGCTAACTAAAATTTTGGTGTCACTAAAGGTTTGACCATGGGGGGCGGCTGTGGCTCGATCAGTGGGGCTCCCGTTTGCCATGTGGGGGGCCCCAGGTTCGGTTCCCGGGGCCTCCTGGTGAGGGCGGGCCCGCCCGCACGGCGTGGTTGGCTGGCCCAGCGAGCGCAGGCGGCGGCGGGGGGGGGATAAATGAATAAATAAATAAAATCTTAAAAAAAAAAATAAAAAAAAAAGGTTTGACCATTTTATTGACTTTCAAAGAACCAACTTTTAGTTGATTCTCTAGATATACTTCCTTCTGATAACTTTGGGTTTAATTTACCTTTTTTCCCCCTAGTTCCTCAAGATGTGAAGCTATGTAATTGATTAGAGATCTTTCTTCTTTTGTCATATTTACATTTCATATCTCTTAGAGCATTTATAGCTATAAATTTCCCTTTCAGCACTGCATTCACTGCAACCTATAATTTGGTGTGATGTATTTTTGTGTTCATTCATCTCTAAGTATTTTCTAATTTCCCCTGTGATTTCTTTTTAATCAATTGTTTGTTTACAAGTATGTCATTTAATTTTCACAAATTTTAAATTTTCAAGTTTTCTTTCTGTTACTGACTTCTAGCTTCATTCTATTGTACTGTGGTTGGAGAAGATCCTCTGTATGGTTTCTATAAATTATTTGAAACTTGCTTTTGTGACCTATATATGCCCTATCTTGGAGAATGATCCATGTGCACTTGAAAAGACTGTGTACCGTGCTCTTGTTGCATGAAGTTATTCTCTATGTCTTTTAGATCTAGTTGATTTACAGTGCTGTTCAAGTCCTCTATTTCCATTCTGATCTTCTGTCTACATGTTCTATTCATTACTCAAACTTCTATTCGTTACTCTTCAGCTATCACTGTAGAACTATTTCTCCCAAAAGCTTGTTTCATATATTTTGGGGGCCTGTTACTAGGTGCAAATATGTTTGTAATTATATCTTCTGGTTGAATTGACCCTTTTATAAAGATATAACAACCTTCTTTGTCTCTTACAAAAGTTTGTGACCTAAAGAAATCTAAAATAGATTTGGTCTATTAGCATAGTCAACACAGCTCTCATTTGGTTACTATTTGCATGGAATATTTTTTTCTATTCTTTCAATTTCAACCAATCTGTCTCAATGAATGTAAAGCAATTCTCTTTATATACCATATTATTGGATTACACTTTTGTCCCTCACAAAAAGGGTTAATCCTTGACCCTGTGGGTGTAAACCCCTTTGTAAAAAGGACCTTTAAAGAGGTTATTAGTTAAGGTATACCCAAACTGAATGAAAGTGGGTCTTAATCCAATATGGCTTAAGTCCTTATCCACAAAGGAAATTGGAGACACACACACACACACACACATAAAGAAAGCCAAGGGGAGCAGCCAGAAGCTGGAAATCAATTGAAGCCAACCTGGAATAGAAAGGACAAGACATTACCATGTGCACTGCCAGGTAAAAGAAAAGCCAAGGACCAAGGATTGCTGGCAGCAAGCCCCAGAATGCCACAGTTTTTAGGAAGAAAGCATCACCTTGCTGACACCTCAATGTGGGACTTCTCCTAGCCTCAAAACCATGAGTCAATAAATTCCCATTTTTATCCAAGTTGCCAATCTCTGTATTTTGTTTGGAGAGCTTAATATATTTACATTTAAGGTAATTACTGATAATACAACACTTCTTTCATTTTGATAATTGTTTTTTATGTCTTATACCTTTTTATCCCTCCTTTCTTCCATTAGTCTCTTTTTTATTGTTTAGATGAACTTTTGTAGTAAATCATTTGAATCACTTCTTTCCTTTTATGCAAATTTTTAAAGATATTTTCTTTGTGGTTACTGTGGGCATTACATTTAACATCCTAAATCAATTACAATTTCATTTGTACTGATATTAACTTTATTTTTTTTTAGTTAAGAGATTCATGTTTTTATTCAACTGCTTTCTTTTTTAATTATTGTTTATACTTTCAATTATTAAAAGTACAAAATAAAGTTAAAAAAAATGAAAAACACATGAAAGGGAATGCAACAGGCAAATTGCTTAACAAATGTTAGGGACACAATTTAAATCTAATAATGAGATTATACAAAATATCACTGATTATACACTTTGGATGAATTGTATGCCTTATTAATATGTATCAATAAAATTGATTTGTTAAAAAAAAAAAAAAAAAAAAAAAAAGGGTAGGGTCTGGGGAGCGGATGTGGCTCAAGCAGTTGAGCCCCTGCTTCCCACATGGGAGGTCCTGAGGTCGGTTCCTGGTGCCTCCTAAAAACAAACAAAAAAACAAACACAAGCAAATAAATGAAAAGAGAGAAAAAAAGAACAACAAAACCAAAAATCCGAACTTAGGGGAGCTGTGTGGTTCAGTGGTTAAGCACTTGCCTCTCACTTATGAGGTCCCAGGTTCAAGCCCCCTTCAAAAAAAAAGAAGGGTACGGAAGCCGATGTGGCTCAATCGATGGGGCTCCCGTTTACCATATGGGAGGCCCCGGGTTCGGTTCCCGGGGCCTCCTGGTGAAGGCAGCTGGCCCACACAGCGCGGTAAGCTGACGCTGCAGGATGACCCAAGCAGACACAGAAAAACGCACAGCAAATAAATAACTAAATAAATAAATAAAATCTTTAAAAAAAAAAAAAAAGAAGGGTAGAGTCACCTCCAAACCCATGACTCAATTCCTAAGTTCAACACCAGCAGTTGCTGAGCTCAGCCTGGTCATCTCCCCCTTCTCTCCATCATGCTCACAGTCTAGAGGAAAACGCTGCATATCTCCACCCCCATCCATTTCCCAGTAGGAGGGAACTAATCCAGTAACCGTACCTTCTATCGTAGATAATAAACTTACTGAAATTAAGTCCACAAGTTGTAATGAGATGCAAAAGGTATAAGGTTCTGCTTTCCGACTCCACCCCAGGACTCTGAGCATCCAACCCTGTCAGAGCCTTTACCCATTCATCTTTCTTCCCCATGCCAGATCTCGAGCAAATCTGATGAAAGACGTGAACATACACATCCAACATACTCAACAAACTCCAGTCAGAATAAACTTAAAGAATCCATGCTGAGACACATTATTGTCAAAACCCAAAGACAAAGAGAAACTTAAACAGCAAGAGAGAAGCAATTTGTCACATACAAGTGATTCTCAATAAGATTAACATCCAGTTATTCATTAGAACCATGGAAGCCAGAAGGCAAGAGGGATGTCATATTTAAAGTGTCATGCCCACTATGTCCCCCTTGGAAGCAGAGTATGCGGCTTGTCCAACCTGTCCCTTGAAGGCAGACACACTGGCAGTGTTGATAATGACCCCATGTTGGCCTCCCAGGTCTGGTTCATTCTGGACCATCTTGCCAGCCACCAGGCGAATCACACTGAAGGTACCTATAAGACTCACATTAAGAACTTGCTGGAAGTCCTCCAAGGAATGGGCCTCACTCTTCTTTAGGTTGTATGTCCTGCGGGCCACTGCAATGCCTGCACAGTTGACTACCACATCCACATGGCCAAACTTTTCTTTTGTCAGAGCTGCTTGAACATCCTTCTCTGAGGTCACGTCGGCGGGCGCAAAGGTGCAGCTGTTTCCTAACTTCCTGGCCTGGGTCTCCCCATCCGAGTTGGGCAGGTCCAGAAGAATAGCAGTTGCCCCCTGGCTCACCAGTCGCTCCGCTGTGGCTAAGCCTAGGCCCGAGGCTCCTCCCGTTACCACCACGACCAAGCCCTTCACACTTCGACATGCAGCAGTCATCTTGTGCCAAACTTCATCAAGCCAGGTCTGATATTAACTTTAGTAGCCTGGACATGCTCTTCTCCTGTATCTCTCCACCCCTCTTTTTGTTATTCTTTTTACAAATTACATCTTCATATGTTGTTTGCCCAATCATATAGCTTTATGGATTTTATGCACTTTTATTGAAAATTATATAAGTAGTAAAAAGCACTGTTACAAACAAAAAATGTAATAACACTGGTATTCACATTTACTCACATAGTTAACTACACCGGAGGTCTTTATTTCATCATACAGCTTAAAGTTACTATTTAGTGTCTTTCCTTTCAACCTGTAGGCCAGGTCTAGTGGTAATGAACTCCCTTAGTGTTTAATTTCTTCCTCTAAATGAAGAACAGTTTTGCCATATATAGAATTCTTTTTTGCTGGTTTGTTTTAAAGATTTGTTTTATTTATTTATCCGCGCCCCGCACCATTGTTTGTGCTCGCTGTCTGCCCCTCTGTGTCTGTTTGTTGTGTGCTCATCTTCTTTTTTTTAGGAGGCACAGGAAACCAAACCTGGGACCTCTCATGTGGAAGGGAGGCACCCAATCACTTGAGCTACCTCCACTCCCCACTTGTGTCTCTCATTGTGTTTCCTCATTGTATCTCTTTGGTGTGTCATCTCGTTGCAGCATCTTGCTGCGTCAGCTTGCCACACCAGCTTATCTTCTTTAGGAGGCATAAGAACCAAACCTGGGACCTTCCATGTGGTAGATGGGTGCCCAACTGCTTGAGCCACATCCACTTCCCCAGATACAGTATTCTTAATTAGCAGTTTTTTTTCTTTCAGCACTTTAAATATGATATCCCTCTTGCCTTCTGGCTTCCATGGTTCTAATGAATAACTGGATGTTAATCTTGTTGAGAATCACTTGTATGTGGCAAATTGCTTCTCTCTTGCTGTTTAAGTTTCTCTTTGTCTTTGGGTTTTGACAATAATGTGTCTCAGCATGGATTCTTTAAGTTTATTCTGACTGGAGTTTGTTGAGTATGTTGGATGTGTATGTTCACGTCTTTCATCAGATTTGCAAAGTTTTCAGCCATCATTTCTTCCAACAGATTTTCTGTACCTATCTCTCTCTTCTCCTTCAGAAACTCCTACAATGCGAATGTTGGTACAGTGATGGAGTCCCACAGTTTCCTAAGACTGTTCATTTTTCTTCATTCTTTTTTCTTTCAGCTCCTCAGACTGGATAATTTCAATTGTCTTATCTTTGACTTTGCTCATCCTTTCTTCTGTCTGTTCAAATCTGCTGCTGAGTCCTTCTATTGAGTTTTCCATTTCAGTCATTATACTTTTCAGCTTCAAAATTTCTACATGCTCTTTTTTTTTTTTTTTTTAAACCGAGAGGTCCCAGGGATCAAACCCAGGTCCCTCCACATGGGAGACGGACGCCCAACTGTTTGAGCCACATCCTTCCCCCAAATGGTCACTTTTTATAATGTTTTTTTGGAGTTTTATTTTGTTCATATACAATTTTCCTGACTTCCTTTAGTTCGTTGATCCTACCTTAAAAAGTTAATCTAGACTTCCGGGAAGATGGCGGACTAGTAAGACACGGGAATCTCTTCTCCAGAAAAATAGCAAGAGGACAAGCTGAAACAGCCAAGAAAAAGACCTTCTAGGGTTTAGGACAGCAGGTGAAGGCTGCACACCACCCAGAGGAGAGAGGGACAGAAGAGGGAAATTGCGACTACAGAACTGTGAGTTGCAAGTAGCAGCTTATGCTGCGGCCGGCACCCTCCCCCATACTCTTCAGAATTCTCGGGCCCCTGGGCCTGCGACCACAGACAAAGGGGGCTTCAGGGATCTGCCATTCCTGGAAAGGGGAGAGAGAGGGACACAGCCTTAGGCTGACTCAGGTTCTGACCTGAAATTTGGGCTGCAGAGCCCCACGGACCCTTCCACACGGCGGTTTGCCCTGGGAGCCTAGAAAGGACTGGAGTAATCCGACCCTTGCAATCTTCCTCTCTTCTAGTCTGGATTAATTGTTGAGGACACCACGGGAGAGGGGAGAGAGAGCCTGGGGCTGACCCTGCTTTGGACTCCCAGGTGTGGTCTGCCCTGTTCCGAGAGCCCTTCCAGGCTGGGTGGGGCTGCACCATTGTTTGCCTTGGACCCTGAAAGGGGCTAAAGAAATACAAACCTCCCAATCTCCTCCTCTACTAACAGGGGCTGATTATTGAGGATTCAGAAGGGCGTGGAAATATTTCCTAGCTGGGAAAAGGGGGGGCGCTACGAGAGAAGTCTGGAGAACTGTCTCAGAAAGTTTGAATCACAGGGCTCCTAGGCCGCAGACAGGAAGATCTATCACGTTTATCTGGTCTGTGTCACAACAAATACGCTCTGACAAGGCATTAAATTGAGAGCTGTCAACAAGCGTCATCTCCTGGCAGACCAAGGAAGTGCACATAAGAAAATTAATAAGTAAGAGAGTCTTTTCCTGGCCTCTATAGCCTCCCTGCCCAAGGCCCTAGGAAACGACTCTACAACCAATTACTGGGTCCAGTGCCCAGTTTTGAGCAACCAACAGAACAATCCTAACAATCAAGTTTGAGCCAAAAATCAAAGAGCGGTGGTAACTCACAGCCTCCTGCCACTAAAGCCCCATAAAAGAGAAAGAGATAGAGCATCTAAGTAAAATACAAACTAACCAGATGCCTAAGCACCAGCAAAAAATTACAGGCCATACTAAGAAAATAGAAGACATGGCCCAAGAAAAGGAATACAGCAAAGTCCCAGAAGAGATGCAGAATTTGAGAAAACTAATCAGTGAGATGAGCACACATTTCCAAAATCAAATTAATGAGATGAAAGAGAATATAGTTAAAGAGATCAATGACATCAAGAAGTCATTGCGCGAACGTAAAGAAGAATTTGAAATCATGAACAGAAAAGTAACGGAGTTCATGGGAATGAAAGACACAAGAGGTGAAGTAAAAAATACATTTGAAGCATACAACAGCAGACTCAAAATGATAGAAGAAAGAATAAGTGATACTGAAGACAGAGCAGCTAAAATTGAAGAGAGAAAAGAACAGAGAGGGAAAAGAATGGAAAAAATTGAGCAGGGGCTCAGAGTGTTGAATGACAACACAAAACGCAAGAACATACGTGTCATGGGAGTTCCAGAAGGAGAAGAGAAAGGAAAAGGGACAGAAAGAGTATTTGAGGAAATAATAGCTGAAAATTTCCCAACTCTCATGAAAGAAATGAACTTACATGTCCAAGAAGCACACCGTATCCCAATAAGAATAAATCCAAATAGACCTACGCCAAGACACATATTATTCAGAATGTCAAATGTAAAAGAGAAAATTCTCAGTGCAGCAAGAGAGAAGCAAACGAGCACGTACAATGGACGTCCAGTAAGACTTTGTGCAGATTTCTCTTCAGAAACCATGGAGGCAAGAAGACAGTGGTATGATACAATTAGGAAACTGAAAGAGAAAAACTGCCAGCTGAGAATTCTTTACCCAGCAAATCTGTCTTTCAAATATGAAGGTGAATATAAAGTATTCACAAACAAACAGAAACTAAGAGAGTTTACAAAAAAGAATCCACCTTTGCAGGAAATATTAAAGGAAGCCTTAGAAACCGAAAGAAAAACACAGGAGAGAGAGGCTTGGAGGAGTGTATAGAAGAAAGAAAAGCAGAAAGGATAACCAAAAGAGTAAAAAGACAAAAATAAGATAACGTATGAAAACCAAAGAATAAAATGGAGGAAATAAATAGTGCATTTTCAGTAATATCATTGAATGTGAATGGATTAAATTCCCCAATCAAAAGATACAGGCTGACAGAATGGATAAAAAAACATGAGCCATCCATATGCTGCTTAAAAGAAACTCACCTCAGACACAAGGATACAAGCCAGCTGAAAGTAAAAGGTTGGAAAAAGATACTCCACGCGAAGAGTAAACAGAAAAGAGCAGGGGTAGCTATACTAATATCAGACAAAACAGACTTCAAATGCAAAAAATTGATAAGAGATGAGGAAGGCCATTATATATTAATAAAAGGGACGATCCTCCAGGAAGATATAACAGTCATAAATATCTATGCACCTAACCAGGGTGCTCCAAAATACATGAGACAAATTCTGGCAAAACTGAAGGGAGAAATAGACATTTCTACAATAATCGTCGGGGACTTCAACACCCCTCTCACATCATTAGATAGAACAACTAGACAGAAGATCAACAAGGAAACAGAGAACTTGAACAATATGATAAACAAGTTAGACCTAACAGACATATACAGAACACTGCATCCAAACTCAGCGGGTTATACATTCTTCTCAAGTGCCCATGGATCTTTCTCCAGGATAGACCACATGTTAGGTCACAATACAGCTCTCAATAAATATAAAAAGATTGAAATTATACAAAGGACCTTCTAAGATCATAATGGAATGAAACTAGAAATCAATAACAGACAGGAAAAAAGGAAATTTGCAAATGTGTGGAGACTGAACAACACACTCCTAAATATTCAGTGGGTCAAAGGAGAAATTGCAAGTGAAATCAGTAAATATATTGAGACAAATGAAAATGAGAACACAGCATATCAAAACTTATGGGATACAGCAAAGGCAGTCTTGAGAGGGAAATTTATAGCCCTGAATGCCTATATTAAGAAACAGGAAAGAGCTAAACTCAAAGATTTAACTGAACAACTTGAGAAACTAGAAAAAGAACAGCAAACCAATCCCAAAGCAAAAAGAGGAAAGAAATAATAAAGATTAGAGCAGAAATAAATGAAAATGAGAACAGAAAAACAAGAGAAAATCAACAAAACCAAAAGCTGGTTCTTTGAGAAGATCAATAAAATTGACAAACCCCTCGCTAGACTAACAAAGAAAAAAAAGAGAGAAGATGCAAATAAATACAATCAGAAATGAAAGGGGGGAAATTACAAATGACCTCACAGAAATAAAAGGAATCATAAGAGGATATTATGAGAAACTATATGCAACAAACTAGACAACCTGGATGAAATGGACAAATTTCTAGAAACTCATAACCAACCTAACTGACACAATAAGAAATACAAGAACTTAACAAACCAATCACAATTAAGGAGATTGAATCCGTCATCAAAAATCTCCCAACAAAGAAAAGTCCAGGACCTGATGGCTTCACAGGTGAGTTCTACCAAGCATTTCTAAAAGAATTAACACCAATCCTGTTTAAACTCTTCCAAAAAATAGAAGAGGAGGGAAAATTACCCAACACATTTTATGAAGCCAACATCACCCTAATACTAAAGCCAGATAAAGATTCCACAAGAAAAGAAAATTACAGACCAATCTCTCTCATGAACATAGATGCAAAAATTTTCAACAAAATACTTGCAAATCGAATCCAACAGCATATCAAAAGACTTATACATCACGACCAAGTGTGATTTATTCCTGGTATGCAAGGCCGGTTCAACATAAGAAAATCAATCAATGTAATACACCACATTAACAAATTGAAGGAAAAAAACCACATGATCATCTCAATAGATGCAGAAAAGGCATTCGACAAAATCCAACATCCTTTTTTGATAAAAATACTTCAAAAGATAGGAATAAAAGGAAAATTCCTCAATATGATAAAAGGCATATATGAAAAACCCACAGCCAACATCATACTCAATGGGGAAAGGTTGAAAGCTTTCCCCCTAAGATCAGGAACAAGACAAGGATGCCCACTGTCACCACTGTTATTCAACATTGTACTAGAAGTTCTAACTAGGACAATTAGACAAGACAAAAAAATTAAAGGCGTCTAAATAGGAAAAGAGGAAGTAAAACTCTCACTGTTTGCAGATAACATGATCCTGTATTTAGAAAATCCTGAAGTATCCACAACAAAGCTACTTGAACTAATAAATGAGTTCAGCAAAGTGGCAGGATATAAGATCAACACGCAAAAATCAGTAATGTTTTTGTACACTAGTACTGAACAATCTGAGGAGGAAATCAGGAGGAAAATTCCATTTTCAATAGCAACAAAAAGACTCAAATACCTAGGAGTTAATTTAACCAAGGAAGTACAGGACCTATATGCAGAAAACTACAAAACAATGCTAAAAGAAATTTAAAAAGACCTAAACAAATGGAAAGACATTCCGTGTTCATGGATTGGAAGAATAAATATCATGAAGATGTCAATCTTGCCCAAACTGATTTATAGATTCAATGCAATACCAATCAAAATTCCAACAGCTTACTTTACAGAATTAGAGAAGGCAATTACCAAATTCATCTGGAAGGGTAAGTGCACCCGAATAGCCAAAAGTATTCTAAAAAAGAAGAGCAATGTGGGAGGAATTTCACTGCCTGACCTTGAAACATATTACAAAGCTACAGTGGTCAAAACAGCATGGTACTGGCATAAAGATAGACGTATCGATCAGTGGAATAGAATTGAGAATCCAGAAATAAACCCTCACCTATACAGTCAACTGGTTTTTGACAAACCTACCAAGCCCACGCTGATGGGAAAAAACAGTCTCTTCAACAAATGGTTTTGGGAGAACTGGATATCTATAACCAAAAGAATGAAAGAGGGGGAAGCGGCTGTGGCTCAATCAGTAGGGCTCCCGTTTACCATATGGGAAACAATGCAAGCCCGCCCGCACGGCGTGGTTAGCTGACCCAGTGAGCACAAGCAGCAAGGAGGGGATAAATGAATAAATAAAAATCTTAAAATAAAAAAAAAAAAAAGAATGAAAGAGGACCCCTATCTCACCCCCTATACAAGAATCAACTCAAAATGGATCAAAGATCTAAATATAAAAACCAGGACCATAAAACTACTAGAAGAAAATGTAGGGAAACATCTTCAAGACCTTGTAGTAGGTGGTGGTTTCTTGGACCTCACACCCAAAGCACGTACAACAAAAGAAAAAGTAGATAAATGGGACCTCCTCAAAATTAAACACTTTTGCACCTCACAGGAATTTGTCAGAAGGATGAAAAGGCAGCCAACTCAATGGGAAAAAATATTTGGAAATCACATATCTGATAAGGATTTAATATCCAGGATATATAAAGAGATGTTACAACTCAACAATAAAAAGATAAATGACCCAATTAAAAAATGGGCCAAAGACTTGAATAGACATTTCTCCGAAGAAGAAATACAAATGCCAAAAAAACACATGAAGAAATGCTCAACATCACTCATGATTAGGGAAATGCAAATCAAAACTACGAGATATCATTTCACACCCATCAGAATGGCCACTATTAAAAAGACAGAGAACTACAAGTGTTGGAGAGGATGTGGAGAGATAGGAACACTTATGCACTGTTGGTGGGAATGCAGGATGGTACAACCACTATGGAGGACTGTTTGGCAGTTCCTAAAGAAGTTGAATATAGACTTGCCATGTGACCCTGCAATACCACTACTGGGTATATACCCAGAAGAACTGAGAGCAGTGACATGAACAGACATCTGCACACCGATGTTCATAGCCACATTATTCACCATTGCCAAAAGTTGGAAACAACCCAGGTGTCCATCAACAGATGAATGGATAAACAAACTCTGGTCTATTCACACGATGGCATATTATGCAGCTGTAAGAAAAAATGAAGTCATAAAGCATATGGCAACATGGATGAACCTGGAGGACATTATTTTGAGTGAAGCAAGCCAGACACAAAAGGACAAATACTGTATGAATGCATTACTATGAACCAAATATATTGTGTAAAATAATTTGATTCACACACACAAAAAACAACAACAAAAATTTACATGTATTCATTACATTTAATTGAGAAATGTACATATTTATTCATCTGTGTTTACTTTTCGTTTTTTAATTGCTTATGTTTTCAATTATTAAATGTACAAAATAAATTTAAAAAAAAAAAAAAAAAAAGTTAATCTAAGATCTCTGGTTAGTAATTACAGTGACTGGGCTTCCTCCAGGACAGTTTCTGTTCCATTCTTTTTTTTTTTTCTGTGACTGAACCATACTTTTCTGTCTCTTCATATGTTTTGTAATTTTTTATTGAAAACTGGACATTCTGTATTAAGAGTGTGGTCTCTGGAAATCTTGCTCTTCCACTCCTTAGTTCTCAAGGATTTCTTGAATTTTATTTGTTGAGAGCTGGAGCTGTTTTACTTTCCTAAACTATTTCTCTAGAGTATAAATTCCTTGGTTTGAGTGGTTACCAAGTATCTGTTCTGTTATCTCTACAATCAATGGACATTATTTTCACCAAAAAGTAAAACTAAATACATATAAAAAAAAATAAGATGCACAGTCTCTTTAGTCTCCTGATAGATGCCAGTGGTAGGCTACTATTGTCAAGAGGGGCAAAACTGGCTAGTGTCCATCCTGGTCCCCCAAAATCTGTTGGACTGACTTCAACAGATTTTTGGAGGACGTAGTTTCCTTTGGTCACTCTGGTTCCAATCAGCTGCTCCTAAGATGCAGGACGCATTACCATAGCCATTGCAGTGAGGATGAAGAATAGGGGATGGTTGCTGTCTTACATAAAATCCGAAATCTTGGCAGCCTCTCCAGATCCAGCATTCCTGTCATTGTTCTAAGTGTCCAATCAGGTTCCTGAATTAGTAGCTAGTAATTCCAACCTCCTTTTCCAGTCCATTGAATGTTGTGGAAGGGGGCAGCAATTTGGGGAACTTTCTACTCCACCATTTTGTGTCTCCTCAGTTTCTTTAGTTTCTAAATAACTTCTGCCAGCCAGGTATACACAAATTCTTAATTCTATAATGCAGCTAGCAGATACAAAGGTTTCTAAAGCCACCTTTTGCTAAAGACATCCTCTGAACAGAAGAAAGAAGTAATAGCATATTTCAGAATTTTTTTCAATTACAGAGACTTGACCTTTGTTAATATTTAAATAAGAGTGAAAAATTTTTCCAATCAAACTTAATGTTTATTTGAATTTTAAATGAACTATATTTCTAGCTTCAAAGCAGGTCTTAAATTTATGTCCTTGGCTAAAATTCTCTGACAAAACACAGTTAACTAGCTTTAAATGTTTTAACTCCAAAATATCTAAAAAAGCAGTTTTAACATGCTGAAGGAAAATAGGTCCTATAAAGGCATTATTTCAGTCAATTTACTATTTTTTAAAAATGAAAGTAAAATGGATAAAGATTGTTCATCAGCTAACAAGATGACACCAACCTGTAAATGCCTGACACCTCAAACAACTCATGTCTCCCCCAATCCTTACAGCCTAGTTCTCTACTCCCTATCACAAAGGACATGAAAGGGACTGCCATCCACTCAGAATTTCCTGGGAATCTTCCCAGGCTCCTTTATCCCCACGCCCAAAATCTAATGGTTAAGTTTTCTTGAAATCTCTTTCAAATCTATCCTTTTCCTTCTCCTGCTTCTTCAACTGCCTTTTCCTTTGTTTAGGACTTTCATCCCTCACCTAAACTTTCACAATAACCCAAATGTTCTCTTTATTCTCCCATTACCGCTTGAAGTCATCAGCATAGTCCCCAAAGGAATTTGAATTTCAAGTACTTAGAACCTGTGATTCCCTTAATATGAAGAAAACAACATACGTCAAAACCTGGTTCTTACCTAGCTCTTCAGTCTCTACTTCTGTCACTCACTCCCCACTGTACATTTATTTTAAAATAACTTTCTGATTCCCTGAGTATTGATTCATGCTTGCATGTATTTGCCCATATATAGATATCATCTTTACCTCATCCCCACTGCATTTGGCAAACTCCTAATTATCTTCTAAATCTTCAGACAGAGCACAAACCACTCTCTTGTGTTACTTCAGTATCTCTGAAATATTTTCACAGCTAAAAATGCATTTGGTTACTCTTAAGTTTGAGGAGAACAGTATCTCATTCAGTGCTGTATTCTTAGCTCTCCAGAACACTATCCAGCACAACGTAGGTGGCTAACACATGACGGATGAATATAAACTGATCTAGAATTAAGATGAGGCTGTAATCACAAGTAGAATCATCAGTTCAGTTTGGGAATAAAACTTAAATATTTACTCAGTGCCAACATCAGCTGAAGGCTGTAAAAATGATCTATTTTTTTTACATCTGCTTTTGCTGATATGGGCAGTCCGTGGATATGTCTATGTGGCAGAAACTACTGTTGTTTCTATTACCCATCTCGCTACCTCCAACCTAGTTAAGAATATCCTTGATACACTAAATCATAAGCAATTTGTTTTCCCAGTTCAAAAGCAGAGACAAATGAAGTTTCACCTCAGATCAGGTTCTCAAGCATAAAATTATATATTTCTTTCTATAGAGTGCTTTAGTTTGAAATGAAGGTTATATTTATGTATAATATAATTAACAAATAGATAATTTTTAAGTTCAGAAAAATATAAGTATGACATTATGGTCTTAAATCATCTTGGCTGCAGAAAATAAGCAACACAGAAGTGAAAACAAAATTAACTGTTTTTTTGTTGTAATAAAATAATGAACATCCTTCAAAATTTTACAGTTAGAAGAAAAAGTTAACACAAAATATAGTGATATTAGAACAGTTAAAATTGAAAAATAAAATTATTCAACATGGCTTTTAAAATAGCTAGATACATGGTATCCAAACCACTCTCAGCTTCCTCCTACCTCAGCTTTCTTTTCAATAATGGTGACCAGTTCCCGTTCTTTATTACATACCACCAAACAATCCTGCCAAATAATTTATAAAACATATACACAAAAGTATTAGTATCCTAGAAATAAGAAGAAATTTAGTCTAGGAGGAAGGCTACCATAATACCTACAATGGCGTAGAACAGCCATTTACTAAACAATCTGATTCAAGATTCAAGAACTGTTCCAAATCCAAATTTGGTAATACCTGAAATATCCTTGGAATTCCTCCAGTATTGTAGTGAACCACTAAGTTGACTTTATTTTCTTTTTCCACAATTTCAAAGGATCCTTCTTTCCACTTTGTAATCCCAGTCTGCATACTTCGAATTCTGATAGGACCATGTATCTTCAGAGGAGACATATTTTCTTTAAAAATAAATTTCTTCTAGCCAACTTAAAAAGAAAAATATATCTTCACCTGACAGGTTCTAATAGAGGAAAATAAAATAAAACATTAAGTTACAATTTACTAGGATTACAATAAGAGTTTAAAAGAGAATGTTTAAACATCCTATATTCCTTTCACCATTTCAATCAACGACTTTTATGAAACATCCTCAAAGGCCTGATTAGTTGGATAGCACAGATAGAAAGACAACTAAAGCAATCACCAACTTTCAGTGACTGAATCTAACCACCTTTTATTTCTTCTTTATATGTTCCCTTTATGATCCAGTACCTGAGTTTATTAGTACCTAAATTCTGCATTTTATAACAACCATATTGCTGCCACTAAAGACATGTCAATTAGGAATACTGAAAATGCCATTCCCAATGTGATTGTTCACTATAATGAACCAACTTTTACTTTCACCACTGAAATGCCAATTTTCTTTTTCCTTCTTGAACACTAATGGGTCTTGAATTTCACTCATTTTCAGTCATTTGACCCCATTTTTTAGATTGGAGTTCCTCTTAAAATATCAAAGTATATCACCCAACAATTCCTGCTAATAGTCTGCAGTCTAAGCATACCCACATATATAAAAGACATTAAAAGAGACATTTTTTAAAGAATAATCAAATGAGTTAATTATTTAAGAAAATCATTTAATCTCTAAGAAAAACAAAGAAAGAAAGAACAAAACCTCTCTTCCTAAGAACCACCTACCATTTATGCTTAATATTACCATTCCTGCAAAGAATCGTTATCAATTTTATCTTTGACAAATACTCAGGTTTCCTGAATAAACTAGTAACACTTAAAAATGACTTACAACAATGATGGGATGTTTAAGCCTTTTCAGACTAACTCACCAAATGTCATTAAGTAATTACACTTATAGCCATCGTAGAAAATGTTATACAATAGTTCATGTGTGAATTATACATATGTATATACATATACATATGCATCTGTACTCACAACACATATAATATATGCAATAATTTAAATGGCTAAAACAAATTTCATTTATACTATTTTTCACATCTCTAAAAACACACATCTAAAATTGATTCTTGCTCATAATTCAATAAACTAAAAATTATAATCACCTCTGCCTGAACAGCTCAATAGAAAAGGTGGAGTTAGTGTACAAAAGGAAAAGATCCTAAAAATCAGGAGCCAGCTCTGTCACTTACTGATTTATAACTTACCTTCTCTAACCCTTAATTTTCTAAACTGTGCAATAAAAATAACACATGCTACAATCTTGCAGAATTAAATGAGATAACACACATTAGGCACTCAATAGACAACTATTAATATTAATGGAATTAGTGTCTACTTTCTAAATTTATTTCTTGTCTAAAACACCTCTTTCTCCAAGGACTCCAAATAAATAGTTAACAGGGGTCATCAATTCAACTGTCTAGAGTCTAGGCAGGTAACACAAATGGCTCAGGCAGGCAAAATATGAACTGCTACTCAAATCAAGCCAGTTGTTACCATGTAGAAAGAGTGAATGTACCAGCATTGCCAGATCACCTAATTTTTCAAGAAAATGAAGACATCCAAAATTTTATGTAAACCTGTCCGTTTTTAATAGTGGGCAATGAATTCAAAATTATTTTTTAAAAGCTACAAATCATGGGAAGCGGCTGTGGCTCAATCAGTGGGGCTCCCGTTTACCATATGGGAGGACCCGGGTTCGGTTCCCGGGGCCTCCTGGTGAAGGCAAGCCCGCCCGCATGGTGTGGTTGGCTGACCCAGTGAGCACAGGCAGCAAGGGGGGGATAAATGAATAAATAAATAAAATCTTTAAAAAAAAAAAATAATAAATAAAATAAAATAAAAAATAAAAGCTACAAATCAAAGAAAACCCATCTGCAGGATACAGCCTGGGAGGCCTCTTGTTACTGTATATCAAATAACTGGGAATAAAAGAAGAGTTGTGAAAACACTTAGAGAAGTTTAAAAGTGTTAAATATTACTATTCATTTATGTCATCAAATTCTTCGGAGTAGCTACTGTAGCCAGATTTAGATAACAGTATAATTGCCCAAGTATATGAATCCATCAAAATAACAGAATCCATTACTGCTTATAGACTGTTAACATGACATTTTGCTCAAACTAGTAACTCTACAGAAATTTGGGCCAGCAAAGTTTGTAATACTTTTTTTGCAATTAACATTTTTGCTTCACTGCCTAGTTATATCCTTGAAGACTTGCTCCACTCTACCTATCAGAACTGCAAAAAATAACTGCCCCCTCTCCAAACTCAGGTGCTCATGCCAGAAACATGTCATGTCATGGCCTTCTCTTTTGATAATTACTGGTATCAGACTGGAGGTCTTTATAATGAATTACAAATCAAATCACATCACTGTCCTCCTCAATATCACTCACCAGCTCCTCACTGCTCTCAGAATAAAATCCAAAACTCTTTAACACGACATAAAGGCCCTTCATCATTCAGGCACTTCTTACCTCTTTATCCCCAACAAGCTACCCAAATCTAGTTCTTGTGAACTACTTATAATTTGCCCCCAATGCCGTATGTTTTCATGCCATTATACCTTTGCACATGTTGTAGCCTATGTCTGGAGGATTTTTATGAACTTTTTCCATTCATTCCCCTCAACCTCCTTAAATTCTTCTCCTGGCCATAAAATCAAGGCTCAGTTTTGATGCTACCTTCTTTACTAACATCTTTCCTGGCTTTCTTTCCCTACATTTTTTTCTCTCCTCCTGTATCCACACTATGACTGCTTAAATGCTTCTTCATTCTCTCATTGTTCCCTTTGTTTACCTCTCATCGAGCATTTATTACACATTATAATAAACTATTTACCTCTTTGTCCCTATCTAGACTTTGCTATTTGAAGACAAGGAATATGTTCTTTAATCTCTGCATCCCCACTAGGATAATGTCTGACACACAAGAAACATAAACCCATTGTTTAAGAATAAAGAATAAGTAAGCACTATCAATTTTCTTCAATTTGCTGTTAAAATATACAACAACAGATATTGGAATAATAAATTCCCTTTATATGAGCAGTATAGGGTTATACTGACTAAGCTCTTTTTACAAGAGTATCATTTTATACTATTATATATAATTCATCTTCAGAAGACATCTAAGCTTTTTTTCTTCTCCACTAAATGTAAAGCTATCCTCATACCTTTCTAAGAATTCAATGGAAGAAAAATCATTTATGAACAACAATTAATGTTTTTACAGAATGGATTAAAACAAAAACATTACTAACTTGCCCCAAACTAGGATTCATGTTGTTCAATGGTCAAAGAAGAAACTCTATAAAGAATTGTACCACTTGTCAAATTTCCTCATCTTTCCTTATGTCATTATGGGTCAGGGTGTCAAAATAAAAAGGAATTCCCATTCCCTTGGTATTTTCATTACAAAACCAAAAATAGGTAAAAAGTCCTTGACCTTAAATCCCTCCAATGGAAATATATATTTTTAAAATGACAATATTTTATGAAACTTAGAGGTGAAAAGTTAAAAATTCATTAAAGTATTTGAGAAATAAAAAAATTTCATTGGTTACTTCTATTTCTCTATATATAATTCTGCATGTCTCTCAAACATTTAGTGCAATGTTTTGGTTAAATGTATAAAATTTTATTTCAGATACTAGAAATATCCTTAATCATTTCTACAAGCAATCTCTTTCTTCTAAAGGAAAAAAAAAAAAAAAAAAAAAAAAAAAGCTAAAAAATGGAGAACATAAAATTGGCCAAACCAATAAAATAAAACTTTTTATTAATGCCTCAATTTACCTCATTACATACTTTTGCACTAAATTAATTAACTATATTTACTTTTGCACATTCATCATATTATCAGGGTTTGCCCTACTTGGTTAAGACAGAAAAACACTAAGTTTCTTTTTCAGTATGTAGCACAATCCAGTAACAGTTAAACTTTCTATGAACTAGGACAAAGACAAGATTTCTTTGCCCTCTGTAACACTAATTTCTTTTATCAAAGCAATATTAGGGATGCAAAGGATAAGAATGAATTATTCCTTAAGTATGGACAAAGATTCTACTTTTGCTAAATTTCTTCACAATTACTAAAATTATTGCTCAAATTTGAGCATTACCTGGAAGCTCAGTCAATATTAGCAAAAATGTTCCTATTCTCTGTACATTTATATGAACGCTCACATTTTAGGTATTGCTTTAAAAACATCCTCATCCAGAGGGCATTCTGTAGTAAAGAAAGCAAGCTAAAAACATAATACTGTATCTACAAAACAGAACATAAAAACCTGTCAATTCTTGCAAATTTGCATACTCATATTTAGAAACAGATATCCAAAACAAAAATATTACTTACTTTTCAGTGACTTTTACTGAAAAACCTATGTAATAACAATTCACCTTTATTCTGATCCTTGTGCCAAAGGCAAAGCACTCTTCTTGGGGAACTATTCATATTCTGCAGTTATGCCAGTTCTCCGGAAGCCATCAACTCAGCTAAAGAAAATATAAGTGTGCCTTTTAAAAAGAATCCAATATACAAAATTAAAACTTAACAAAAAAAAAAAAAGTGGTCATTTATACATTAACCCTTTAATTATTTAAAAACCACAAACAACCTTACTGAAAACATTTAAAATGATGCTTAACACACACACACACACACACACAAATGATCAACATAACTTTAAGAACTTATCTGCAATGCAAAATGAGACTCAAGGAGCCTGCACCTTGATCAATCTGCGTCTTGGTTCACTTATCCCTGCTACATTTTGAAACTAAGAAGTCAGTGAAAAAGAGTATATCCTTTGTTGACTTTATAGGAATTGTTACATAATGATGGATTAAGTCTTAAAACACCACTTTTATGTTTTTGTTGTTGTCGTTGAGGTATGGGGGCCAAGGAATGAACCTGGGACCAGTTGGCGCTCAACCACTGAGCCACACCAGCTCCCCTGAGTTGGTTTTTTCATTTGTTTTGCTTGTTGTTTGTGGCTTTTTGTTTTGTTTTTAAGGAGGCACCAGGAAGCGAACCTGGGACCTCCCATGTCGGAAGAAGGCACTCAACTGCTTGAGCCACATTCTCTCCCCACTTGTATATTTTTATGCAAATTTCAAAAAAGATGGTAAACTTGGAACTTCTACTTTTCTTTCAGAATTTTGTGGGTTTCTTTCTCAAGTTTAGGCCTATCTAAACACATTTGTTCCTTTAATTAAAAAAAAATCATTTACTGAGGTAATCTGATTTGAAGGCACTGTAGTAAGGATACAAATGTGTAGATGAAGGTCAATGCCCTTATTAAGAGGCTCTCAGGAAGCGGCTGTGGCTCAATCAGTAGGGCTCCCGTTTAGTTCGGTTCCCGGGGCCTCCTGGTGAAGGCAAGCCCGCCCACATGGCGTGGTTAGCTTGCACAAGCAGCAAGGGGGGGATAAATGAATAAATAAATAAAATCTTAAAAAAAAAAAAAGAGGCTCTCAGACTTCCCTGCTTTTGTCCTTCTGTCATCACTCAGCAAGAAATCTTAGCATCAGGTTCAACTTCACTCTCCTCTATCCAAAACCCAGAATCCAGCTTTTCATAGCTACTACCCTAATTCAGAAACTCATCACTTTGCCATCACCCCAACCAATATTTAAGATGCAACATTTGCTAAAGAACAGTGCATTATCTCATTTAATTTTCACAGTAATCCTAAAAGATAAAGATTATTGTTTTCTCTATTATACAGGTGAAGAAACTAAGGCTTAGAGTAAGAGGCAAAACTAGGTCTAATACCCAAGCCCACACTTTTAACCACTACCATATTCCATCCTTATCAATGAATTCAGCAATTGCTTTCCAGTCTCTATTGTCTCATGATTTTTCCACCTAATGAATCATTACACTACTATAACCTTTCTAAAGAACAACTCTTTTGATATCTTAGCAACTAAATTATGGACTAGTTGTCTCCTTAGCTCTCTCTCTGAATGAGGGAAAAAAAGTCCTATCTTCTTTTGTACTCCAACAAAATACCAGGCACTTGGTAGGTGCTAAATACTATCGATGTTAATTCCTTCCCAAACTTTTTTTTTTAAATTGAGGTACCAGGGGCCAGGGATTGTTCCAGGACCTCGTATGTGGGAAACTGGCACTCAATCACTGAGCCACATCTGCTCCCCTGAGTTGGTTTTTTCATTTGTTTTGCTTGTTGTTATTGTTGTTTTCAGGAGGCACCAGGAACTAAACCCGGGACCTCCTATGTGGGAGGGGGACGTCCTGCTAGAGCCACAGCTGCTCCCCACCCAAACATTTTTAATAGTTCATCACTACCTATAGAATAAATCCAAATGCCTACCTGTATGTCATTCATACACTTACTATTTCTAAGCACAAATCCTGTTCTACACAACACAATTAAATTTTAATATTCACTACCACTAACTGACTTAAAAATGGGATTCTGCTTTATCTATTTATGGAAACCTCATCCTCATAGTTTACTCTGTTGTTAAAATATATAAACCACTAAGGTTCTGATTTCTGAGAGCTTTTTTTCCTTAAAAAGACCCATACAAAAAACAGAGATAAAAATTAGTGGTCTGGCTGAAAGTAAAGTGGGAAGTTGGGCTAGATAAAATTTATGAATTAAGAGGTTAAATTCTGAATGATTTTATGATATAAGAATGGGTAAGGGGGCGGATGTGGCTCAAATGGTTGGGCATCCGTCTGCCATATAGAGGGACCTGGGTTCGATCCCCAGGACCTCCCGGTAAAATAAAAAATATATATATAGAAGGCGCATGGGCTGACAGGCTCTGTGTGCCAGTGAGCCGCCAGGCCCCAGGAGCCATGCAGCAAGATGACGTAACAGGAGAGAGACGCAGGGGAGAGACAAGATGAGATACTCCGAAAGCTCCGAAAACCAAGAACCGAGGTGGCGCAGGTGGCAGAACACCTCTCTCCTACATCAGAGGTCTCCAGGATCGAATCCTGGTGAAGACTGGAGGAGGACGATAAGAGATGGCAGGAAACAGCCACAGAGAATTGCCCAGCAAATGGACACAAAACAGCAAATGGGGGGGGGGTTAAAATGGATAAAGTAAACAAATAAATAAATAAATTTTTTAAAAAGAGTGGGTAAATTGGTCCAAAGCCGGATAACCTTTTGTTTTTTCTCAAGTCTTTTAATCTGTTTTGCAAATGAAAAGGTACTTGTCATGAGATGACAAGTATATCAGTCATCCAAAAGACATGATGGTTCTTGTTGCAAGTACCAAAGTGTTTATTTTCAACAAATTTATGAGAAATAGTAATAAAAGTCACTAGCTTATATTCTTGTAAGAGACAGATTTTAAATAACCACACAAATAAATATATATTTACAAGTTCTGGTAAATGATATGAGCCAAAGTACAGGGCACGTTGAGAGATTATGAGAGGGTATCTGATTTAAGATTTTGGGGTAGAGGGTAGCGAACACCAAGAGAAGGATTCTCTGAGAAAGTACCACTTATGTCATAACTAAAAAGTGAGTTGATGTGGCGGGATGGTGGTGTTAGAACAATCCAGGCAAATAGAATAATATATGCAAGGCTCTGACTCGGGAAAGAACTTGGCCATGACTGAAAAGCAGCAGCATGGCTGGAGCTTAGTGAGAGAAGGGAGAATGGTGCAACATGATGCCAGTGAAGCAGGCAAGAACCAGGTTATGAAAAGTCACAGAATTAAGAATTTTATCCTAAATGTAATAAGCCCTTAGTGATGGGAAAACAACTAAAAGGTTAGAGAAATATGTTACAGCTGAATGGAGAAGTGATGTGGTTTGTTAGGGTTTGGGGAGGAGAGCGGAAAGGAGCAAAATGGAAGAAAATAGGGCAACCAGAGAGTACTGACGTTGTTGTTCAGCTTATAACAGTTACATCAACAATTAGCATTTACTGGCCATTTACTGTGTACCACATGCTTACCATGCTTATCTCATTTAATCTTCACAACAATCCAATAAAAGTGGGAACTCTTACTATTTTCATTTTACAAATGAGAATACTGGGAACACGGCGATTAAGCCCAGGTGAAAGATGATTGTGGCTTGAACCAGAAAAGTGATAGTGAAAGATGTAGAAAAATAGGTTCAAGATATATATATATATATGAAAAAAGACAGAACTTGGAAAGAGGATAGATAAATGGGATGAGAGGTAAGTTATAAATGACTAAAGTTTCTAGACCGTGTTACTGGATAAATAGATATGACATTTAATGGAAGGGACAATGGAAGAGAAAGGATTTGGGTGCAAAGAGAACAATTAAAACTTCGGTTTTAGACATATTTGCTATTCCTAAGGGAAAAAATCAAGTTGAGATGTCAAGAACGACATTGGCTATTTAGATCTGGAGCCTGCGTGCACACACACAAAAGGAATGGGCTGGAAATGAAATTTATGTCATCAATATATAGACAGAATTTAAAGCCTAGAGAGGAAGATAAAAATAAAAGGAGAAAAGGAGCTAGGACTGAACCCAAATATCCCATTTTACTCTATCAAACATCTCTCACTACAATTACAGATTACTACCAAGTCACTGGGCTTTTTCAGTTCTTATTCAATTTTATTTTTCAGCAGAATTCAACACTACTGATTTCTTTTATCTCTTCTGCAACAATCACCCTCCTCTATCCAGTTATTAAACATTAATAATTCCTCAGTGCTACATGCTAAATCCCTTTATTTTCTATATTCTCTTTGGGCAATTGCATCCACATTCATATCTTCAATTACTACCAATATGGCAAATGACATATATATGTACATATATATCACATAAAAACACACCATTACTGGAGATAGATCTATCTGTCCAGTCTAGAACTTTGCTCTGAGCTCCAACACAGTATATCCAACTACCTACCTGATATCTTTTGTATTCCAGTTAAAAGCTTGTCAGGCACTATCAGCCAAAAAAGGCGTATACAGAGTTGAGACTGTGAGATTACCACAAAACCACTACTTTGCAGAACACAGGACTTTGTCAAAAACTACCATTTCCTTCCATGGATCATGATCTAAAACAGGTAAAACCTGACAACCTGATCTGATGGCTTAGAGATGGGATGCCACCAAATGCACGACAAAAATACAATTCATTCCTTTTGGTAAGTGATGGTTGGGGGCGGGGGGGGGAAGGTGAAGAATGGTCCAGAGACTGAATGAGTTTCATGTCCAAGACCTGATGGGATGAGCGGCAACGGAAGTCACCTGAAAAGATACCAGGCTTCCTTAAGGGGCAAGTGGCTGATGACGACAGCCCCAGTTGGAAGGGGGCTAGTTTCGGGTTGTGGAGGAGACGAGGGACCGTGAAGACCAGGTCATAGGAGAGAGAGAGAGCCTGGGAGGGAAGACCCAAGCAGAGTACCTGTGACGCCTAGGGTTGAGGGCTGACTGAGAAGAAGCGGGGCGAACTCCAAAAGAGTGAGCGCCGAGTGGGCGGACCGCGCAAGGGGGTGGGGTGAGGAAACGGCTCAGTTAAGAAGCTCGCCGGACTCACCTTACCTGTTTTCGGGTCCGGAGCCCCAGGACAGCACCGCCGAAAGAACAGAGTCCACCCGGAGGGAGAGGAGGGAGGGAGGAAGGAAGGAAGGGACACCGAGCACTAAGGAGCTGGGTCGCTCGCTCCCCCCCAGTCAGGGAGAGCAGCTGATGGCGGGAACTGTGACCATACGCAAACACGCACGCACGCACGTACACTCGACGCGACTAGGCTTGGCGCGTGCGCCCAAACCTGCAAACTCCGCCCCTCGCCTGCCCTCGCTCCTCCCCAGCACCAAGTGACGCCAAGCCCAGGCAGTCCCGCCCCTGCCGTGAAGGTAGTACGCGTGCGCACTTTCGATTTCACCCGCTTTCGACCTCCCACCCTTTTCCTCCTACTCAGTCCTCGTTGGACATGCGCACGAATTATCATCTCGGGACTGCCCAGCTTTTCCCGCCCTTCACAGGCCACCGGAGTAGGGGCAGAGTGCGCGCCCTTTTTAAGGCTACCTACTAGGGCCCGGGGGATGCAGGGACCAGCAAAACACGGGTGTCCTTCGTGTCTTGAATCTTAAAGGGCAGAGGGCATACTCTGGGATTCACGCCTCCCAAGGCCAGGAAGCGGGAAGAGGGTGTGTGGGCGGGGTCAGGGGTGAGAGGTCAGAGGGCTGCGAAGGGGGCGGAGCGAGCCAGAGGCGGATGGCGGCTGCGGCGGTTCATCATCTTCCGCGGCAGAGACGCTGAAGCGGGGACGCGGGTCAGTCGCGTCCGGTGGTGGGAGGAGAGCGGCGGCCGTTCCCAACATGCACAGCCTGGCGACGGCTGCGGTGAGTGGCTGGGCCGCCCGGCCTGGTCCCAGTGCCCCTCTTTAGCTCTGCGTTTCGGCTTCCTCTCCTAGCTCCCTGTGTCGGGCCCTGAATCCAGCGCCTTCCGCCCTCCACCCGCGACGCTCTGGCTCCCTCCTCGCCGTGCCTTGGCTGTGGTAGGGCCGGCCCCAACCTTCCCCGCCGGTCGGCTCTCGTGGCCTCTCACGCCGTACCCGCGTTCTTTTCCGGCCCCTGGGCCTGGTCCCGTGCCCGGAGCGCCTCCCTCGGCGGCCCGGACCGGCCATTCATTGATTCACTGCGCCGACCAACGTTTCAAGGCGCCAGTTTTGTGCAGGCCGCCGGCGGGGATGAGGGAAATGCCGTGGTAAATCTGATGCGGCCGGTGCTCTCCGAATGCGCTGCCTCGGCACATCGCAGCGAAAAGGAAATGGTTTCTAGATCAAACCACTTTTTTTTTTACTGATGGAAAATCTGAGCCACGGAGAAGTGAATAATTATTGCACTTGGTTTTTGGTTCACTGCGTTTAAAGCCTTTCTCACTCATCTCCTTCAAATACTGTGAAGTAGCCAGGCTTCACCAGTGTGATAAATAGGGACCGTGTGGTTATCTGTCTGAAGTACTCATATGGCTTCCCGTTGCACTTAGGTGGAATCCACACTCCTTACCGTGTCCTACAAGGCCCTTTATGATATGGTCCTTGCCCACGTTTACAACTTCGTCTTATGTCACTTTCAACATAAGTTTCAGCTACACTGGCCACCTTTCTATTCCTTCTCCATGTGCTTTTCAACTCTAAGGTGCACTTTTTGATCTCTATGCCTGGAATGCTCATCTCTCTCTATTTTCCTCAAGTACGGTGTGTGGGTGTATCTGGCTCCTCACCCCTCAAATCTCACCTAAATCTGCCTCGGAGTGGCCTTCCCTGATCACTCTATTCTATAATCTGGAACTTTTCTCTATTAGAATACCCTTCATAGCACGGATCGCAATGTGTAACTATTGTATTCTTTCACTTGTTTGTTGCCTGTCTTTCCCTTGAGGTCACGGACAAGGATTATGGGGTCCAGTGTTCAGTGCCAGGACAGCTCCTGGTACAAAGTAAGGACTCATATACTTTGTTGAATGAAGAAATATAGTTGAGGAAGGTGACCACTGACAGTACATAGCCATAATGGGATTAAGGACCATTTGATATGAGCGCTCTCTTTTGAGAGCCAATCTCACTTTTTCACCAAGATGAAGTGATTTAAGGAAATAGTAGTGTACTGGGATTGCATTACTAAGCAAAATGACATAAGGCACCTAAAAATTGCCTTAATTTTAAATATGAGAAAGTGAGCTGAGTGTGGCTAGGTGTAGAAAACATTGCTTTCTGAGATTTGATCCTTGTTGTCTCGTTGCCATTTCCATTGCCAGTTGCATCTCTGCCTCCTATCACCATATTTCTAAGTGTTTGTTGCTATTAGAAGTGGAGAGGTAATTTTTATAGCTCTCAACTAGACAATTGCAATTTCCATAGCCAGTTTTACAAGATAAGGTTGTTGCTGGTAGGTGAGAGCAAGTTAAACTTCAGGGAAATTCTAAGGTTGGCTTGTCCAGCTCTCCAAATCTGATTATGTCTTCTCCAGGTTTTGTACTTCTGATATCAAGCTACTCTTTTACCTTGTCCCCAAACAATGTATCTATTCAATTCCTTTTATTTTCAGTTCTCTAGTGCACCTTTTGAACAGTCTAAAGCTGCAGTGCATTAGGTCTATGCTTTCAATACATATTTTTTCAATTAAATTTATTACAATGCCTTACATTTATTTGAAAATTTAAATTTAGATGCACTTTTACCTGTTAGGACCACACAGCAACTCTGACAAGTACCTTTTTTACCACTCATTTGCTAAGATACTTGATCAGTGAGAAGACTAAAGCATAGAAAAGTTGAACCACCTCTTTCCCAATTCTTCATGCCTTCCATTAGACCAAACTGCCTGTGTCATTTTGATCTGGGTAAAGGGACAGTAAAGATGTATACCAACCACTGGGAGTTGGGAAGAATTAATATTTGCAACATGGTCTACAATAATCTAAGCTACTTGAGAAGATGCTTATATTTTTATTCAATTTATAGAGAATTCGTATTTGTGTGTGTGTGTGTGCGCGCCTTTATCTCTTTTTAAATAGCAGATAAGTCATCACTTCAACTAGGGAGATAGAAAGCACTGTCAGGGAAGCGGCTGTGGCTCAATCAGTAGGGCTCCCGTTTACCATATGGGAGGCCCCGGGTTCGGTTCCCGGGGCCTCCTGGTGAAGGCAAGCCCGCCCGCACGGTGGTTAGCTGACCCAGCGAGCACAAGCAGCAAGGGGGGAATGAATGAATGAATAAATAAAATAAAATCTAAAAAAAAAAAAAAAGAAAGCACTGTCAAAGAGTAACGTGATCCCATGTGATCACTAGAGGGCGCAATTGAGATAATTTGGGAAGTATCTTAAATCTTGACTCTAGAATAGTATTTTATTATGCTAGAAATGTATAGTCAAGTCTTGTCGTTCTTGAGGGAATACTTCCTAACATCTTTTTTATTGCCACCATAGACCATAATTTACCTCTTTCCCTGATGTGTAAAATCAGTTATACCGTCCAAGAATGTTCTAAAGATTAAGTAAGAATAATAAAGTACACAGTGGTTGGCTTGGTTCACTCGCTGGTTAAATGACTTGCTCCCAGATTTCATCCTTGGAGTCGACTTTAATTCCTGCCTCAGCAAAGTAACAGATTATTTTGTTATGGGCCTTGGAGGTTGCTTCAGATTAATAGACCTACAAATCTTCACTTACCAAGGGTCTTCTGTAATGAATATTATGCTAATGATCTCGTTATCTTCAGGAGGTATATGGGGTATGCGTTTTTAAAATGTTGCCACTAATACCTGCTGGCAATTTTAGTATCCCTAAATTCTGTGACTTATTTCCCACCTAGCCAACATTATCATTAGTCATTTTATATTGTTTTGTTAAAGCTGTGATGGCCTCCCAGATGCCCTCCTGTTTGGCAAGTAGAAAAAACACTGCACGCTGAAGGATCTGATTCAGACATTCTCTTTTACTGTGTCTCCCATTAAAACTTTAGCCAAATTGCCTAACTTCATTTTGCTTGTTCACTTCCACTTTTTAAAAGTCATTTTGAAGAACACTCTGGCCCATGTTTTGCAAAGATATGAGGATATTTAAGCTAATTTAATACTTTCAGCAATATTTGTGAAAGTTCACTTTCTTGAAATATCAAAATTATGTTGACATCCAAAGCCATTTGTCGACTCACCTCCAAGTTTGGGAAAATAATCCCTATTAAAGTCTTCGATTCTTCATTTACTCTTATGTAATTCGTTGTTAGGAAAACCAACCGTTATTTTGGGCCCTTAAATATTCTGTTTTTATTTTAGCTCTGTTTTTTGTTGTTGTTGTTTTGTTTTGTTTTTTGAGGTACTGAGGGCTGGGATTGAACCCGGGACCTCATATGTGGGAAGCTGGCCCTCAACTACTGAGCCACATCGGCTTCCCTGAGTTGGTTTTTTTTGTTTGTTTTACTTGATGCTTCTTTTGCTTTTTCTAGGAGGCACTGGGTGTGGGAAGCAGGTACTCAATCTCTTGAGCCACATCCATGCCCCTTTTCTTTATTAATATAGGCATTTATGACCATAAATTTCCCTCTCAGCACTGCCTTTGCTGTATCCCATAAGTTTTGTTGTTGTTGTTGTTTTAACTTTATTTATTTATTTATTTATTTATTTATTTTTACCAGGAGGTCCCGGGGATCGAACCCAGGTCCCTCCATATGGGAGACGGACACCCAACCAGTTGAGCCATATCCGCCCCCTTAACTTTATTTTTAAAGAGGTTTTAGATTACAGAAAAGTTCATTGAAATATGAGGGATTCCTCTTCATCTCCTTTTTTTTTTTTTAATGTAGCAGTACAATTTATTCTGATGTATCTGTAAAAGCCACTCATTAAAAAAATGCACATTTAAAAAATGACTCACTTGTGGTAAGGACTAACCTACCTACAGTACTAATCTAAAAAATAAAACCATCATTGTGACATTTATCAGTACTTCACACATCTAACAAATACTGAAAGAGGCAACTACCATTGTTATAACTTCTTTGAAGCCAAAAAGTTAAGCACAAATCAGAATTAAGAGAAACTTCAGAATGTTCACATTTGCATGCATTTTTGGCTGAACTTTCACAGATTCCACATATAATAAAACCACAACTTTCAATCAAAATGAATATTAAAAACCTTTAAGCTTCGTAACAAACTTACTCTACAGAAGCAAGGAAAAGATGAATAGTAACAGCAGTATATTTCTAGGAGAGAAAACAATCGCTTATTTCCTTTATCATAAAACAAAAGTCAATGAGTCAACATTTTAATAACACAAGTTATTCACTATTCAAGAATTTGCTTTTCAAGTTGTGTCTTTAAAATGTATCCATCCATATATTTGGATTAAATTAAATTTATACTTCAAAAACATTTTGCTCCGAATTCTAATAAGTATAAACCGTAACTTATCAAAGCATAGTCTAAACACTATGCAATAATGCTACCATTTAGATTTATTTGCTTCATCTGAAAAACTTACCTTACAAACAGGAGTTTTACCCTATTTCTCCAGAATAAGTGTCTCTGTCTAAAAATTTAAATGATAATCAAAAAAGATTCAGTAATTCATATTATGCGTTTTCCTTCATCGGGCTTTGATAAAAACAGAGCCGTCTGGTGTTGGAGCAACATCTTCCTTCTCAGTTACAGTCTCTGCAGTTCTAGAAGCAGACACAATAATCACTGTTTGATTTGTTGAAGCTGTCTTCTGTTTCTCAGCAATAGCTGCACAAACAGCAACAATCTCATCACTTTCAAAGTCATAGTCAGGACTTGACTTTGGTGAGAAATGTGTTACTTCTGCTGATGATTCACTCTTTTTAATCCTCTGCGCCACTTTCTGCTGCTCCTGGAGTATTCTTGCCCAAGAAAAGTCTTCTTTCCTTATTTCAATGTTCATTGGATAGATGTGAAGGGCTACTTGAAAACTTCAAATTGCTTTGTCTGTTGTTATATTGTTTTATTCTCTTGTCTTCTTATCCTTTAGTTTACCTTTCATAATAATCTTCACTTCTAAACTCTTCTCCAAATCTCTCACCCTTGTTTTTTCCTCTCAGGAGGTGTTATCTCCTTTAGTATCTCTTGCAAATCTGGTCTTTTGGTAACATATTCTATCAGTTTTGTTTGTCTGTGGAAACTTTGAAGTCACCCTCATTTTTGAAGGACAGCTTTGCCGGATATAGAAGTCTTGGCTGGCAGTTTTTTTCTTTCAGTATATTAAATACATCATACCACTTTCTCCTCTTCTCCATGGTTTCTGATCAAGTTTTCATTGTATGTGATGCTTTGCTTTTCTCTTGCTGCTTTCAGAATCCTCTCTTTATCTCTGATATTTGTAATTCTGAGTGGTAGGTGTCTCGGGTTAGGTCTCTATTCAGATTTATTCTGTTTGGGGTGCATTGTCCTTCTTGGAGATTGATATTTATGTCCTTCATAAGGGTTGGGAAATTTTCAGTCTTTATTTCCTCAGATATTCTTTCTGTCCCTTTTCCATTCTCTTCTTCTGGGACACCAATAATGTGCGTGTTTGTACGTTTTGTGTTGTCATTCAGTTCCCTTAGACTCTGTTCCATTTTTTCCATTCTCTTCTCTTTCTGTTCTCCTGTCTTTTCCAGTTCAGATGTTCTGTCTTCGAAATCACTAATTGTCTTAAAGCAATTCAGATCTGCTCTTGTGTGCATCTAAGGTATTTTTAATCTCATCCATTGTGTCTTTCATTCCCATAAGGTCTGTTACTTTTCTTTGCAGTTTTTCAAATTGTTCTTTATGCTCTCTCAGTATCGTCTTAATATCCTTTATCTCTTTAGTCATGTTTTCTTTAAATTCTTTGAAGTGGTTTAGGAGAGTTGTGTGATTATCACTGACAAATTATATTACATCCTGTATCTCTTCAGGATATTTGGTTTGTTCTTTTGGCTGGGTCATCTCTTTCTGTTTCCTAGTATGGCTTGTAATTTTTTGCTGATATCTGGGCATCTGAATATGTTGGTGTTTTTGCTCTGATGGCTAATTTCTCTTTCTTGCCTATTGTTTTTTTTCCCCCAGAGTTCTTCTTTGATATTTGGTTCAACTTATTCTCAGTCTTTAAAATTTCCCAGATTAAGTTTTCAAAATCAGACCAGGGGGACGTAGATGTGACTCAAGTCGTTGGGCTCCCATTTACCATATGGGAGGCCCCAGGTTCGATTCCCAGGGCCTCCTGGTGAAGGCAAGCCAGCCCACATGCAGCGTGGTGTGCTGACGGCCCGCGCAGCGCGGTGACGCAACAAAGGGAGACAAACAGACTCAGAAAAACACACAGCAAATGGACACAGCAAGCACAAGCAGCAAGGGGAGGGGATACATAAATAAATAAATAAAATCTTTAAAAAAAAAAAAAAAAAAAAAATCAGACCAGAGACTCACTAGTGGGGTGCAGATTTTATCCCAGGGGTTGGATACAGAGAGTGCAGTTTTTGTCCATGCAGTTTCCAGACCAACCAGCAAGTGGCACTAGTCAGTGCACCTTTCCATGGAGGTGTTTCAGTCTCAGCTTTCCTGTGTTCCTGTGTTGAATCTCCAGATCAAAGATTCAAAGCAGGCTCTGCTGGCTGAATTCACTGAAGAAAAGCACCCTACCTCCCCTCCCCTTTCTGTTGAAACAGCTGACAGAGAGGATGTCTGTTCCTCTCTTAGTCGGGCTACAGTGAACCAGGGGTATTACCCGAGCTTAATATCTTGAGGTAGGGGAGGGGAGCCCTTCCCTGCCACCAAGGGGCTTGATAACTCATGTTTGTCATTTTGGCTTCTTCGTCTCTCAGTCCCTCACCCTCCTGGGAGTTCTGTGGCCACTGTTGTGGTCTTCTTACCCCCAGAGCAGATCCCTCGGACAGCTTTTGGCTCTTTTTCCATTGTTTTTGTGAAAGCATTCAGCTCTGCCTATTAGTCCATTGCCATCTTCCCACAATCCTCCTAAATTTTGATAATGCAAACATGTTTTTTTTTTAAACATAGCTGTTAAAAAGAAAGAACTTTTGACTTTAGAAGATTGTAATAATATGCAGTAATGTACAATAGAATCCTTTTCTAATCTTGGAATTAAGCGTTTAGGATAAATAATTGTCCAAATCCGACTTCTCCAAATGATTTTATGTTTCTGGGTATGTAACTGAACTCACTGTTCATCCACATCCAGCTGTTAATGAGATACATGTAATATTAAACTTAAGGAAGTTGATGACTTTTTTGTTTGTTGTTTTGGTTTGGGTTGGGTTGGGTTGTTTTGTTTTGTTTTGTTTTTGAGGTGCCAAGGCCAGGAATTGAACCTGGGACCTTGTATGTGGGAATCCTGTTCTCAACTACTGAGCCACATAAGCTCCCCTGAGTTGGTCTTTTCGTTCATTTGTTGTTTTGTTTTTCTTTAGGAGACACCAGGGACCGAACCTGAGACCTCCCATGTGGGAAGCAGGCACTCAACCACTTGAGCCACATCTGCTCCCTCATTGGGTTTTTAATAATTAATTTCTTCATCTTGGAGGGGTATTTGTGATTTTAATCCTATAGATCAGGTCAAAATAGCTGATTCTAGAAAGAAGTAACAGGAGTTTTAATCTAGTTATGCCTTGCACTAGCTGTGTGACCTTGAGTGCGTTAAATCTTCCTGAACCTGTTTCCTCCTAGAATTTTGAGAATAAATTGAGGTAATCCACAATGCATGGCACATGATATATTCAATAAATATTACCTTTTAGTAGTGTTTTCTAGAATAGATAATATTCAGGAATGATGTTCAAAATATTTTATCAATCATATAACTCAAAATGTAAAATTATTTTCCCTTTTATACTCCAAAATAATTAAACTCTTACATGTGTGTTATAAAATTGCTTGTTGATGTGTGTGTTTGTTTTGGGTTTTTAGTTTGTGTGTGTGTGTGTGATAATTACCACTAGATTAATTATGCCCCTGGCTGAGCCATTGTGATTTGACATGGAGAACTATGTCAAATTATTTCACTGATTTTTCCATTAAAACCATGGTTATTTAGTCAGTTACAATCTCAATAAGTAGAGAATTTCTCTTAACATCAATGATATTGTTCACGGTGCCGATTGTTAACATTTTAGTATTTGTCTGAGATTTTTATATATTTGCTGTCTCTATTATTGATTAAGTGACAGAACTTGTTTATTAGAAAGTCACCTCTAAATCAAACCTCATCTTTCAGGCGCATGAGAAACGGCATTAGTAAAGCAGTTAAAAGCATGAATTCTGTTCCCAGACCATCTAGGTTCAAATACTGGCCTTGCCACTTAAATTTTTAATAACTCCTCTTGCCTTACTTTCCTCATCTATAAAATGATGATTGTATTTATTTAGAACAGTGCCTGATAAACAATAAGTGCTATATGTGTTAGCACCCTTTTTTGTTTAAAAAAAATTTTTGTATTAATCCTGTGACAGGTGAATATTCAGTGGGTTTAAACTAACTCATGCTTTTAAATTGGAGGTGAAATTCAACAAGAATGATGAAAAGGAGTACCCTTACCCCCAATATTTCCTGACATCAGATTGCCCTCACTCTCCTCTGCAGTTGCCCTTAAGTTGCTGGAATGGCTACAGAACCTGGGGCATCAGGCTAGCACCTATGATGGCCCATATTACCACCTGACATCCCTAGCTCCCACACGTAGTCTCAGAAGCTGGAGTATTGTTGGGAGCAAGTGGCCATGGGATTAGGGGCCTGAGCAGGCATGAAGCATTTGCCCTCTTATAGTGCCAGCACCCCTACCAGTGGCACTCTCTCCCCTGCTGGGGTCAGGCCAGCTCTAGAAAGGGATTATATGGGTATGGGGCCAGTGTTGCCCACCTAGGGCTCCATAGGGCGGGATGGGGGGTGGGAGTGCTAGACATACAGGTCACAGACTGGCTCTGGTGGGGATAGTGAAGTTTTCTGATGGTCTTATCTTGGGGGAAGGTTGATTGGAATGGGCACTGACTAAACAGGATGGATGCTATATTGCTGGAGCAGCGTCCATGAGGCCCCTTTAGTTACTGGATTGTGGGATAGTCCAAGAGACTATTGGCAGAGGACCCAGGGCTAAAATTTTAGCCCTTGTTTCCACTAAGCTTTTAAGCTGAAGTAATACTCTATATAAACCTATACCCTGTTTTCTGGTGAGAATTTCATTTCCAAAAATAATTTTTAAGTTGAGGGCCTATTCGTAGTCTGTCTATAGAAAGGGCAAATGCTTAAACAATACTGCTTTTGCTGTGGGCAAGGGGGGAAACTACCCTATTCTTTCTCTATCATATTGTTGCCTTAGGAGTCAGTGATTCCTTGAGGAGCATCACTGATAAGAGTTACAAAACAGCTTTTAGCAGATTACTCCAAGGCACTTTAAAGAGCTGCGTGGTATTTCAGTCCATTTAGAGGAGCATCTTATGGTTCATTCTTTCAAGCAAGAGAGAAAATGGTAAACATCCAGCTAAAAGCTTCTAATCAAGCCTCCATTTATAGAAGGTTCCGATTGGGTGACTTTGAGTCCACTTTAAAGTCCCTCTTAGACTTCATTCTGCTTTTCAGCAACGGCAGTTGTTCTTTTACTCTTTATTCCATCTGTACATTGGGTAGGTCATCATTCTATCACACCAAGGTGTAGTGGGAGGATATAAGTACTGTGAGAAGCTATGTAGTGCAGTTCAAGAAATCACGGGAAAATGCAATTTCACACCTGGATGAATTGAGTGAATTAATTTCCTCTCAGCATTAGCAATCTTATCTGCAAGTGTAGATCCCCTTTTTCTATCTAACTACCTCATGGTTTGGGAGAAATTAAGTGAGAAAATATTAAGCATATGGATAGAAGTCACCATGCATTTGTTAGGAGTTTGGAGCCAGAAGTAACACTGGTAATCATTTTTCTAGTCTGCCATCTTATTTTCCAGATAAGAATAATTAAGAGACTTAATCAAGATCACAGGCTATTTGAAAAGTATGAAGAATTATAGAAATGCTTGGATTTATGATCATTTAGTACAATAATGAAAGCATGTTCTGTAAATTTTTATATATTCCATACATGAGTAAGTAAATGAATGATTTTCAGAGAGGCAGAGATGGAGTGTATATATAAGAATCATTAGGGTGGAAAGCTTTTCCAAATTGCATAGGTTTTCTGCTTCGTGGAGGGGTATGCCAGAATTACTGGGACAGAAACAATGGGGAGGATGTAATTTTTTCTCTCAAACTATCATAGCATATGGTTACTGTTTATACAGAAGGTTTTATGGTATGCAATGAAAAGTAAGTCTCCCATCTAGATCCCCAAATTTAGAAAGTAACTACTTTTGACAGATTCTTGTGTATTCTAGAAACGTATGTGTATTAATGGAAGCATGTTATATACATTGTTCTGAATGCTCTTTTAAATTTTTTATTTTTTATTTAGTTTCAACACATATATAGTTCTCATTTTTAAAGCACTGCATGGTATTCTGTTATAAAGATGTGCCAATATATATTTAACCAGTCCCTTATTGATAGAAATTTATTATTTCAAGTTTTCTGATTATAAAACGATGCATCAATAAAGATTCTGGTATATAGCTTCAGTACAGAACAAGTACACCTATAGGATAAATTCCTAGACATGGAATTATTAAATCAAAGGATGTGTGCATTTTAGATTCTGGCCAATAATTGCCAAAGAAGTTGAATTAGTTTATCTCCAAGTGTATATATTTGGACAGCTCCTTTGGTTTCATATTTATGAAAAAATGTTTCCCCCCTAAAACACCATTGCAAAGAGTTAGACTTGGTTTAATTCTAATGAAACTCACATGTTTATGTTCTTGTTTTCACCTTAAAGCCTGTGCCAACTGCACTGGCTCAAGTGGATAGAGAAAAGATCTATCAGTGGATCAATGAGCTGTCCAGTCCTGAGACAAGGGAAAATGCTTTGCTGGAGCTAAGTAAGAAGCGAGAATCTGTTCCTGATCTGGCACCCATGTTGTGGCATTCATTTGGTACTATAGCAGCACTTTTACAGGTGGGTGTTGTCAGTGAGTGGCATTTAAGTCCTGTTCATCACACTGTGTATCTTTGTCCAAATGATTTTTAAAAACTTCAGGAAGATTATTACTCTTTAAGCATTAGCATTCATAAGAAGCTATTTTAGAAAAACCTAAGGTGCTTGTTAAAATGTAGATTTTTGATGCCAAGAAATTGATATATTTAGTCTGGGGTGGGCCCTAAAATCTGTATTTTTAACAAGCACCTCCCCCATCCCCAGGTAATTCTGATGCAGGTGTTCTAAGGACTACACTTTGAGAAACACAGCTTTAGGAATACTGCAGGATGGTTCTACATGATGGGGAAAGAAAGTGGAAAGTAAGATGTAAGACCTGCAAGGTATATCTGGGGAAAGAAAGTGGTAAGATAAAGATATAACAGCTGTAGAATTAAAGGTGGGTACATTTGTGCATTAAAGAATAAATATCTAAAATTTGGTTCTAACCAGAATGGCCATTGGTAGGGAATAAATTGATATGGTACAGTCCCTGAAATAGTGGAAATGGTCATCCATTAAAATAATGTCTAAAATTCCTAATAATTATATTAACTTTTCAAATCTATTAAGTAAATTTACATTCCATCCCTACTGCATGTAGCCAAGAAACTAATTTTTGTCTCTGTAATAGTTTTACAATTAAAATTACAGAATTATTTTTAGCAAGGGGTCACCTTTTGACACGGCACAATCACTGCTGTGTGTACAAACCCACCACTCATACCACCCATGTTCTTATCTCCCCCTTTTTATAGTTGCTACCTAACTAAACTCAAACTTCTTTTTGGGTCTCTATGGTCCACCTGCTAACACTTTCAGGCCAACTGCCTTATTACTGTAACTTACAGCTGGATGCTGACAAAAGGAGGGATTACAAAATATAAGAATTCCTCAAGCGAAAATCTGAACAGATGCAAGGTATAAAAGAAAGTATAGGTGACCACAGTTGTCTCAACATGTCTAGAAACATATGTAGAACTATCTCACCTAGTTAATCTTAGTCAAGTATGTTTGGGCTAAAAGGATGGGAGTATTGCTTGTTTATTTCTACTCCCTCTTTGATGATTCAGTTCTCACAGGATAAGTGGAATTAAGGGTTTGTTTTTGTTTTTGTTTTTTGCTTTCTTACCATGGGAATTCATTTTCTAATAAGTTATTCCTTGTTCATCTGGTGCTTATTTCCATTTTTTAGGAAATAGTAAATATTTATCCATCTATCAACCCACCCACCTTGACAGCACACCAATCTAACAGAGTATGCAATGCTCTGGCATTACTGCAGTGTGTGGCTTCACACCCAGAAACCAGGTAAATGCATCACTTGAGTTGTAGTGGGGTGAGAGGTTTATATTGAATATGGTCCTAAATTTTCTCTGAACAATGAGGGGAAGGGTATGCTGTGGAGCACATGGGTATCTCTCCCTCCCCCCGCCTCTGTGTATTTGTGTGTAGATGTGGATCTTTGGGACTCTTATTTACTTTTTACTCATTCACAACAATGAACTTGAAAGGATCTGTGTTCACTTCTCAGGAAAGGTAATTGTATGTCAAGCATCCAGCCACTTCTCCTTCCTGAATCCATGGTAGGCGTCACTATGCCATGTGTGAGGCACAGTGCATGGCACGTGGTAATAGTTTAGCAAATATTCTTTCCCACTGAACTCAGGTTTTTAGCCTCAGAATCCATTAACAGCATTCTAATCAACCTCTGTAATAGATGGGAATAGACATGCAAATTTAAATGTTTTTGCCATATCTGAAAAATTAAGAAAAAGGAATATGCTGTGTGGTTCTTACAACCTTAAAGCACTTAATGGCCATTTCATTAAAGCCTTTCCTCTATTAAGTTTCCTTATAAAATCTGAATGCTAGGGTGGCACTTCTTTCTTAGCTTTAGAGAAGTTACTAATAAAATTACTTTTAAGCACTTAAAATGTAACAGTACTTTTTTTTTTTTTTTTTTTTTTAAAGATACTTAGATTATACAAATGTCACATAAAAAATATAGGGGATTCCCATATGTCCCACTCCCCACACCTTCTACATTTTCCCACATTAACATCCTTCATTAGTGAGGTACATTCATTGCAATTGATGAACACATTTTGGAGCATTGCCACTAAGCGTGGATTAAAGTTTACATTGTAGTTTACACTCTCTCCCACCCAGTTCTGTAGGTTATGGCAAGATATATTATGGCCTTTATCTGTCATTGCAGTGTCATTCAGGACAATTCCCAAATCCCAAAAATGCCCCCGTATTATACCTGTTTTTCCCTCTCCCTGTCCTCAGAACCTCCAGTGGCCACTGCCTCCACATCAATGATATAATTTCTTCCATTGCTAGAATCACAATAAGTCTATAATAGAATACCAGTAAGTTTACTTTAGTCCATAGTTCATTCCCCAATCTTGAGGATTCTGGGATGTTGGTGTCCACTTCACCTCTAATTGGATGGGACTCTCTCCTTGCAGTTGTAGATTCTCTTGGTTCCTCAGTATGGTCGTTGTCCATCATCACCTCCTTGTTGGTTGTCCTGGGTGAGAGTAGATACTATAACTCCATTGAGATTCATGTAACACTACTTTGTTTAAAATCTTGAGGGGGAAGCGGCTGTGGCTCAATCAGTAGGGCTCCCGTTTACCATATGGGAGGCCCTGGGTTCGGTTCCCGGGGCCTCCTGGTGAAGGCAAGCCCGCCCACATGGCGTGGTTAGCTGACCCAGCGAGCACAAGCAGCAAGGCGGGGATAAATGAATAAATAAATAAAATCTTTAAAAAATAATAAAAATAAAAAATAAAATCTTGAGGTTGACTCTCTTACAAGGTTTAACTATAAATTATAGTATAAAGTAATAGACTGATTTCCATATTAGTTGTTTGACATACAGCTACAGACTGAAATGTTTTTAGAATGCTTAGTATATCGGAAATGCCCTAACAAAAATGAAGAGTATTTATTTAAGCATAGCAGATAAACTTGGTGATGGCTGCCTTGTTTTGTTGTCTTGCTTTTTAAGGTTTTATCTGACTGTACCTGTGAATACTATTCAGTAATAATTTGGTGAAGGAGGGATTCTAGGAGAATGTGAGCAATTAATAGCATTTTAGGGGAAGCGGATGTGTCTCAAGTGATTGAGCTCCCGCCTACCACATGGGAGGTCTCTGGTTCGATTCCCGGTGCCTCCTAAAGAAGACGGTGAGCTGGCGCAATGGGCAGGTACAGCAAGCTCATGCAACAAGATAATGCAATGAGAAACAAGAAGAAAAAACATGAGAGACACAACAAAAGCAGGGAGCGGAGGTTGCCAGGCCTCCCAAAGAAGACAAGCAAGAGCGAGCTGATGCGACAGGCAGGCACGGCAAGCTGATGCAACATGATGATACAACAAGAGGCACAAGAAGAAAAAACATGAGAGACACAACAAAGCAGGGTAGGGAGGTGGCTCAAGTGATTGGGTGCCTCCTTCCCACACAAGAGGTCCCAGGTTCGGTTCCCAGTGCCTCCTAAAGAAACAAGGAAGACAAACAGTCACAGCAAGTCCAAACAACGAGGGGATGGGGAGAAATAAATAAATATTTTTTAAAAAATAGCATTTTATGACCTATTTTTTAAAATCTGCAGTTGGATATTTTAAGTTAATCAGTTTTTTAACGTACTTGGTGCTGGTTACAGGGAAAATCATATATTCTCTTGACCATTACCCTAGACCAAGGTTTTTCAGCCTCAGCATTATTGACATTTGGGGCTGGATGAGTCTTTGTTTTGACAAGGGGAGTGCAGGGGAAGGGGTTGTCCTATGTATTATAGGCTATTTAACAGCATCCCTGACCTCTACCCACTAGATGCCAATAGCATCCCCTCAGTTGTGACAACCCAAAATATCTCCAGACATTACCACATACCTCCTATGGGATGGGTGTGGGCATGGGGCAGAATTGCCCCCATCTGAGAACTGCTGATGTAGAATAATGACCAGTAACATTCTTTCCTAAGGACTTTTTGTTCTAGCAGTGTTACAGACCATACAGAAATAACTGCCTAGAAATTTTTTTTTTTTTTTAAGATTTTATTTATTTATTCATTTATCCCCCCCTTGCTGCTTGTGCTCACTGGGTCAGCTAACCACGCCATGCGGGTGGGCTTGCCTTCACCAGGAGGCCCCGGGAACCGAACCCGGGGCCTCCCATATGGTAAATGGGAGCCCTACTGATTGAGCCACAGCCGCTTCCCTGCCTAGAAATTTAAATGCTCAAGATCCTTAGAAATTAATTCTGGAGTCTGAATATGATTTTCTTTTCTTCCAGGTCAGCATTTCTTGCAGCACATATCCCTCTTTTTCTGTACCCCTTTTTGCACACTGTTAGTAAAACACGTCCCTTTGAATATCTTCGGCTCACCAGCCTTGGAGTTATTGGTAAGTTTATTAGGGTTGTTTTCCAAGCCTAAAATTCTCATTCATTTATAGTGGTCTAGGTTTTCATTCTGCCTCTTAAAACTGTTCACCAATTACTTATTTTTGTCTTTAAGGTTGAACGTTTCTTCACTAATAAATGATAGTCAGATACATGATGACTCTTATCAAGCACCATTCTGAGTGTTAATGAGGCTGCAAGGCCCGACATTTGGGATTAAATTTAATGTCTATGTGGAGATGTTTACTGGAATTGTAGGGAGAGTAAAGAATAAGAACTTGGGGACGGATGTGGCCCAAACGGTTGGGCATCCATTTCCCATATGGAGGGAACTGGGTTCGATCCCCGGGACCTCCTGGTAAAAAAAAAAAAAAGAAAGAACTTGATTCAATAAATAGCAGGTATTATTCCAGGAATAAGTTTGAGTTTAGTTATTGTTGTTTTTGTCTTTCTCACTTCTAAGCTATTCTCTCATAACTCCAAGGCTTTACCTTTTTCTGTTTCACCTACTTAAATTTTCTCATGCTCAAGTTTTTGTTTCCATATACATTTACTATGGGAGATGAGTTTATAATACTTTTTACTCGAGAAAATAATGTATTAGCCATTTCAGATCTTTGGCTCCTGGGTAGTAAAGAACTTTCTTTGGATTTGTGGATAGTGATACATCCCAGAATATTTCTTTTCTGAATCATTCTTCTCTCAATATCTCTTTTTCATAGTGTTTGCTTAAATACTAGAAAAATAATAACATTGAGCATGTGAACTTTGTTGTTGTTGTTGTTGTTTTTTGTTTGTTTGTTTTTGTTTTTGTGTTCACATCCTTATGATTGTTAGCCATAAATCTTGAAGTGTAATTAAAAGTTTGGTATTTTGAAGACATATTTCTCAAGTACATTTTATTTTACTTTTTAGGAGTAATCATTATCATAAACTCCAAATAAATAATATTGCTTTCTGCATCATCTGTCAAGTGGTACTCTAATTAAAAACTTTTCCAATATAAATGTTTCTTCTTTTAAGGTATAAAAATTTCTCATACAGGGT
>JAKSZT010053929.1:18503787-18666846 GCA_026826555.1 Tolypeutes matacus | reverse complement strand
GGGGGGGAAAAAAAAAAACACTTGGACAGTATTTTAAGACAATTGTCCATCCTTGCATATATTTTCTGAGACTCAGTTTCTCAAAGTCAGTTGAGAGAGCAAGCAGAGATGAATATTTGGGGCAAGACATTTTGCTTATAGCTCAAAGGTTATGATACAAGTTTGAATAGAGATGAAATTATACATAAGGGAAATCATAAAATACTTAAAATTGAATAAAAATGAAAACCCAATACATCAAAATTTGTGGGATGCAGCCAAAGCAGCACTTAGATAGAAATTTATTGCATTAAATGCTTACAGTGAAAAGAAAGGTCTCCCATCAATGATCTAAGCCCTCACCTTAAGAAATTTGAAAAAGAAGAGCAAATTAAACCAAAGCAAGCAAAAGGAAGGAACTATGAAATCAATGAAATTGAGAACTGAAAAACAATAAGTAAAACCAATGAAGCCAAAAGCGGCTTCTTTAAAAAATATATCAGTAAAATTAACCTCTAACCAGATTGATGAAGAAAAAAAGAGAAAAAATTACAAATATCAGGAATGCAAAGAGACATATTATTACAGACTCTACAGACAATAAAATGATAAGAAATGCTACTAACAACTGCATACCCATAAATTTGACAACTTAGATGAAGTGGACACATTCTTTGTAAGACCCAATCTGCCAAAGCACATTTAAGAAAATCAGATAACCTAAATAGGCTTATAATAAAATTTTTTTTTTTTAGATAAAAACCTTCCAAAATAGAAAACTCCAGGTCTAGATGACTTCATTGGTAAATTCTACTAAAATTCTAAAGAAGAAATAATACTGATTCTACAAAACTTTTCCAGAACAGAGTTCGGAACACTTCTCAACTCTTTTTATGAGGCCAGCATTACTCTGATAGTAAAACCAGACAAAAATATTACAAAAAAGAAAACTAGACCAGTATACCTCGTGAACATAGATGGAGAAATCCTCAACAGAATGCTAACATATCAAAGTTAACAGTATATAGAAAGGATCATTATGACTAAGAGGGGTTTATCCCAGAAATGCAAGGCTGGTTCAGCTTCCAAAAATCATTCACATGATTGACGATAGACTAAAGATGAAAAAAAATTTATGATCGCTTCTGTAGTGAAAAAAAAAGTCTTTGATAGAATTCAGCATCCATTCATGATAAAAAACTCAGTAAACTAGTAATAGAAGAGAACTTTCTCAACCTGATAAATGCATGTACAAAAAAAAACAAAACAATAAAAACCCTATAGGTAGCGTCATAGTTAATGGTGAAACACTCAATGCTTTCTCCTTAAAGTCAGGAACATGGCAGAAATGTCCTCTGTCACTACTCCTATTAAGTACCATACTGAATGCCCTAGCTAGTGCAGTAAGGCAAAAGAAAGGGGGGGAGGGAAAGAATTATATAAAAACAGTCTATTCACAGACAACATGATTAACTATATAAAAAATTCCAAATCTACAAAACTGCTAGAACTAATAAGTGAGTTTAAGCAAGGATAGGTCAATATACCAAAATCAATCATTTTATATATGAGCAATAAACAATTGGAAGTTGAAATTTTAAAAACTGCCATTTATAAGGGCACCAAAATATGTGAAAAACTTGGATATAAATTTTGCAAAATGTGTATAAATAAGATCTCTAGTTGAAAACTACAAAACACTGATGAAAGAAATCAAAGATGACCTTATTAAATGGAGAGGAGATATACATGTTCACAGGCTGGAAGACTCAATATTGTCATTTCTCTCCAAACTGAACTGTGAGTTCAAAGCAATTCCAACAAAATCCAGCAAGATTTTTTTGTTGAAATTGATAAGCTACCCTAAAATGTATTTTTTAAAAAAGAATTAACAAAAGTGAAAGATGTACACTATCTGATTTCCAGATGAACTGGAAAACTGCACTAGTTAAGACAATGGTATTGGAGTAAGAATCAACATGTAGATGGATGGAGCATAATGGAGAGTCAAGAAATAGATCCATACATATCTGGTCAGTTGATTTTTTACAAAGGTGCAAAGGTAATTTAGTGGAAAAAGGGTAGTCTTTTCAATAAATGGTGTTGGAACAATTGGATATTCATATATTCATATGCAAAAAGAATGGACCATGATCTATACTTTGTACTCTATAGAAAAATTCTCAAAATGGATTAGAGACCTACATGTAAAATCTAAATGAAATAGTAATTTGACATCTGCCTTAGGTCATATTAATAAATTAAGATATGTGTTGGTTGCTCTGGGATTTAAATAGTTTTTAAACTTGTCTTTTCAACTTTTCTTTGTTTATTTAAACTTTTTTAAAAAATCTTTTAAATCCGTTTTCTCTTCAATTTCTATAAAAGTGTGGATTGCCAGTTCTGGTTGAAGTAACAAGAGCAAGCCATAATGGTAACCAGTTGCAGAAATAGGATTAGAATCCAAGTGTGTGTTTGTTTCTTGTTTGTAACTTTTTCTCTTGGGTATACCCTTACAACCTTTGTGCTTTTTCTGAAATGGGCTGTTGAATGACCAGAAAGTAATATTTGTTTATTCCTCATGAGAGTGTATTCAGACTGGCACCATTTCTTTGCTACCTGGGAATATGCTTTAATAGTGGCATAGAATCCTCCTACTTTACCTAAAATTGGAAGGAAACATAAGTGGAAAATAGATTGGTGATATTATTTTAAGATTGTCCAGCAAGGGTGATAGAAAAACTATGTAGATGGCTATACTGCTGCTAACTACATGGTGGACCAAACTTGATACCTAATCTTTCCGTGCTGACTGACTCTAAAAATAATTTTGGGGGTCGGATGTGGCTCAACTGGTTGGGCGTCCGTCTCCCATATGGAGGGACCCAGGTTCGATCCCTGGGACCTCCCGGTAACAAAAAAACCAAACAAACAAACAAAAAAATAAGTAAATAAATAAATAAATAAATAAAAATAATTTTGTTTGCCTATGTTTTCTTTAGGGGCCCTGGTGAAAACAGATGAGCAAGAAGTAATTAACTTTTTATTGACAACAGAAATCATCCCTTTGTGTTTGCGCATTATGGAATCTGGAAGTGAACTTTCTAAAACGGTATGCGTTTTTAGCTTAATTTTATTATTCATTATGTTGGCTCTTGATCTGCCTCTCACTATGGTCCTGGGAACATTTTCAGCCTCTCTTCAGGCTTTGCAAATCTTTCGTGTATTTTTTTCTTTGAATAACAATTATAAAATGGTCTTTAAAAACCCAGGTCAGGGGGACAGATGTGGCTCAAATGGTTGGGCATCCGTCTCCTATATGGAGGGACTCAGGTTCGATCCCTGGGGACCTCCTGGTGAAAAATTAAATAAATACATACATACATACATACCCAGGCCATTCAAAAGGATATCAGGTTAAACATGAAATTTATCCCTTGTTTCTGAGCCCACAGGTGAACCACAGATGTATTATTCTAGACTATTTTGTGCATGATTCAGCATATATATATATACTTGAGCTTCTGCTTAATTTGCTCTTTATTTTTTAAAAGTTTTTTTTTTTTTTTTCCCATTTATTTATCCACCCCCCACCCCCACCCCCACCCTCATTGTTTTGCGCTTGCTGTCTGCTGTGTGTTCTTCTGGGTCTGTTTGTCTTCTCTTTAAGCGGCACTGGGAACCCATCCTGGGACCTTCCGGAGTGGGAGAGAGGCGCTCAATCTCTTGCACCACCTCAGCTTCCTGGTCTGCTGTATCTCTTATTGTCTCTCCTCTGTGTCTCTTTTTGTTGCATCATCTTGCTGCACCAGCTCTACGTGGGCCAGCACTCCCCTTGGGCCAGCTCGCTGCACGGGCCAGCTTGCCTTTCACCAGGATGCCCCGGGAATCGAACCCTGGACCTCCAGTATGGTAGACAGGAGCCCAATCGCTTGAGCCACATCTGTTTCCCTACTTTGCCCTTTAAATGTGAATGACAACATGATTGTGTATACAATTCTTATCTCATTTTTTCCTTTCTGAGCTCTGTTGCCATAATCCTCTTTTCTTCTGGTAATGAATGTTGCAATGAATTGTCAGAGGCCTGCCTAATTTTTTTCCTTTTGTAGGTGAACTTGGCTTTTCTGATTGGATGCCCTTATGCTTCTTTCATTTCTCTTGAAGTTCATTTGATAATTCTGTATCAGACTTTTTTCTGGTAGAGCATACTAATGTATCTTTTTTTGTTATTTTTATACTTTCTCTTTTTCATTTGTTCAGCCTCTTGCTTTAGGAGGGTCAGTGATGCTATTCTATCTTTTCATATCGTGATTTTTCTCAAGGCTACTTTTCCACATCACTATTTTTAGCAGTATGCAGTCTGATTTTAATGTGTGCATAATCACATCGAATTAATTATTTGGTGAATATTTTTGCTGAGTTAAATGTAATAAGCAAATGTAATGATTTTTCAAAATTTTATTTTCAAAAGGTAAAAAGTTCAAATAGTACCGTACCAAAAGGTATACAAATAAAAGTAAGTTTCATCCTACCTCAGTCTCTCAGTTCCTCTCCCTAGTGGTAACCACTGAACTACTTTCTTGTATCCTTCCAGAAATATTGTATGCATTTTTGTAGTGGTTCAATTTTATATTTAAATTTTTACTAGTCTCTCAATTCTCTTATCTTTCCAGCTTTTCTTTGAGTTTTTTATTTTCTTTACTTTAAAAAAAAAAATCTTTTAAGTCCATTTTGTCTTCAATTTCTATAAAAGTGTAGAAAATTATTACTAGTTAGTTGTTTTGGGGATATGTTTCCATGCAGAAAGACATATGGCTTTCTGAAAGTTCTGTTGAGGATTGCTGTTTGTTTGAAAATAATGGATGGGAAGAGAATTGGTATGAACTGAAGTTGGCAGCTTTAACTCAAGTATTTTGTCTCTGAACACTTTTCCACCCAGTGTGTGTTAGAGATATATACATATACTTCTGTCCTTGGTTTTCTACTTACATAAAAGACAAATGCCATGCATCTATGCTCATGCTTCTTCTCCCCCCATTTCTTCCCTAATTTTAGTTCTTTTCACTAATTTTGGAATTCACAAACAGGATTGGAACGGATACAACTGTACTCTGTCATCTTTTATTAGTAGTTGCCTATGAATAGATTTTTAAAGTTGTGTTCTTGTAGCTGGGCCAGAAAAAGACACTTTCTTCTTTGTAACATCTCTAATGTAGGCAAAACTTTTCCTTTAGGAAAGCATTTTCCAAAACTTATTATTTACAGACTACTCTTTAAATAATATCTTAACTAAATGCCAGCATAAGCCTATGGATGTAATGAGCACAATCCTATCAGATTATCAACTATCTCCATAGTGCAGATGAGGAAACACGAGGGCTTAGATTGCTTAAATAATTTGCCCAAAACTACATAAAAATGATAGAGCTGAGAATTGAACCCAGACAGTCCAGCTATGCTTTGATCCACTTTGCTAATAAAAACAACTATATAGGGGAAACGGATATGGCTCAAGAGGTTTGGCGTCCGTCTACCATATGGAGAGACCGGGGTTTGATCCCCGGTACCTCCCGGTAAAAAAAAAAAAAAAACAACTATATAAATTTTGCTATTACCTGTTATTTAGGGGGAAATTTTTAGAACAAAATAGCATATTCCACATCTTCCTCCACCACAGACTTTCAGTTAATAGGCCATAGATAAGCTAGTATTCTGTGCAACATAGTTTGGAAAGAGTCAGCTACAATTTCAGGAATCTCTTCCTACCATTTGTTTCTGTCCTCCCCTTTGGGATAACAAAGGGATTTGGGAATGCTACTTCTGCCTTCAGCCTTACTTCCCTAAGAGTAATTCAGAAATCACCATTTAGATACATTCTGCATGGTCAATCAAACACTGTAGCTTATTCTGGCTCCTACAATGAGTTTTAACAAGACACAGTAACACCTCATTGTAGTCCTCTTCCAGATACATTACCCACTACATCAGAGTTGTACATCTCGTATCAAGAGATTGTTTTCTTCTTACCACTTCATTGTTTACATTTCAACACTGAAGGAAAATGACAATTCTCACTTGAGAGATAGTAAGCAAATTCCTGTAATCAGTTTTTTTTTTTATGTTGATGATATAAAGGCAAAGTAACATGGTAAAAACCGTTATATTGGGGAATTGATACTAGAGTGTTATTTTAAATTTCTTTCAGTATTTTTATTTTCATTTTTATTTATGAGAATAACTAGAAAAATTATTTTATATCTCATTTCTGGAAAAAGTAGAGAAAATTCAGAGAATAATTGGGATAAATAGACTTTAAAATAGGTCAAGGATATTAAAAAAAAGAATACAAAAACAATAAAAATAGTCCAAGGATAAATATTAGAATATTTAAATAGATAAAATATTAAAATTATATGTAAAATTACAGCTGTTCTTTGTCACCTCTAATGCCCTAACAATGTCCTTCAAGTTCTGAACAGTCATGACCTGTCTATTCAGAGTCCTACAAGGGCTTTCCACTACCCATAGAACAAAGGTTCTTAACCTGGGTTCTTGGGTAAGCTTCTTGGTGATCTACATGCAAAATTTTGTGCATATAAAATTTTTTTGAGTATTGAGTTGATAACTCTTCATATTCCCAAAGGAATATGACACACACACGCCCCCAACACACACAAGTTTAAGAGCCTAGTCTTTTCTTAAACTAGCATCAGGCTAATGACAAATGGCATAAACACTATCCTCTAACCATGCACACAACAATTTTTCCATTTTGGCATTCCTTCTCCTTGTCTCTGGTTGATAGCACTTTTCACATGTATGATTTGTCTTTCCGAATTGTTCTGTCAAACTCTACCTCACTTACACACTTCTAACATTCTTTGTTTTCTCTGACTTTCAATTTTCAATCTTTTTAGTTTTGTTTCCATTGAAACTGTATATCTCTTAACAGCACTATCCACCCTTTCAATGCTTTTCTCTTATCAGACATAGTGGCATTATGTTTGGCTTTATTTTTTCAGTCTTAAAGGGAAGCTCAGTTTGATAAAAAGTGATTGTATTTTTGTCACTGAAAATCGATAGCACTGATGTAGTTTTTTGCTCTGGAGCATGATTTTATTCATATTTATCAGTATTTATGTTTATAAATTCTGAGTTCCTAAGTAGTAGAAGGACTTTCATATCCAATTTGTGTGAATATTTGGGAACCAGGTGTTCTCAAATACCACTTTTGAGAATCAGAAGTCTTAACATTTTGTTTTTGCTTTTTTTTTTTCAATCTGCTACTTCTAGAGATACTAAGGACACAAATGTGAATGCATAAATTTTAGCTATAATATTTATTGCCATACCTAAAATATATTGAAATATTGGAAATAATATAAATAAATAGCAATAAACAAATTCATGGTATGTCCATGTAATGAGATACTGTGCAGCCATTAAAAGTATATTGTAGGGGAAGTGGCTGTGGCTCAATCAGTAGGGCTCCCGTTTACCATATGGGAGGCCCTGGGTTCGGTTCCCGGGGCCTCCTGGTGAAGGCAAGCCCGCCCGCACGGCGTGGTTAGCTGACCCAGCGAGCACAAGCAGCAAGGGGGGGGTGATAAATGAATAAATAAATAAAATCTTTAAAAAAAAAAAGTATATTGTAGGAGAGCAGATGTGGTGCAAGCAGTTGAGCACCCACCTTCCACACCGGTCCTGGGTTCAGTTCCCAGTGCCTTCTAAAGAAAAAAAAACAGACAACGAGCAAAAAACAACAAGCAAAAAAAAAAAAGCAAAAACACCTTCTCAAAATAAACAGCCACAAAAATATTATTGTGATTTGTAATTTTTAAAAAAAGTATGTTGTAGAATATATATTAACATGGAAAGATTTTCAAGATAACTGAGTGAATTTATAACAGTTTAGGCTATGATTAGATTTTTGTGTTGGGGAAAAAATAAAGACTGGATGAATTTATGCCCAAAAGGTTTATATAGTGATTATCTTGGAATAGTGGAATAATAAGATTTAAATTGTTTTCCTTATCTTTACTTTCCTAATTTTCTACAATGACCAGCTCAATTAATTACCCTTTCCAGGAACCACTACCCTCTTGCATTCCTCCCTTATTTTCATTCCTTGCCCAGAACTAGAATTAATCCATCCTGTCTTTAGAATGCTATTGGCCTTTGTATTAGTCAGCCAAAGGGGTGCTAATATAAAATACCAGAAATGGGTTGGTCTTTATAAAGGGTATTTATTTGGGGTAGAAGTCCACAGTTACCAGGCCATAAAGCGTAAGTTTCTTCTCTCACCAAAGTCCATTGCCACGTGTTGGGGCAAGACAGCTGCCGACGTTTGCCAGGGTTCAGGCTTCTCGGGTTCCTCTCTTCCCGGGGCTGTGTTTCTCTCCAGGCTTAGCTCCTCTGTTTACTCCACAAGATCAGCTGTAGACTATCAGGTTCTCTTCTCCTGGGGCCTTCTCTCCAACATCAAAACTCCAACTTCAGGGAAGCGGCTGTGGCTCAATCAGTAGGGCTCCCGTTTACCATATGGGAGGCCCCGGGTTCGCTTCCCGGGGCCTCCTGGTGAAGGCAAGCCCGCCTGCACGGCGTGGTTAGCTGACCCAGTGAGCACGAGCAGCAAGGGGGGGATAAATGAATAAATAAATAAAATCTTTAAAAAAAAAAAAAAAAAAAAAAAACTCCAACTTCAGAACTGCTGCAACTCTGTTCTTTGTGATGCCTTTTATATTTTCTTTGCCCACCCACCAAGGGGTGGGGCTCAGCGCCCTACTGATGTGGCCCAGTCAGTGCCCTAATCATAACTTAATCATGCCCAGATTAACAGATCAGTTTACAAGCATGATCCAATTATATTTTTGGAATTCATAATTATATCAAATTGCCCAACGGCTATAGCCTTTATGCCTTAACTGGAGTACTTCTCATATCCTGCCTTTTGTAGTTAATAGTTCCTGGCTTGTCTTTCTTCCTTTACCCTTTTATGCTCATTTCTTATGTACAACACTCAGTAACAGCTTACACATAGTGGGCACCCAGTAAAACAGGTTCACAATCAGGGCTGTGTGACATAATCACTGTGAGGTCCTATCCCTGACATGCTGAGTCATTCTCCAGGATGGTAAAGTCTGCATATTTGTATCTTTTTAAATACCCTCTTAGGGAAGCGGCTGTGGCTCAATCAGTGGGGCTCCCGTTTACCATATTGGAGGCCCTGGGTTCGGTTCCTGGGGCCTCCTGGTGGGGGCAGGCCCGCCCGCACGGCATGGTTGGCTGACCCAGCGAGCACAAGCAGCAAGGGGGGGATAAATGAATTTAAAAATAAATAAATAAATAAATAAATAAGTAAGTAAGTAAGTAAGTAAGTAAGTACCCTCTTAGGCGAATATACAGTATAACCACTTTGGCAAGTTGTTTATTTTATTGATTTGCAGCCACACCTAGCACAGAGTAGGTGTTCAATAACTGAGAAAGTCTGGGCTTTTAAGAATCTAATAATTCCTCTCAACTTAGTTTTTATGTAAAATGAGAATAATAATGGTACCTATTTCACAATAGGTTTATTGTGAAAATAAAATGTCATGTCTAGCCTTTAAAAAAAGTTCTGGCACATAGAAATTGCTCAATATAGTAATGTGTATTAAATTTTTTTTGTACTGTGCATATCTAGTACAGTGAATTGTGGTTTTATAAAAACACATCTTTAATAGCTTCCTAAGTTTTCTACTCATCATCATGTAAAATACAAGGGTCTCTGCTTGTTCAGTTTTCTGATTGTGGTCACTCCTGGGACAGCTAGGTGTCTGTTGGAAGACAAATGTGAGCAACATTTTGGACTCCTTAATTTTATTTTACTCCAGGTTGCCACATTCATCCTCCAGAAGATCCTCTTAGATGACACTGGTTTGGCTTATATATGTCAGACATATGAGCGTTTCTCCCATGTTGCCATGATCTTGGTGAGTTCTTAAATCTATCCCCTTTTGCAACTCTTTTTTTTTTTTTTTTTTTTTTTTTTTTAAAAAAACCCCTTTTTTAAAAATTTTTTTTTTTTTTTTTTTTTTTTTTTTTACACAACTACTTTTGGTCACACAGCTTAGTCCCTTTGCTATTGGCAATATATAAAAACAATAATGCATCTAGCTTCCAACTAGGAATAACAACTCTGGAACACTGTATAATGATTCTTGTAAATCTGACCGCTGATATCAATGAGGATTATTTTTTATGTCTTGTGTGTTTTTTTTCCCCAATCCATCCCGTTTTGGGGGGAAACAGGGTAAGATGGTCCTGCAGCTGTCCAAAGAACCTTCTGCCCGTCTGCTGAAGCATGTAGTAAGATGTTACCTTCGACTCTCAGATAATCCCAGGTAAACATTTATAGGATTTATAGGACTTTGGGAAATACTCTACCAAATGGTTGCCCCATCTCATTTCAGGACAGGGAACGGCTATAGCTATATTTAGTTTGTCTGGGCCAAAATTTGATTAATTCCTTTTAAAATCTGAAGTGCTATATTGAAAAATTCATCAGAGTTGTATATCTCCACTGTAACTCTCTACCTTACTCTGAAATTCCAGAGTTCAGACAGTTCCCAGGGAAGCCTTATGATGTATTATGACTCCTGTAATTTGAGTTTTCTGTTGCTACTCCAGATGGTCAGAAGTATATTTTCAAAGACCTCTTAGAAAGGACCATAGCCAGAGGGCTCTTGAATTATATTTCTAGTTCTCTCCTTGATTCCTGTAATGTCCTCAAGCCAACCATTTTACCTCTCTATGTTAATTAATAATCTTTCTGCCAGAAATCATAAATTGTCAATATAATGCATGTTAGAAACGTTTGACCTTTTACTTTGTGAATCCATAATTCATAGTGAAAGCCACTTGCTCAGACTCTGCAAAACCACATAGTGAAGTGATTTCTGTGCTCCCAGGAATGGAGATAACTTAATGTGGGCTCAGTCTCCTGCCACTGAGCTATTTCTTGAATCTTTTTATCCTGTTCTTTAGTACTTCCTATTTTCAGCAAAGTTTTAAAATGTAGTATATTTAAAGTTCCTTGCATAAAGAAAACTATACTGAATACAAAAGCCTAATTTTATTTTTAAAAGCCCCTCCAACTGGGAAGCGGCTGTGGCTCAATCAGTGGGGCTCCCGTTTACCATATGGGAGGCCCCGGGTTCGGTTCCCGGGGCCTCCTGGTGAAGGCAGGGCCGCCCGCACGGCGTGGTTGGCTGACCCAGCGAGCACAAGCAGCAAGGGGGCGATAAATGAATAAATAAATAAAAATCTTTAAAAAAAAAAAAAAAAAAGCCCCTCCAACTATGTTAATGTTATGTTAAGGTTTTCAGAGTTGACTTTCTGCTGGTCATCTTTTTAGAGAAAATTAAACTTTTAAAAGTTTATCTGATAATTCTGCTGGTATAATTTTGCTTTTACTGCTCATCTCTTACTTTATAAGTTAGTATAAAATTAAAATCCATTAATTCCGGGGTCGGATGTAGCTCAACTGGTTGGGCGTCCGTCTCCCATATGGAGGGACCCGGGTTCGATCCCCGGGACCTCCCGGTAAAAAAATAAAATAAAATAAAATCCATTAATTTAATATGTTGTTAGGTTATAACTCCTTTTTATGTACCAATTTTTGAACTATTTCATTTACTATAATCCAGAACATATACATATATTTCTAATATGAGTGTTTTCACAGTATTTAATAATAAAATAGAAGTTAGAATTGAAGTAAACTGTTGCACCTTTAGTCCATTTTGCTTTTTCATGAAATTCTGCTTTGGAGCATCATTCTGAAAATGTTTGCAAACAACAGATTCTGGAGATCTCCGAGCCTAGGCCTAATAATAGAAGCTTTAAAAGAATTTTAATGACTTCTTAAATTTGACAGAGCCATAGCTTCTGGGGGGTTCCGAATATTTATGCCTAAGAAAGGGGCTCTTCCTTGTCCCTAAAATGTGGGTTTATTTGTTGGTCTTCTTGATTGGTTTGTTTCTGATGTAGGGCACGTGAAGCACTCAGGCAGTGCCTCCCTGACCAGCTGAAGGACACGACCTTTGCTCAGGTGCTAAAAGATGACACCACCACGAAACGCTGGCTTGCACAACTAGTGAAGAACCTGCAAGAAGGCCAGGTCACCGACCCCCGGGGTATACCCCTGCCCCCTCAGTGATCCTCCCCTGTCCCCTCTCACTACTCCCCCCAAGTTGGGGAAGGGAGGGGGAACCTGTGAGGAAAACAGCTCAGGTTTTATCGCTGACTGGGAATAGACAACCTCAATGCTGAACTGCACTGGAGAAGAGGGGCAGAGTTTGCCCACTGAGGTGTATTGGCTGCCTTGAGGACCTGGACTCCCTCTGCTACTCCCAGGAAATGGGCTTCTGACACAGCAGTCTGTCACCACAGCCCCAGGAGGGTGTCAACACCAGCAAATGCTGTATTTGCAGCATGCCCACGATGACCCTTCTCCCCCACCTCTACCTAACCACTGGCAGGGAGGGGAGACAGTGGTGATAGCAGCAGCACTCTAGGCACAGTGAATGCCTGGGACCAAGCCATGTGGCGTTTTTATTTTGCCTTCCTGGAAGACTCAAGATATGTCTCTTCATTCTCTCTCTCAGTATTTGTTTACTTTGGTTTTTTGTTTTTAATCTCAGAGAGAGGTGTGTTTAGTGGACACAAGCTGTAATATTCGGCAAAAGTTTGTCATTTGGCACTGTTTACAAGTCTGTTAGCTGCATAAGCTCAATAAAAAGTTGGTCTGGGCATTACATCCCCTCCGGCAGGCCAGTAGCTGCATTGGGCTGTTGGGAGCAGCAGGAGGCAGGGGAAAGATGTAAAGCCAAAGGATGGCAGGAACCCACCCCCTATTTTCCTTCCCTTTCCCATTCTCCTAAGGTTCTAGATGCCACTTAACCTTATTTTTGGCTTTTGCTGCTAGCTTTTCCCAAATCTCAGTGCTTTTCTCTTTTTCAGTCCCCTTCTATTAAACTTAAAGCAGACATCTTAATTCATCAGGCTGTCCTGGAAGGATATTGTATGTAAGGGAGAGGATGGAACTCACCTTCAGTCTAAGACCTCAAAGACATTTTCTGAATGTCTTTGAAGGGGAATTAAAGTGATGAGCTACTTGATCCCATTCTTTGCTTTAGAATTTCAGCAGCTCCAGCCTGCCTTCATGATTGTATTTGAAGCAATATTAACTGAATGAGTCCATTTTATTCAGATTTAAAATGGAGGGCTAGGCTCTGCTTGCTCACTCAGTCTTTTCTTTTGACACATTCCCTTTTGGGCTGTGGGAATTACAGAGTTGCCACTAAAATATTTTCCATTTGTTCATATTGTATCAGAATATTCCCTTCCTCCTCTGGAGCTTTAGATAGTTCTGCTCCAGTCCATAGGCTTGAATCTATAACTAGTGTAAACTGGCTTGCTTTACCCCAAGCTTTCCCTGTCATCACTTGTGCGCTCACGCACTCTCACTAATCCAAATCTTGAGAAGGACCAAGTCTTTTCTGTCCATATCACACAGTTGAAGATGTCTCTGAACAAATTTGAGAAGGGTCTGAAAGGGGCAGGCTCAGAGACACCTTTGCAGAGGCAGTTTTGCCAACACAAGGGCTCTTTCAAGCCGACTTTCACAAAGGGAGTCGGCCTTGTTAGTTGGCTTCTGTCTCTTTACAGCCAGAAAGTAGTGATTAAGTAACCAGACATGGGAAGTGTACGATAAGCACTTATTCCCCAGCCTTCAAAACAAAGAAGAGAACCAGGCCAGCTCTCTGTAATCTCAAACCTAAAGAGAAGAGGTCCTGGAGAAAGCAGAGGACAGCAAGACTTGGATAGACATCTTGACTCCTGTCAGCCCATAGTCTGTGATCTGGAGAGTCCAGCTAGAGAAACTGATTTTTGCCAACCGCCTTCCTGCTGAGCCAAAGTTTTCTCATTTCCCCTTCACTGGGGTAGCCGCTGAGGTCCAGGACCTTGTTCCTTTGGAAATTCTCTTCTCTCTCCATTTTTCGGTGCATTGGCCATGTTACTGTACCGACAGTGTCTTAACTCTTGCCCCATCTATTCTCCCTCAGCTGGCCTTGGACCCACATAGAGTAGGGAGGGGTTGTTGGAAATGGGTATTATTATTCCTTATAGTTGATCCTGATATTTGTGTATAAAGAGACTCCTCCCCTCATTTTATGTTTTCCATCCCTCCCTCAACAGGATTGAAATAAAACATGCTTCTGTTTTTGTTTAAAAAAAAAAATTTTGTGTATTTTTTCCTTTTAAACTGGAGATTTTTATTCTGTCAGTGTAGAGATATCTAGGCAACTTGGTCAGGTGATCTTCACCACCGCCACCCTCTCCCCAGCCACTACCCTCTGTCCTCTCCTCACGTACACACCCTGCCAGGAAGACAGATATGGTTCCTTTGTGGACACATCCCTTGGGGACACCCAAGTAATGTATGAAAGCTGTTTGGGAGGCTTAGGCTGGTGCCCCTTGCCTGATAAAGTGTATCTTCCTGGGACAAAACCTTATTCCCAGGTTTAGTAGCCAGAATTTAGTACCAGTGTGGGTAAGACTTCTATAAGTGAAGGGGTAGCATTTGAGACATTTTATCATGCATTTTAATTTTCAAATCCCTCTGGGGTCCAGGACTTGGAGCTTATCTCCAGAGTTGTTTCCATGCCTGTTCCTTGGAGAACTGTCTGGCTCTCAATGGGACAAGCCAACCCCTGCTTCCAGTTTATTTTTTCCGGGGCTTTGGAGGGCCTGTGACTGTTTCAGTGGTGGAACAGGGTAAGGACAGAGTATGTCTTTCTTACCATCTAAATATACGATTACCCTGCTCATTATCCCTGCTACTCAAAGACTGGGAAAAGAAGGTATACATAAGTTGTTCCTATCAATAGCCAAAGGATGGGAAGCGGATGTGGCTCAATCGATGGGGCTCCCGTTTGCCATATGGGAGGCCCCGGGTTCGGTTCCCGGGGCCTCCTGGTGAAGGCAGGCCAGCCCGGGCGGCGCAGTGAGCTGACACAGCAGGACGGCCCAGCAGAGGGAGACAAGCAGACACAGAAAAACACACAGCAGATGGACGCAGCGAGCATGGGCAGCAGGGGGAGATAAATAAATAAATAAAATCTAAAAAAAAAAAAAAAAAGCCAAAGGAGGCAGTGGATGTGGCTCATGCAGTTGGGCACCCACCTCTCACATGGAAGGTCCTGGGTTCTGTTCCTGGTGCCTCCTGGAGCAGACAGATGAGGAAACTGTCTTAGGGGGAGGGGGGCAGTAAAATAAATAAATAAATCTTGAGAATACAAAAAAGCCAAAGGAGGGGAGTGGATGTAGCTCAGTGGTTGAGCACCTGCTTCCCATGTACGAGGTCCCAGGTTCACTAAAAAAAATTACAACAAACTTATTGCCTGAAAAATAAAAAGAGCTAAAGGAAAACATTTGGAATAGGAAACCATAAAATGGAATGAGATTTTTCTTTACCTAATATATTGTAGAATTTAATTTAAAATATATAGGGGTGTGGATATACCTCTGTGATTGAACAACACAATTAACAAACAGTCTAATTGACATACATAGAACACTGCACTCAAAAATGGAAATGGATGTGGCTCAAGCGAATGGACTTCTGTCTACCATATAGGAGGTCCAGGACTTGATTCCCAGGACCTCCTGGTGAAAGGCAAGCTGGCCCGTATGGAGAGCTGGTGCAGCAAGATGACGCGACAAAAAGACAGGCGAGACAATAAGAGGTGCAGTAGATCAAGCAGCTGAGGTGGCACAAGAGATTGAGCGCCTCTCTCCCACTCCAGAAGGTCCCAAGATCGGTTCCTGGTGCTGCCTAAAGAGAAGACAGACAGAAGAACACGGAGCAGACAGCACAAAACAACTGGGAGAAGGAGGGTAAATAAATAACTCTTTAAAAATAAACTCAAAAAAAATGCTCAAAAACAGCAATATACATATTCTTTTTTCTTTTTTCTTTTTTCTTTTTTTTTTTTTTTTTAGGCCAGTAAAAAGAATTTATTTGGGAAATGGGAGAAAGAACAGAGCTTGCTGAGAAATGGGAGAGAAAGCTGGGAATACACACCAAGATTTGGTGCAGGCTCCTCTAGGCTCTCTAAGCTGGAAATACACACCAAGATTTGACACCGGCTCCTCTAGGCAGAAAGAGTCTACATATTCTTTTTAATTGCATATGAAACATTTATCAATACTGATCATAGCTGGGTCATCGAGCATACCTCCAAAAAATTCAAATAGATTAAGATTATTAATAGAGTGTTCTGTGGCCACAGTGGAATTAAACTAGGAAAAAGAAAACTGGGAAGTCCCTGTTTGAAACTTGAGCTGTACAATTCTAAATAACCCATGGGTCAAAGAAGTCACAAAGGAAATTAGAAAAATATTTTGAAAAACACATGCCATATATTTTTTTAAAGATTTATTTCATTTATTTATTCCCCCTCCCTTGTTTTTGCATTCGCTGTATGCTTGTCTTCTCTTGTCTTCTCTTTAAGAGGCACCGGGATCTGATCCTGGGACCTCTGATGTGGAAGAGAGGCACTCAGTCGCTTGAGCCACCTCAGCTCCCTGGTTTGTTGTGTCTCTGAATGTCTCTCCTCTGTCTCTTTTTGTTGCACCAGCTCTCCACGCTGGCCCACTCGCTTTCACCAGGAGGTCCCGGGATACGAACCCAGGACCTCCCAAATGGTAGATGGGAGCCCAATCACTTGAACTACTTCCACTTCCCAAAACATGCCATATTAAAACCTGTGGAACACAGCTAAAAATCGTTCTTAAAGGAAGCCTATAGCCTTAAATTCACACATTACGAAAGAAGGAAGGCTTAAAGTCAGTGATCATATCAAGTTTTCACATCAAGAAATCAGAAAAAGAAGCAAATTTTAAAAGAATGCAAAAAAGCAGAAATAAGTGAAATAGAAAATGTACAGAAAATCAACAAAGCCTAAAGTCAACCCCTTAAAAACACCAATAAAGTTAATAAATGCTTAGTAAACTGATCAAAAAAGAAAACATTATCAACAGCATTAGAAATGGGAAAGGACATCACTTATTTTACAGTCACCAATCATGCATTAACTGAGAAAATAGGGGGAAAGGAATGGCTCTCACTTTTTTTTTCTCCTGCCTCACTTTAAAAAAAAAATTGTAGGTTTACAGAAAAATCTTTAAAAATACAGCGTTCCCATATATCCCCACTATTGTTGACACTGCATTAGCATGTTACCTTTTTTATAACTGATGGAAGAATATTAAAATAGTACTGTTAACTATAATCTATAGTTTACATTAGGTGTATTTTCCTCATGTACCACCCTATTAACAGCTTGTATTAATGTACATTCTTATATCGTACTATTAAGTATAGTCCACTGTCTACTATAGGGTTCACTGTGTTATACAGTCCTATGTTTTATCTTTTTTTTTTAACTTTTTTTTAAATTTTATTTTGTACATTTAATAATTGAAAATATAAACAATTAAAAACTAAAAAGTAAACACAGATGAATAAATATATACATTTCTCAATTAAATAATGGATACATATAAAAATTTTTTTAATCAAACAATATATTACACAATATATTTGGTTCATAGTAATGCATTCTGTTTTATCTTTTAATTCTTATTCTAGTAACATATATGACCAAAATCTCCCCCTTTTAACCATATTCAGAAGTATAATCCGGAGCTGTTAATTACACTCACAATAATGTGAGTTATTGTGAGTGTAGCTCACTTTGAAGCAGCATAACCTTGCCACCAAAACCTGTTAAGGACGTTACAAGTAAGGAAAATCAGGACCAACCTCTCTCTCATGAATGTAGACATAAAATTCCCAGGTAAACACAAGCAAATCAAATATGCAGTATAAAAAAGATGATAGTGCATCAGATCTAATTTGGGTTTATAGCAAAAAATACAAGATTGATTAAATACTTGAAAATCAATGCAATTCATATAATCTACATAAATGGGAAAAACAATCATAGAAAAGAGCACTCTAATGTTCAACATCTCTTCATGACTTTTTTGATCCTCTTGTAAAACCATATATTTTTGGGGCAATATAAAAGGGCATGTACTTAATCTAATAAAAAATATCTACCATAAACCTCTCTGATAAAATGCTGAAATCTTTCTCCAAGAGATGAGGAATGAAACAAAGATATCACACCCAGCCAGTGTGATAAGCCAAGAAAACGGGAGACAAAGCTTTATAAAGGAATACACATAACTCTGTGCTGATAACATGATTGTGTACATAGATAATCCAAAAGAATATACAAAGAAGTGAATTTAATAATGTCACAATACAAAGTCAGTATACATGAAATTTGTTGTTTCTATATACCAACAAAAAATTTGGGGGGAGGCAGATGTGGTTCAAATGGTTGGGCGTCCGTCTGCCATATGGAGGGACCTGGGTTCGATCCCTGGGACCTCCCGGTAAAATTAAAATATATAGGGAAGCGGCTGTGGCTCAATCAGTAGGGCTCCCGTTTACCATATGGGAGGTCCCGGGTTCGGTTCCCGGGGCCTCCTGGTGAAGACAAGCCCGCCCGCACGGCGTGGTTAGCTGACCCAGCGAGCACAAGCAGCAAGGGGGGGATAAATGAATAAATAAATAAAATCTTTAAAAAAAAATTTTTTTTTTAAATATATAGTTTATAAAAGCATTAAAAAAATCAAATACCTAGAAATAAATATATCAAAAAGTGTGGTGGGGGGGCAGATGTGGCTCAAATGGTTGGGTGTCTGTCTCCCATATGGAGGGACCTAGGTTCGATCCCTGGGACCTCCTGGTAAAATTTTAAAAAATTAATAATAATGATAAATAAATAAAATGTAAAAAAAAAAGTGGTAGAGTAGGTGTAATTCATGGCTGAGCGCCTGCTTCACATATTGGAGGTACTGGGTTCAATCCCTGGTACCCCCTGAAAAAAAAAAAAGTGCAGGATCTTTACATTGGAAACTACAAAACATTCTCGGGAGAAGTTAAAGACATATAAATGGAGGGATATATTTATCTCCATGAATTGGAAAGCAATGTTGTAAGGATGCCAATTTGCTCAAATTCATCTGCAGGTTACACTACAAACTAAGTCAAGTCCCAGCAGGTTTATTTTCATGAAAATTGACAAGCTGATTCTAAAATTTGTATGGAAAGGCAAAGTGCCAAGGCAAGCTACAATGAGAAAAAAATTGGAGTCCTTCTACTCCCAGATATCTTTGTTTAACTCAACCTATAGTAACACCATTTTGTAGATATGACCTTATAAATAGCACATGTATTTTTTTGTATGACCCTTTCTGAAATTTTTTTTCTCTTAGGATGGAATATTGTGCCACTTGTAATTTTTGTTCTAATTTCTATCATCTTGTTCTCCAGCTTTATTTTATACTTTTGTAGTTCCAGCCCCAACTCACCCCAGTTTTTTTTTGTTTTTTTTTTTTAATTTTGCTGGGATGGAGGGGGTGCTATATATTCTCTGTATTTTGAAGTTATGTATCCAGGCTTTTAATTCTGCAGATGGTTATTTGATGCTTTTTAAAATGGAATTTAATATTTTGAGTTGCCTTTTTGACAAGAAGCCAAGAAGATGGGCTTTAATTTTCAAAAGTTTGAATAGTTTGCTGGATAAGCTGGAGGAACTGATCTCTGAGCCCAGCTTGACTGTCCTGAGCAGAGAGGTTGCAGTTCAGTGACATCGGCCCTGGATGTCAAGAGAGGGTCTGGGCTTGCTTGGATGGCAGAGTGAGAGTACAGTGTTTAGGTCTCCGTCTTTGCCAGTTGCCCTTTCATTTCAGTTTAGGGCTTCTAAGCATTTACTGGGCATGGTTCCCAGAAAGTCCCTCTGCTACTGCTGGCCTGATCAGGTTTCTGGATCTGTTAATAATAGATGACAGTGGGGGAAGGGCCAGGATCCTTGTGGAATAGGAACAACCAAGCCAGATGTATGGTTCCCATACCTGGGGCTCTTTCTGCCTGCTCCCTCCATAAGATCTAATGAGTGTCCTGCAGAGGGCACGCCTTCTAAGCCATCCTTTCGAGCCATACTACCCTTGTGAAAGGTCTCAAAGTGTCTGCCCCAGAGCATACGATCTGGGGAGTACTCGTCCTTTGATGGGGAGCACTGATACAGAATATTTGAAATCTGGGGTGAGTGAAAATACCCCTCATTGAAGGATGTTGGGTAGCATTGAGCTGAGGGATATAGTGACCCACAGGCAAACTGTATATAATCCTGGAGTGCAGAAGGAGTTCAGGAATACAAAGGGGAAACATGGAAGAAAGGGAGTGATACTGGGAAAGTAGAAGTGGGAGGTTAAGACAAATACGTGAGACAGTAAAATTATTAGATAAAATTTGAAATCAACACAGTTTAAATTTTGATGCCTCCCTTAGTTCCTGTACCCCATGAATGGCCTCCATCTTCTGCTTGTCCACCCTGCACACTCCACTGCCTCTATCAAAACCTGCTCCCAGTAAAGACTATGGTAAACACAACCTAGTTATAAATTATGAAAGACTAAGAGGACTTCATGCTTATTATTTGCAAAAATGTCAAACCCTTTTGTTGTAAAACATAACACAGATATAGAAAACTACATATAGCTGAATAAATTATTATAAAGTGAAGACTCTGGGTTAGTGCCCAGGGCTAGAAATAGAACTTGGTCAGCTACTCCAGAAGCCAGCCCATCACAGCTCCCCAAAGTAACCACTATCCTGACTTTTATGTAGTCACTTAGGAGGATTTCGTTTTAATGGGAATAAGGTTTAGCTGTAAGTAATCACTAATGATAAAATAATAGGCAGTTTGAGGCGCTGTTGGAAGAGCCATGGGAGACAATCAGTCCTCAGCACACTTAAAATCACACATGCCATTTCATACCATTAGTTCCCTGTGTGCCTATGATTAAGATACACCTCACTGGAAAAAGATGCCACAGAAGTCCAAATACAGGACCGTGCCTTGCACCCTTAGCTGCCTTATAGTCATCCACTGGTCCAGAAAGTGTTTCCAAGCAGAGTGAAGTAGGTCCCAGCTTATGGTGCTTGGGAGTGTGCAAGGGGCTGACACGTGAGTTCAGCACATTGCCTAAATGTCTCTGGGCCTCAGCTGCTCACTGTGAAGCCTGGGGCCATAATAAAGCCCTTTACAATCCCTTATTCCTCTCCGGACGTGGTCTCCTTTCCGCAATCTTGGTACCTGTTTCAGCCGCCTATTCATTCATTCCTATAAGGAGCTCACCACTTTCCTTTCTCAGGTGGGTTTCTTTGCAGTCTTGTGCTCCTTTACTCTCAAATCGTACACACCACAAGTTTGCCTCAACTTTACAAGTACATTTATAAACACATGTATGTCCTGACACACTGGAGGTGCTAAACAAATGCTTGCAGAAGGAATGAATTAACATAAAGAACAAATTGTTTCGGGAAGCAGCTGTGGCTCAATCAGTAGGGCTCCTGTTTACCATATGGGAAGCCCCGGGTTTGGTTCCCCAGGCCTCCTGGTGAAGGCAAGCCCGCCCGCACGGCGTGGTTAGCTGACCCAGCGTGCACAAGCAGCAAGGGGGGGATAAAGGAATGAATAAATAAAATCTTAAAAAAAAAAAAAAAAAAAAAAAAGAACAAATTGTTTCATGCATTCGTGGACACATTCCTTCAATATATAGCGAGTGCTTACTGTATGCATAGGTATGTCCCCACTACACTATAAGCTCATTCCTCTCCTCCCTTTCTCCTCGCCTTCCTTCTTTCCCATCCTATTTCATTCTCCTTTCCCTGTGTCACAGAGCTAGACTGAGTGCACTGCAAGGCAGGATGCAGAGACACAGGAGCAGACCGGTGGAAATAAACACCATGGAAGGGAGCCAGATGAAATAAGGGCAAAGAGCACTACATCACATGCAGATGAAAAGGGGCATGATTTGCAGAGCAAAGCAATTCAGACACTCCTTGTGTTTCACTTCGAAAGCTACTGCAGGATTTAAGTCAGTCAGAGCTGGCATGGAGATGAAGGGCAGCCTGGCTCCTCCTCCCTTGCAATCCCTCCCCTTAACCCTCTTCTCCCCACCCCTACCCCCATTACTCTCTCACACTGACCTCTGTCCTGTGCTTTTAAGAGTTGGATGGGCTGGACCTCTCCCACTCAGCTCCTTTTCTTTGGCTGTAACTCTGTCAACCACAGCAGCAAAAACTGCAGTAGAAGAGAGAGGAGGAAGCCAACGAGTGCAAGAGGAGCAAAGCAGAAGAGGAGCCAAGAGCGGTCAGGAGGCAAAGCTCAGAGACACAGAACTGCTCTTCTGCTATCCTGCCCACGGTAAGGGCCTGGGGTCTCTGGCTAGCCTCTGCTCCAGGTTCCTAATTCTGCCCTGCAGATGCTTATCCATCCTGATTAAATTGTAGCCTGGCCTCTCCTTACCCTGCACGGCTCCTGGTTCTCTTGAGTTTATCCTCTTTGACTCTTATAGTTTTCCTCCTGGCTGTGTCAGTCACCCTCTTAGATGCCTCCAGTCCTTCAGGGGCCTCTTAGGTTCCCAGGGCCAGGAGTGCTGACCCTAGCCATTCTTCAATAAAGGAAGAGAAAGAATTGGAGTAGCCGAGCTTTAGCATAGGTTTTTTAGCAGATTGTTGAGTGTTACCCAATGAGGACTGGTCAAGACCCATGGGGAACACAGAAACCCCTCATCATGAGGGTTATGAGACTTCCTTGAAAAGTGCCAGGGTTTTAGTTCTGGACCTCATTTTTAGCCTGCTCAGTGGGCCAGAGCAGTTTCTTTGTGTCAAAGTGCTATGTCAGGCAGAGCACTTGCTTCTAGTACTGATTCTGCCATTAACTAGTTATGTAACTTTGGATCCCAACCTTCAGATCTGTAAATGGATTTCTCAAACTTGCCTGTGTACCAGGAGTACTTGTTAAAAATGCATATTCTGAGTTCCATCCTTGGAAATTCTGATCCAGTAGATTTTGGGTGTGGCTCAGGAATATCTATATTAAATAATCTATATTAAAATATCTACATTAAAATAATCGCCAGGGCATGTTGGTATAGCCAGGAACCTCTGGATTAGATGTGCTATAAAAGAGCTTTCAAGCTTTAGCATTTTAAAGGCTATTACCTCCCGCCAGAGCCGTTCTGTCCTCTTCATATGAATTAGGTCAAGCATAATCCTGATCAGAAGCAAGGGAGTAGACAAAATGATTCTCTTCCTTCCTGCCCTTCAGAGAGAACTGAGACACCCTGAATCCCTCTGTAATGCCATTGGCACCACTGGTGATAGTCCAAAGTCCATCTCTAGGGTGACATAAAGCCACCTGGAAGTTAAGGACCAAATCTTGCTCTGTAGCCCTGGATCACTTCCCATCTTTTTTGTGTCTCTGTTTGCCCATCTGCAGTAAAGATATTATCTGTATCCTCAAGGATCTCCATATATGTGCCTAGGAGTTAATATTTAGGATGCCAATCTTGCTTATTGTCAAATCTTCATCCTTCATTCCTTCCTGGTACTATGGCTCCCAAACTCTTCTTCCCTTCTCTTCTCACTGTACCTGCATCAGCTTCGACATCCTTCCCAACCTACCTTCAGACATCAGAAGATATCTACATCAAGATATAGAACACCTGTGTTCCAACTAGCATTGTCTGGGCAGTTTGTTTAACCAGTCTCCTAGGATACAGGGAAATTGAGGCTGAGCAGAGGGGTAGGCTACTAATGTCCAAGTCCAAATGTCCTCCCTCCTGGTCCACGGTCTCAAAATCCTAAAAAGTATGAGAATCACAATTATTGTATATTAGTGAAGAAAAAAGAGGGAAGTGACAGGAAGAGGTGATAGGGAGAAAGGATAAGGAAATGAGAAGGATGAGAAAAGGAGAGCAAAGACAGTCTGACAAATAAGTAAATAGAGAAGCAGAGAGAGGATTAGGAGAGAGAAAGAGGAGGGTGAGCTGGGGAGAAAGGAAATTGGAGGCACCAGGTATGGTGTGAAGAATGGAAAGAAAATGGGAAGAAAGGAAATAATGGCTATTAAGTGGACTATAGGGGAATAGAATCACTCATCATCCCTCATTGATTCCTAGCTCTGCTTCAACCCCCTTTCTAGAGAAGGCCCTTCCTAAGGGCAGGAGTCTTGATGCACTCTCCAAGCTGATGGTACAGAGACCTTATTCTAGTCCCAGTTCTGCCAATGAATTCAGTAGGTGACTTAGGAAGTTCAGCTAATCTTCCTAGTCCTCACTTCCCTTCTCCAAAATGAAGTCTAGTTCTGACATTCTGAATTGAAACTGGCTCAATTATGGTCACATCTCACCTGGATACAGGTTTAAAAATAGTGATTCAGCAATGGGAGCAGGATTGGAAGAGCGAGGTCAAACCCTGGAGTTGAAAGACTTCAACAGAGGAAGAGCAAAATCATTTTCTAAGGCTGGTTTGAAAGGAGGTGGGCTCCAAAATAGAGGTGCCTAGACACTTGGTCTCTGTTCTCAGACTGCCCATGTTTTAGGACATCATTGTGAGGATCCAGGACACAGGAGTAAGGGAAGGGGATTCTGTCTTCTTCCCAGGCCCCAGGCATACCCCATTCCAGAATTCCTATGCTCCAGAGATGGGAGCTCAAATCCAGAGAGAAGATGAGGCAGAATGTTGGCAAGGGGAGTTAGATTTCAGCCCCAGGTGAATCCTACCTACAGCTTGAGGATCTAAGAAATTTAAGATCCTCTAAAATTTACTCTCTACCTCAGTCTTCATACCATAGCTTTTGTTAGCCTGAGATTCCAAACTGTGCATCCCTACTCAGAAAAGCAGAGATGCTTTTCTATCTCCCAGGAAGCACTGTGGGTCCCTTCTTTCATGCTTATATCCAGAGGTGTCTTCTGGTCTCACCCAGGCACGCATATTCAGATTCAGACAGCAGAATAGTTTCTTCCTGTAACTGTCACAAGGCTGCCCCTCCCCTGATTGCTGCCTCGAGCTGTCTTTCCCACTTAGGCCTAGGCTACTTCCCAACAGTCCCTTCTCACTCTGGGTACCTCCACATTGCTACCCATTTAGAGAGCCTCCTCTAAGTCCTGCGATCAGGAACCCCCACACTCTTCCTAAGGACTTAGTTACCCCTAGGTGACTTTATAGGCTCTTCTAACTGAAGACAGCACTAACATATTGTGTGATTTCAGGCAAGTCACTTCACTTTTCTGTTTTTTGTCTATGCTTTTTTCATTTTTTGACTATAGGGAGTCAGGCTGCCTGTGTTTTAATGGAACACTAACTAAATGATCACTTTATAGATTCTTTTAGTTTTTTAGACATTCACCACTGTCAAAAAGGTAAATGTATTGAGTTTAAAACAACATATTTCCATTCAAGTGAAGGTCTTTGCTTTTACAAAACCATAAAGCACTGTTTCATGAGCTTTGTCAGTTTCAGCATGACTTGGTCAAGAGTTGAGTATTTCTATTGGGGTAGACCCAGAATCAAAGTGGCCACATATCACATCTTCTCGTTTTTTTCAAAGACTTGTTAGTTACTAGGATGACTTTCCAGCTACTAAATTGGACAGCCTATATCATAAAGGAGGTATCCTTTTTCATCAGGCAGAGAAAACTTGAAAAGGCAAGTCTGAGACATATTGTTTTATTCAAAAAAAATTTATATGTATCCATTACATTTAATTGAGAAATGTATATATTTATTCATCTGTGTTTACTTTTTAGTTTTTAATTGTTTATATTTTCAATTATTAAATATACAAAATAAAGTTAAAAAACAAAACAAAAACAAAGAAAGAAACAAACAAAAAACACATCAAATGAATTATACACAATGACCAAATGGATTTCATCCCTGGTATGCAAGGATGTTTCAACATAAGGAAATCAATCAATGTAATATACCACATTAACAGATTGAAAAAACAAAATCACATGATCATCTCATCTGATGCACAAAAAGCATTTGACAAAATACAACATAAAAAAAAAAAAATTGCAGGTACAAGTGGCCATAGACAAGGGTAAGATCCTCCTGGAATAATCATTACAATGGCAAGTTTTTCGTGGGAAATGGCCACATACAAAGATGAAGTCAGTCTAGCCAGTTTCAGTCATTTTAGACATTAACCCTTTTGGCTAATTTAAAAGCATCTATATAATGTTTTAGTAATCATAATTACTTGTTAATTCTTTTTTTTTTTTTTAGGAGGTACCAGAGATTGTACCCAGGACCTCATACATGGGAAGCAGGCACTCAACCACTTGAGCTACATCCGCTTCCTATTTGTTAATTCTTTTTTTTTGTTTGTTTTTGTTTTGTCTTGTGGACATACGTTTTTATTTATTTATTTATTTTGTACATTTAGTAACTGAAAATATAAACAATTAAAAACTAAAAGTAAACACAGATGAATAAATATCATAAAGGAGGTATCCTTTTTCAGTAGGCAGAGAAAAAAAGACAAGTCTGATACTTCTTTTTTTTAATATATTTTTTATTTTTATTTTTATTTTTACAAATGTATTTAGATTACATAAATGTTACATAAAAATATTTGAGACTTCTTTAACATATTCGGTCCATTAAAACTGTGAGAATATGGAGTGGATGTGGCTTAAGCGGTTGAGTGCCTGCTTCCCACATGGGAGGCCCTGGGTTCAGTCCCCAGTGCCTCCTAAAAACAAAAAAAACAAACAAATGGGGTCGGATGTGGCTCAACTGGTTGGGCGTCCGTCTCCCATATGGAGGGACTCGGGTTCGATCCCCGGGACCTCCTGGTAAAAAAAAAAAAAAAAAAAAAAAAAAAAAACAAATGAAAAAACTAACTCAGGGAGATGATGTGGCTCAGCAGTTGAGCACTGGCTTCTTATGTACGAGGTCCCAAGCTCATTCCCCAGTGCCAGGACCATTAAAAAAAAAAAGCTGTGACAGTAACGGCAAGGAAAAAGGATACAAAATATACTTTACAGTGTGAAGGGCAAAACAAATGGCTCATTTAAGTAAGTATAGCACTAAATGTTGTGGAAGAGACAAATCTTGAGGAACTGGACTATCTGTATGGGAATATGGAGGAGGCTCCTAGAATAGGAAACCTGGGATGATTCCACCTAAGGATGTGGACAGCTTCTAGGTTCTGCAAGGGAGCAGCCAGAAGATGGTAGCTCTTAATAATTATAGGGCATGAGAAACGAGCCAGGTGTCCTGGGAGGTTACCCAGTGGATTGTGGGGTATTAGGTAGGAAGGGGGTGTTTGGCAGAAAACGCTTCTTTACCATCTCCGGAGGAGGCCTGGAAAACAAATCCCCTATGTGATCTGAAGCAGGTTTCTTAGGCTCTCTAAGTCTCAAACTCAAATTAGAGGTAAAATTAGCTGTAGTTTATGTAGGTAAAGTGTCTGACACGCAGTGGGCACTCAGGAAAGAAACTCAGGTTTCTTTCTCTTCCTCTGTTGATCTGTTATTCTAAGAGCACCAAGATTTGTCCAAGACCCTTTGCTCCTTCTTGCTCATTTAGGTGACTCTGGCGCCAGCTGGTGGAGCAGTGGGTGATGACGTCCCTGCTGCAAGGACTCCGTGAGTAGCCCTAGGGTTCGGAAAGAGGGCTTGGAGAGACAGCCCAGGGAAGGGGAGGAGGCTGGACCCTTGTTCCAGAGCTTCTCCTGTGCCCTCCACCCTCCCTGCTGGCTCCTCAGGCCCTGCTTCTCCTGGCCAGGGCTGCCCACTGACCAGGACCTGCTGCTGATGCAGGAAGGCACGCTGATGCGCAAGGTGAGGTCCAAAAGCTGGAAGAAGCTGAGATACTTCAGACTTCAGGACGATGGCATGACAGTCTGGCATTCACGGCAGGCTGGGTGGAGCGCCAGGCCCAGCTGTGAGTGACATGGTTAACTGGGGGTATGCAGGGGGGCGCATAGGACCTTGAAGAGCCCAGCAGCCTGAGTGCAGGTGAGGGGCCAGGGTCATACAAGAGTGTGCCTTTGTACTGCCCCTACTTGTGTCTCTGTGTCTGAGCCTGTATGATGGAGATTATAGCAGTACTTGCCTCTTAAGGCTGCTATGAGGATTAAATGAGCTTAGAAGAGCCCTGGCTCATGGTAAGACTCAATAAATCATAAGCTATATCTGGTTATTATTGTTATTATAAGGCATGATCTCGTGCATCAAATTGCCTAGGCTCTGCCACTTTCTAGCTAGATGACTTTGGACAAGTTGCTTAACATCTCTAAACTTCAGTTTCCTCATCTGTAAAATGGGGGTTAAACAGTACTGCCTGGTAGGTTACAGGAACTCAGTGAGTTCATGTGTAAAGCACCTAGCAAGGGGTCTGAAACTTGAATACACTTAATACATGTTAGCCATTATGATTAATTTCTTTAATATCATACATGCATCATAACAACATGCATACTATTGGCCAATTTAGAAATTTGATCACAGGACACATGTAAAAATATCTGCTTTAGAGACAAAATTGATGTTCATAATCTACACTACCCCAAGTTGAGGTAAGGGGGTGGAAAACTTTGGAAGACTTTCTTTGGTTCTCTCCTAGACATTCTGGACAGAGGAATGGGAGAAAGGACTGTACTTGAGCATATAATGCTTTGGTGTAACTTGTTCAAGTGTGTTTCCCCTCATCAGCCCCTCTGATCCTCCTGTAATCACCATGGGAACTGGCCATGGAAGGGGACCGTTGCTGATTTAAGATGAGGACACTGGGGGGTTAAGTTGTTTTGGTCTGCATCACCCTGCTAGCTGGTGGTTGGAAGCCAGGTCTTGCCACTCCCGGCACAGGCCCTTTGCCATGCTGCCTATGAAAACAACAATGACTCCTGAATCCCAGGGGTCTGCATCTCCTTGCAGAGGCTGGGGTTCCTCTGCCCTATACATTCATGGAGAAGAAGGGGGTGCTGGTCCTTACTCTTAACCCCTCCAATTTGGTGGACAACCTCGTTCAGTGACCCCACTTGTTTCTTCTCTGGCAGTCTCAATCTCTGATGTGGAGACAGTACGTGAGGGCCATGAGTCTGAACTGCTGCGCTGCCTGGCAGAGGAACTTCCCCTGGAACAGGGCTTCACTGTCGTCTTCCACGGTCGCCGCTCTAACCTGGACCTGGTGGCCAACAGTGCCGAGGAGGCCCAAATCTGGATGCGGGGGCTCCAGCTGCTGGTGGGAGTTGTCACCAGCATGGACCAACAGGAGCGGCTGGACCAGTATCGGCAGGATGGAGTCATGGTGGAGGCTGGGGATCACTGGAAGAACCAGATGCTGCAGGGCTAGGGAAAGGTGGGAGGGGATATAGGGCTGGGGAGGCCCAAGAGACCAGATGGGCTGGCAGGGGGAGCTCAGGCTGATGTGAAGCTGAAGATCCTGAGGGAGGTATGAGTGGTAGGGATGGCAACAGCAGAGCCATACGACTATTAGGGTACTTAGATTATTTGTAGGTGTTCAAAGGAAGGAGAAAGATTTCATTCCAATTTAGAGTACCCTGAGAACACTTTAGGGAAGAAGCAGCACTTGAACTGGGCCTAGAAAATGAGTAGAATTTGAACATGAAGACCGGAGGAGAAAAAGGCACTCCAGCCAGAGGGAATAGCATAAGCAAAGTCCCAAAGACAGGAAAATGAAGAGCAGGAGGGAGAGTAGGGCATCCAGGGAGCAGGGAGTTGCTGAGTCTGAGCAGAGTACAGGGAGAGTCAGAGATGTGCTGAGAAGGCTGGGATGGGGCCAGATCATGGGCAGGGAAAGGGGATCTCAACTTCTATGTTAAGGAATTTGGGCTTCTTTCAGCAGGCAGTAGGGACGTCTCTAAATTTTCCTGAACCATGCAGTGACAAAAAAGATTGGTACTCTGGGGAGATTATCCTGGAAGCTTTGTGGAGACTGGATTGACACAGGGACAAAGACAGGGGAGAGATGTTGAGGTATAAACATGCCCACACATCATCTGCACACACACACACACACACAGAGTGCTTTTTCCTTGACTCAGACCTGGATGGCTGAGTGACTGGTTCCAACGTGGAGACAAAAACCAAGATGGTCGGATGAGTTTCCAAGAAGTCCAGCGGTTACTGCATTTGATGAATGTGGAAATGAACCAAGAGTATGCCTTCCAGCTTTTTCAGGTGAGCCTGCCGTGGAAGGATATTCAGGAGCCAGCCAGGTCACAGTCTCACTTATTTGTTGAATCCCTACTATGCACCCAGCACCATGTCAGTCTCAATGGGAAATTGAGGGAAGCAGAGGGCATGGTTCTTGCCCTTCAGTCTTGTTGGAAAGGTAAGTCACAATATTCACTTATGAAAGGTAAATAGCAATATGTTATTATGCCAGACTGCAAGAACCTCTCTGTGTGTGGCCAGAATCACAGTTGCCTAGTACAATGGAAAACCCCACCTGAAATGTTAGTAAACAGCAAGTGAGATCTTCTTTGCCTTTTGGGTCCTTTGGGATATTCAACTCTATCTAGTTGGAAATTTACTCTAGTAGTAAATGGTATGGCTGAAACGTTGCTTTTTACTTACTGAACTGTGTTCTTCTATGACCACTATCAGGAGTCCTGTGGGATTTTATGAATGAATGTTTAGATCAGTCAGGCCAGCAGTAAATCGCTCTTAAGTAAATCAAGGCCATAAAATTTCCAGATAATGGGTTAGGCCACTGTTCCCTAAACCCTCTCTTGTAGGCAGCAGACAAGTCCCAGTCTGGGGCTCTGGAGGGAGAAGAATTTGTAGAGTTCTATAAGGCATTGACTAAACGAGCTGAGGTGCAGGAAGTGTTTGAAAACTTTTCGGCTGATGGGCAGAAGCTGACCCTGCTGGAATTTGTGGATTTCCTCCAAGAAGAGCAGAAAGAGGGAGACCGTGCTTCTGATCTTGCTCTGGAACTCATCGACCACTATGAGCCTTCAGATAGCGGTAAGAGGGACAGGGATGGAAGGACTCCAGGTGTGGGAAGAATTAGAAAGGTCTAGAGACAAACAGCCTTCTGCCTGACTCAGAGCAGCAGGCTGAGTTCATGCCCACTCCCCAACCCTGCCTGGCCATCTCACTCAACCACTCCTGTGGAAGGAGAGCAGCCCTTCCCTTCCCAGACAGGACAGGCATCTCCTCTGTCATGCTAGATCTCAGGAAGAAGACGATTCCACAGATCCCCTTTTCTCCACCACACTCGTGTCTCCATTCAGGTGTCCTGGGTCTCAGCTCCCAAGCCCAGTCACTCCTTCATTCATTCGCTAATTCTGTGAATGCTTCTTAGTACCTGTAACGTTCCAGGACCTGTGCTAGGCACCCAAGGTACAGGAGTGACTAGGTCAGACAAGGACACTGCCCTCATGGGGCTCAGTGTCAAACAGAAAGCTGTGTGTTTCCGTTGCTGATTCTAGATTTGTGTGGGCACTCCGAGAAGAATGCGGGCTGTAAAGCAAGCATTTCAGAAAATTAAATAGAAGAGGAATGTTAAGGGTTAAGAAATAAGATATTCTGTTCTTGGTGTAGGATTCAGTATACATCAGTTACATTTATTCTTTCTCCTTGGTGTTCCCTTTCCTTGTACTTAACAATCTGTCCTTTCATGAAGGAGCAGATGCCTGGTGGCAGAGGGTAATAAGGAGTCAGAAGACCTGGACTCAAGTCTGTACTCTGCTACTTACTCTGAGTAAACTTGTACTCTGAGTAACCCTGGGCAAGTCACTTATTGTTTCTGAGACTCAGTTTCCTCATTTGTAAACTAATTGGTGATCCAATGAAATGATGCACGTGAAAAGTATCTGGCAATTGTGGACATCCCATAGTGATCTGAGTTATTAACAAGAATAAAACTTCCTGCCCAACTTCCTGCCATTCTCTACCATCTCCAGGCCTTGTCAAATCTGGGGCAAGGAAGTTGGGCATGAAAATCAAGTTGTTCCACCTCCCACTGGGGTTTTGCTGCAGCAAGATTACCCTCAGTGAGACTGCACAGCCCAGTGGTACAGGGCATGGCCCTTCCACCTGGCTGCCAAGGTTCCAATCCCAGCTCCTCCACTGCACCTACTAGTTAGTTACCTACCTCAGTATGTGAGTGAAAGCATTGAGTGAGATGCTGCATGTAGGGTGTTTGGCACAGAGCAAGTGCTCAAGAACTGTTAGTCATCATTGTTGTCATTAGATCAAGCCCATGCTGGGGTAGGTGAGGGTTACTGGAGGAGTGAGATGGCTCTGCCTTTAAGGAAGATGTAGCTCAGGGGGATGTTGGACAAATGCCTCTCAAAACACCATATAGGAGCACTGATAATAATAAGAAATCCCCAGGTCATTGTTGGTAGCCACTACACAGCCCAGAGGATACCTTGGCTGTGTCACTAAGAAGTTTTTGACTTTGATTCTTTCTGCATGTCAGTATCTCCATCTATAAGATTAACCCTCTGGACTAGATACTGCGCTGTCCAGTATTGTAGCTGTGAGGTCCATATGTCTATTTAAATTAATTAAAACAAAATACAAAATTTGGTTCCTTTGTCATACAAGCCACATTTTAAGCACTCAGTAGCCATATGTGGCTAGAGACATATTGGACAGTGCAGAACATTGCCATCATTGTAGAAAGTTCTATTGGACGGCAGTGGAGTAAAATGATCTTAATGATTCTCCCTTGTAGTTTTAACATCCTTTGAAGGTGGGAATGATTGAAATGACAGATACCATGGGTATCTGGAGACTGGGAGTGGACACCATCTGAAAGGCAGGACATGGAGAGAGGTGGAAGCAGGGGTGGGGTGGAATAAGGGCTGTAGGTGTGCTGGGATGTTCCCACTCAGAGCTTCTCACTCAAGTGTTCCCCCACTCCACGCCCTAGGCAAACGCCGGCATGTGCTAAGCATGGATGGCTTCCTCAGCTACCTCTGCTCAAAGGATGGAAACATCTTCAACCCAGCCTGCTGCCCCATCTACCAGGATATGACCCAACCTCTGAACCACTACTACATCAACTCTTCTCACAACACCTACCTTGTGGGGGACCAGCTTTGTGGCCAGAGCAGCGTCGAAGGATATATACGGTACAGGGAGGGGAGGAGGGGTCCAGCTCATGAGCAGGACCATCTGTGGGAAACTGAGTGGGTAGGGGCAGTCAATAGCTAACAGGGATTGAGAAGGTATTGTGGGGGGTTAGGAGATGAGGGTCCCTGGATATCTGAGCAATTTAGAAGAAATGTTGGAGACTGGAGGGAGAAGAGGTAATGAAACCCTATGGGTGAACGGAGCTTCTCTGTCTTTCACAAGCTATGAAACGCTCTCGGGACTCAAAGGGCCTGACAGATTTGTTTATTCAGGAAAATAGAAGGCAGTAGAGCATAGGAGTTAAAAAACACTGGTCTGGAGTCAGACTATCTGAGTCCAAATTCCTGCATGCCACTTAGCACTCCGGGGCTACATATTTCACCTCTCTATGCTTCATTTCCTCATCTATGAAACAGGGATGATAACAGTACCTATTCTGTCTGGGTTGTTATGAGATAATCCATGTTTCAACACCCATTAAGTAGTAGCTGCTTTAAAAAAATTTTTTTTAATTTTCTAGTAGCTGCTTTTATTGTGATTAATCATGATTAGATTGAATAGTCAAGATATTCTTGAAGTAGTAGCTTCAAGGGATACAAAATGAGTCAGTTTCTGCCCCAAAAAGATTTTAGTCTAGTTGAGAAAATAAAGCTGAAATTCACCAGGAATTTGAATAACCCAGGAGCTGTATAATACACAAACAGAACACCAGAAGGTATCATGACACAATGTGTGATGGGTTGCTAAGGAAGGATTGTGTTTTGGGGTGGAGGTCAGTGTGAGCTGTAGTAGTAGCCCAGTGGACCGAGAAGGCTCCAGGGGGATGCAACTTGAAGGAGTCTGAGGGGTAAGTGCTGATGAGCTCTGCTCTCCCAGAGTGGGGAGAGGGTCCCTAGGCGGAAGATCAGACCCTGACCCCTCCTGTCCCTGGGGGCTTGGGTTCTTGCAGGGCCCTGAAGAGGGGGTGCCGCTGCGTGGAGGTGGATGTATGGGATGGACCTAGTGGGGAACCTATTGTTTATCATGGACACACCTTGACTTCCCGCATCCTGTTCAAAGATGTTGTCTCCACAGTAGCTCAGTACGCCTTCCAGGTAGGGGCCCAGGGCAGGAACACTAGTGAGGCAAGAGGGTCTGAGGGAAGAGTGGCTGGTTCTGGGCCTAGAGAGCATGGAGGGGTGCAGGGGAGTTATGTGTATAAGAATGACATTTAGATGTGGATAGTGTCCCCAAGGGTGGGCCCCAGACACAGCAAGGCCTCTTTAAGCCCTGTAATGTGGTTGGAGCAGCTGAGAAAGCAGGGTAATTATGGGAGCCTAGGAAGCAGGTGTTTGAAGAAGCAAGATTACAGGGCTTGTTAGAACTCTGGATCCAGCAACCCCTTCCCTCACCACTAGACATCAGACTACCCAGTCATCTTGTCTCTGGAGAACCACTGCAGCTGGGAGCAGCAGCAGACCATGGTGCACCATCTGACCGAGATCCTGGGGGATCAGCTGCTGAGCACCACCTTGGACGGGCTGCTGCCCACTCAGCTCCCCTCGCCTGAGGTACAGACCCTGATCCCCCAGCCCAGGCTCTACTGTGGTTTCCACACACCACCACCTCCTACCTCCATGCCCCTCTTAGTCCCTTCTTCCTGTCCTCAGGTGGATCAGCTTGCCCTTTACTAACCTTGGAAACAACTTTAATAATAATAATAAACAATTAATTGAATGTGGAAATCTGTTTATAGCTCTCTAAAGTTTAAATCAATGATTTACTTTATATTTATTTTTTCAAAGGGAATATATTATTTTTTCTGGATAGTTCGTGGTGGTTGTAAACTATTCAAACAATGTAGAGAAAGGGAAATCTCCCCTCACCTCCATAATCCCAACCTCTTCCATAATAACAGCTAACAGCAGTATTTTAAAATGCTTATATATACATATATCTATATATTCAGTTTGTAAAAACATGAATTGGATCCTGTGCTTTATCCTTTTTCTATATCATACATATATATCATGGATTTCTTTTTCATGTATAATATTTTTCCCTTTTTAACAGCTTTTTAGTGTTCCATGGTATGTTAAAGACTATAATTTATTTAGACAGTTCCTCACTTGGTAGACATTTAGACTGTTTATAATTTTTCATTTGTACATACAGGCTTTGCCCTTTATTTTATTATTTCTTTGAGGTAGATGCCTAGAAGGAAAATTGCTCGCTTTAAGAGTTTGCAGGATAACAATTTTAGTTGCTACTGCCAAGTTACCCTCTGGAAAACATATGAAATTATAAATTACACTCCAACCAACAATATAAGAGAGTGACCACAAATAATTCCAGGAGTGAAGCAATTCATAATGGCAGAAATTAAAAAAAAAAAGTCTTCATAAAAAAAAAGTCCATGTTTTTCTTCTTTTGAATTCTTTGTTAATATTATTTAGCCATTTTTGTTAAGGTTTATAATTTTTTTTTCTAGAAAGACAACTGAATTATTTTATTTTATTTTATTATTTTTTTACTTTTACCAGGAGGTCCCGGGGATCAAACCCTGGTCCCTCCATATGGTAGACGGATGCCAAACCTCTTGAGCCATATCCGTTTCCTGAGGTTTATAATTTTTATGTTAAAGATATTAATGCTTTGTAAAATCTTTTTTCTGTTATTTTTCTTTTAGTCTTTTTTTTTTTTTTTTGAGATACTGGGGCTGGGGATTGAACCCAGCACCTTGTACGTGGGAAACTGGTGCTCAACCACTGAGACACATGAGCCACATCCACTTGCCTTCCTTTAGTCTTTATGGCATCTTCCCACTTACAGAAGTTTTTAAGCTTTAGGTAGTCAAATCTGTCAGTCTTCTCTTTTATATCTTTTGGGTTCTCATATTATTTTTTTCTGAAGGCTTTCCCACTAAAAAATTATTCAAAAAGATTGTTTTCTTCTAGTAATTTTATGTTCTTTATATTTACACGAAAATCTTTAATCTACAAGGAGTTTCTTACATGTCAAATGAGGTAGAACTCTAAATTAATTTTTTTCCATATGGAGAGATGTTCCAGTTTGCTTAACAATAGGGAAATACCTACCATATGCATTAAGCAGCCAAACTCTTCCAGGGGAAACTTCTGACGTCTCGCTGCCTTCCTCTGCCTTTGAGGTGGCCCAGGAGGGACCCAGAGCAGACAGGGGAATAGGCCCCTTCATTTTTATCCCCTAGGAGCTTCTGAGGAAGATCCTGGTGAAGGGGAAGAAGTCAAGGACACTTGAGGAGGATCTGGAGGAAGACGAGGAGGAGGAGGAAGAGGAACCAGAGTCTGAGCCTGAGCCTGAGCCCCAGTTGAGCCCTCGGAGTATGGACAAAAAGAAGGAGAAGGTGTGCTAGGAGTGGTCTTTGTCTATTCTGGCATTTGGTCAGTTTGCACCACAAGCTGAGGGTCTGCATGTGGGAAAAACTAGACCCAGGCAGGCTGGAGGGCCAAGGAGAAAAATGCTCCTTTCCCCTCAATGAAAGAGGCATAAGAATGTGTACATGGTAGAACTCTATATTACATATTACTATATAGAAATATATTGATATATTGCTGTGGTTTCTAACTTTTTTGGGCCATGAGAGCCTTTTATTATTTTTTTCCCCAATGAAATGTTATATGGAAGCTCAGTATACAAACTAGATAAATACAAAGCCATCATAGCTAAAGCACTCAATTGGCCCTCTCCTGGGCCCCCCAGGTGGCTTCTGAGACATCTTTGTCCAACTTCTGAGTATCCTTAAAGGCCAGTTAGAAAACTACTGATGTATGTGTGTGTAGATAGGATTATATTGCCTGGGTAAGCAGGGGTTACTGGAGTGACTGTTTTGACCACAACTAAAGTGGGCTTAGAGAAAGCTTCTTGGAAATGTCAAGATTGAGAGGGACCAGAAGTAGCCAAAGAGGAGCAGGATGGGGACAGAAGCTTTGAAGTGGGGAAGGTGGAAGGCTCAGGGAAGGCTGTGCAGAGTGAGCCATTGGTGGGACCTCCAAGATCCTTATTCCAAGTCTACATTTTTCTCTTGTGCACTTGCTTTGTTTGTGTGACTGAACTCTAGCTTATCCTGCCTAGGGATGGAAACTGGAATTCAAGAGACAAGGCCAAAGATATTACTTTGGGATTCTCACATCCTTATAGGATATGACTTCCATGACCATTTGAATAACGATTCATGTGAAAAGATTATTGTGGAAAAAAAAAAAAAAAAAAAAAAAAAACATTTTTTTTTGAGGTACCAGGGGCTGGGAATTGAACCTAGGGTCTTGTATGTGGGAAGCTGGTGCTCAACCACTGAACCACATCAGCTTCCCTGAGTTTTTTTTTTTTTTTTTAAGATTTATTTATTTCTACTCTCCCTTCCCTTGTTGTTTTGCACTTGCTGTCTGTGTTCTTCTGTGTCTGCTTGTCTTCACTTTAGACGGCACTGGGAACCGATCCTGGGTCCTTCTGGAGTGGGAGAGAGGCACTCAATCTCTTGTGCCACCTCAGCTCCCTGGTCTGCTGCATCTCTTTATCTTCTCTCCTCTGTGTCTTTTTTTTTTTTTTTTAAAGATTTTATTTATTTATTCATTTATCCCCCCCTTGCTGCTTGTGCTTGCTGGGTCAGCTAACCACACCGTACGGGCGGGCCTGCCTCCACCAGGAGGCCCCGGGAACCGAACCCGGGGCCTCCCACATGGCAAACGGGAGCCCCACTGATTGAGCCACAGCCGCCTCCCTCTACTCTGTGTCTTTTTGTTGTGTCATCTTGCTGCACCAGCTCTCTGCATGGGCCAGCACTCCCTGTGGGCCAACTTGCCTTTCACCAGGCAGTCCCGGGAATCAAACCCTGTACCTCCTATATGGTAGACAGGAGCTCAATTGCTTGAGCTACATCCGTTTCCCCCTGAGTTGGTTTTGTTTGTTTGTTTGTTTGTTTTTTTCAGGAGGCACTGGGAACAGAACTTGGGACCTCCCATGTTGGAGGTGGGAGCTCAACCGCTTGAGCCACATCTGCTCCCTGAATTTGTTTTAAAAGAAGGGAGGATGACTCCTGTTTACAAATAACAATAAATTAAAAGCCTTTTACTCAGAAGCTAACACAGAGGAAACTCCAATTTCAGAGGCTGAGACTGATTCCATCAGCATATGCAGACTGCGTTTATTCCCATATCTACCCGTTTTTTAAAAATTTATTACCCCCAGGTTTTGATGTGCCTGCTTTTTTTTTCTTACTTGTTGTCAGATTATGGCCCAGGCTTGTATTTCCATGCCTGGGTTCCTTCTCTTGCTCAATCAGGTGAGGTAGGAGGGAGAATGCTGAGGGAAGGCAGTGAGCAGAGGTTTAGGGTAGATAGAGAATTTGGATCTTGGCTATTGCCTTCATCCCTCTGGACTGCTGAGGGCTCAATCCCATCTTCCTTTCTACTTTCTTCCTCTCCAGAAAACCAAGGCCACCTTGTGTCCGTCTCTCTCTGCTCTGGTTGTCTACTTGAAAAATGTCCCGTTCCGCAGCTTTACTCATTCAAGGGAGCATTACCGCTTTTATGAAATATCGTCCTTCTCTGAATCCAAGGCAAAGAGCCTCATCAAGGACACTGGTCAGGACCAAATAAGAGAGGGATTGGGATGGGTTGGGTCAAGCCCTGACTGACAGGCAAGTGAGTCACAAGAAAGAGGACAGGGAGCTATGAAGCTCCCCAGAGCAGGCAGGGGGAAAGGGGTCATAACTAGTGGACTCAGGACTCTAGTGGGGGAGATGATCTGGACAGAACAGTGGGAGAAGCGCCTTAAGGCTCTCAGAGGCCAGCCTCAGGAGATGCTGAGAAGGATGCTGGGTGGCATCCTTGGAACCAGATAGTCATCTCTACTTCTGCCTCCTTCCCTATGCTTTATTTATTTATTTAAAAAAACAGGCAATGAGTTTGTGCAGCACAACACCTGGCAGCTAAGCCGTGTGTATCCGAGTGGCCTGAGGACAGATTCATCTAACTACAACCCCCAGGATTTCTGGAATGCAGGCTGCCAGATGGGTGAGGAGGCAGCGGGGACAGGGAGGAGGGACTGGAGGTGGGAATTAAGCTGCCTGGCAATGGAAGAGTGCTAAGCTGAGAAAGATGCTATTACAGAGGTCTTCCCAGCAGGCACTCTTCCACCCCATACCTGTGTTCTTAACTCCCTGCAAGGGTGCTGAGAGGATCCCAAGGTGAATTCTTCCCTTCTTGTCCCCTGGGGCCCTCAGTGGCTATGAATGTGCAGACTGCAGGGCTTGAGATGGACATCTGTGATGGGCTCTTCCGCCAAAATGGCGGCTGTGGTTACATACTGAAGCCAGACTTCCTGCGTGATGCCCAGAGTTCCTTCTACCCTGAGAGGCCCATCAGTCCTTTCAAGGCCCAGACCCTTTTAATCCAGGTATGATGGAAGAAATATTTGGGAAGAAACTGGGATAGGAGTGGAGGGGGTGGGGTGGCTAGGCCTGACCAGAGCATAATGGGTGAGAAGTTCCTTGTGAGAGACAGGATATCAAGACTGTTAAGAATGTGGACTTTGGAGTCAGACCGCCTAGGTTCAAAACCACTTACTAATTGTGTAAGGTTGGGTAAGTTACTTAACTTCTCTGTGCCTCAGTCTCCTCACCTGGAAAGTGCAGGTAGTACTTTCAAACCTTGCTAAATTTCTACTTGGATGCATTCTAAATTGCAGATAGAACTCTAGAAGAAAATATATTACCTACGGAGGATTAGCCTTGTAAACCCAAAAGCTATAGCACAAGGTTTCGTGTCTCCCTTCTCACTAATCCCATCCCCAGGGTGTGATAGCTGGGGTGGGGGCTGGGCTGAGCAGGAACTAGTGAGGTTCCAGAGCCCTGGTTGCAGGTGATCAGTGGTCAGCAACTTCCCAAAGTGGACAACAACAAAGAGGGGTCCATCGTGGATCCACTGGTGAGAGTGGAGATCTTTGGCATCCGCCCCGACACAGCCCGGCAGGAGACCAGCTATGTGGAGAACAACGGTGAGAGACTGGGCAGTGTTGGGGGAGGAGATGGGAGCGTGACCACTGTTTGCCTTCCATCAAGTATACTCTATGTAAACTCACCCCACCCCACTCCACCCCAAGGGAGGCAGTGTGGAGCAGTAAATAATGACTTTGACGTCTTGGGTTTGAATCCTAGCCCCTGACTTACAAGCTCTGGTGACATGGGCAAATTGCTTAACTACCCTGAGCCTCAGTTTCCTTATCTGTAAAATGCTAGCATTGCTATGAAGATTAAATGAGAGAACACAGGAAAAGAAACTCAGCATTGTGCCAGGCCTAAAGAAGACAGCTGGTAATATCTGTTCCTTCTTTCCCTCCTGCTGACCAACCTTAGGTTTTAATCCATACTGGGGGCAGACACTAAGCTTCCAGGTCTTGGTACCTGAACTTGCCCTGCTGCGTTTTGTGGTAAAGGATTATGACTGGAAATCCCGAAATGACTTTATTGGTCAGTACACCCTGCCTTGGACCTGTGTGCAACAAGGTGAGCCAGTCCTCTGACCCCTGGCCAGGACCCCAACTCTGGCTGCCTTTCTAATGTTGTCTTGCCCCTTTCCAGGTTACCGTCACATACACCTGCTCTCCAAGGATGGCACCAGCCTCCACCCAGCTTCCATCTTTGTGCATATCTGCATCCGGGAAGGGCTGGAGGGGGCCGAAGCCTGAAGCAGGCACTTCATGGGGAGGGAGAGTGCAATAGCTTTAAATGGGGGAGAAAAACCTGGAAGGATGCTCCAGAGAGGGCCAATGGAAGTGGTAAAAATCAAGCTTTGGATTGTGCATTTCTAGTCTCAAAATTACCTCTGCCTTCTGAACAAGCAAATCTAGGTCTTAATTTCTCACCTTCCTTCTCTTCCCTTCCCTTGTTTTCACAAGCTTTTGAAACAAAAAGCTTGTGTACTCTACACAGAGAAATCTACACAGGAGTTCTACACAGGAGTTCCCTCCTTTCTTTTGCCGTAGCCTCAATCCCATACCAGATCCAGGTCTAATCTCTCGTCAACCCTGGCTCAAACATGGATTACAACTAGAAACCCAGGGAAGGGCCTGGGGCAGAGAAACTCATTAGGCATTATCTCCTCTCTCCCTAACTTCCTGAAAGCCCAGAGCCAAGGGAAGGATGACTCAAAACTCAAGGTTCTCCAAGACTATACCACGATGCTCAAGAATACACTGCATAGTCCTCAAAGTCCCCACTGTACTGTTCCTTTCTAGCTCCAACTGTAAAAATAGAGCTTCTCTCTCCAATCTTGCTTGGTTATGGCCTGCCATTATTGGGCAAGGGGAGGTACAAGGGTTGGGGGACATTTGGATAGACAGGTAGGGAAGGGAAAAGGTAGAAAAACAAGTTACCAGAGACACCCCTATCGTCACTACAATTGCCACATAGGAAGGGCTCAGAGGTACAGCTTCTAAAGGGCAATGCAAAAAGACAAGACAAAGGATTATGTGTACCCAGCTCTCCTCAAGAGTTTGCCTGGAATAGTCATGCTTTATGTCAGTTGTCCCAGCATAATTACTAATGATAGTACCCTTTTTAATTTCCCCAAGGCCCCAGTTTAGATGATCAATTACATAGTCATTGTGAGTTCTGGATTGGAGATTCACTGCTCTAATCATCTGCCTTTCTCACTATCCTGTGCTTTAATGTCTCACTGGAGCTGCTGAGCCAGTCTGAGACTTGATGCTATATTAAAGCTGTTTCCTGGAGGAGGCTTAGTGTGGTGACCTTACCTCAACAGAGGGGCTCAGAAGTAGGAAGCAGGGCAAGGGCCAGGGCCAGGACAGGCTCAAAGACAGAGAGAAGCAGACCTGGGCCTGTCTCAGAATCAATCACCGAGTAAGAGGAAAGGACACAAAAGAGAGGGAGATCTGAGAGGGGACAGGTCTAATAGCGATGACAGTCAAGGAATGTTAAGACAGGGATTTCAATAAGTGTATAAGCTAGTAATCATTCTCTGTTTAACATGCTTTATAGAGCATTGGACACAAAGCACATGCAGTAGATATAATTGTTTTGAGGCTACCCAAAGAAAACAGGGCTTGACATAGTAAGAAGGAAAGAGAAGAATGGAGTGGGTAAAACCAAGATCTTATAGCCAGAGACTTTGGTGGGGTGATGGTAAAGAAACTGGAAACTCACAGGTTAAAAACACACTTGTGCCTCAACAAGAAATCAATATTGTGGTCCATGTCTCTCTTTCATATAGCCATCAACATCAAAGTACTATAGCCAGAGTCCCAGGAAGGTTCTAGTCTCCCTGACACCCAAATACAGCCCTTCCTTAGGCCTTGAGCTCCTCAGGCTAACTCTGGTTCCAGTCTGTATATCTCACATGATACCCTCTTCTTGTCTGGAAGGTGGGATAGGCTCTCAGCCCTCAGGTCCAGTTGGGGGAGCAGCAGGAGCGGGAGGACTGGGATCCTCCAACTGCACATCATGCAGGTGTACCGTGGGGGTGGTGGGGTCTTTGCCTACGCCCTGGTTTGGGTCAGCCTGGTCGGGGTGATGCCTGCGTACATGCTTAACCACCTGGAATTTCTGCTTGGCCTTGTAGCTGCAGAGGCGGCAGAAGAAGGGATGGCGGTCGGTATGAGTGAGGGCATGGTGGCGCAGGCCAGCAGCCCAGCGGAAAGCACGGTGGCACACGTTGCACACGTAAGGTTTGGCCTCGCTGTGCTTGCGGAGGTGGGTGCGCAGCAGGAAGCGTGTCTTGAAGGCCTTGCCGCACTGCTCACACATGAAGGCCCGTGCTTCCCGGTGCCTTGTCTCCCGGTGCACTCGCAGTGCATCAGCCCGGTTGGTGCAGTACTCGCACTCTGGACACTGGTATGGCTTCAGTCCTACAGGACACGGCAAAGACAGGGAAAGGCAGATTAAAGGTAGGGTCTCCTCAGATCACCATTGAAGGGGGTGGAAAAGGTTCAGCAAAACATAAGCATCACTGTGATCCTGGGACATAAAGAACCAGGAGAAGAAAAGAATGAGTTAGAACAGGGGAACCCTTCACTTCTCCTTACTCATGACAGTTCCATTGTGTCTGTGTAGGAACCAAGTAGACCTGCCCTTGGTCACTCATGTATGAGTTGGGGGGTTCTCAGCTGGGGCAGGTGAACCAGTATCAGTACCTGGAAAGCTTTTCCAAAGTACACACGCCAGGTTCTCAGGTTCACCCCTTTTATGATTCTGATAGGTTTTCATTGGGGTGGGGAGCCATTCTGGTACATAGTTCTCCAGTCCACTCCTTACCCCCAATGTAAAAATTGATGTTGGCACTGAATCTGAGTAAGGACATACAACACCCCAAGGAGGTTAGGTGTACCAGGTGGTGGGAGAAGCCCTTGGGCCTGTCAAAACCACAGACTCACCAGTGTGCTTGGTCATGTGATACTTGAGCTGGTTGACCCACTTGCACTTATAGCCACACTCAGGGCATAGATATTTCCGTTCCTCCTTGTGGATCCGCATATGGTACTGGAAAAGGGCAGAAGCAAAGAATATTCCTAGATAATGCACACTCCTTGGTACACACTGGATGTGGAAGTAGGGATAAGCAGTCAGAGAAACTACTGACAGATAATCCTTTTCCCTGCTACCAGCCTATCCATACTTGCACTGACAATCTGGTACCCATTTGGACATTTGGACACCATCTCAACCCATTCAGCCTTCCCTTATATCTGTCCTGAACTGAGTTTGAATATCTGCTCTGCCACTTACTGGTTGTGTCCTTGGGTGACCTAACCCCTAAATCTATAAAATGAGGACTAGTCAAATGAAAAGGAAAGAAATTTCCTCAACATGATAAAGGGCCTACAGGAAAAACCCACAGCTAATAACATACTCAATGGTGAAAGACTAAAAGCTTTCCCTCTAAGATCAGAAACAAGACAAAGATGCCCATTATCACCACTGTTATTCAACATTGTAGTGAAGTTCTAGCCAGAGCAATTAGGCAAAAAAAAAAAAAAAAAAAAAAAGACAAAAAATCCCAAAAAATCCACATCAAAGCTACTAGAGCTAATAAATGAATTCAGCAATGTGGCATGGTACAAGATCAACATGCAATAATCAGATAATTAATGAACTATCTGAAGAGGAAATCAAGAAAAAATTCATTTATGATAGCAACAAAAAGAATCAAATCTCTAGGAGGAAATTTAACCAAGGATGTAAAGGATATGTACAAAGAAAATTACAAAACACTGCTAAAAGAAATTGAAGAAGACATAAATAAATGGAAGACATTCCATGCTCATGAATTGGAAGACTAAATATCATTATGATGTCAACTATACTCAAAGAAATTTACAGATTTAATGCAATCCTAATAAAAATTCTAACAGCTTTCTTTGCAGCAATGGAAAAGTCAATCATAAAATTTATATGGGAAACGGATGTGGCTCAAGAAGTTTGGCGTCTGTCTACCATATGGAGAGACCGGGGTTCGATCCCTGGTACCTCCCGGTAAAAAAAAAAAAAAAAAAAATTTATATGGAAGGTTAAGGGTCCCTGAATAGCCAAAACCTTATCCTGATAAAGAAGAATGAAGTTGGAGGACTTACACTTCACAATTTAAAAATTTATTACAGGGAGCAGATGTAGCTCAGTAGTTGAGTGCCTGCTTCCCATGTATGAGGTCCTGGGTTCAATCTCCAGTACCTCCTAAAAAAAATTATTACAAAGCTACAGTCATCAAAACAGCATGGTACTGGCATAAGAACCAATGGAATCAAATTAAGAGTTCAGTAACAGACTCTCCCATTGATGACCAATACAATCATGCATAATGTGCATAATTCCCATACATTACCCCTCCACCAACACCTTACATTGTTGTGGAACATTTGTTAAAGATTATGAAAGAACATGATCAGAATATTACCACTAAGTCCAATTGATTTTTTTTTTATTTTTGAGGTACTGGGCATTGAACCTGGAACCTCATATGTGGGAAGCTAGTGCTCAATCAGTGAGCCACATTGGCTGCCCTGAGTTGGTTTTCTCGTTCATTTTGCTTATTGTTTGTTTTTGTTTTTTCAGGAAGCACTGGGAACCAAACCCATGACCTCCCATGTGGGAGGTGGGCTCTCAAACACTTGAGCCACATCCACTCCTAATGGCCAACTGATTTTTTTTTTTTTTTTTTTTTTTTTTTTTTTTAAGATTTATTGTATTTATTTATTTCTCCCACCCCCTCATTGTTTTGCATTTGCTGTGTCCTGGTCTTCTTTTCAGGAGGCACTGGGAACCAAAGACCTCAGATGTGGGAGGGAAGCGCCTAATCCCCTGAGCCACCTCCACTCCCTGCTTTGTTGTGTCTCTTATTGTGTTTTCCTCATGTCTCTTGTTGCGTCATCTTGTTGCGTCAGATTACCACACCTGCCCATCACGTCAGCTTGCCATCCTGCTCGTCCTCTTTTAGGAGACACCAGGAACCTCTGCTCCCTGCTTTGTTGCACCTCTCATTATGCTTTTCTTCTTGTGTCTCTTGTTGTGTCAGTTTGCTGTGCCCGCCCGTCGTGCCAGCTTGCTGTCTTCCCTAGGAGGCACTGGGAACCGAACCATGGACCTCCCATGTGGTAGGTGGGAGCCCAATCGCTTGAGCCACATCTGCTTCCCCCAATTGATTTTTTTTTTTTTTAAGAAATCTTGCTTTTTCCTTTTTAGATTTATTTATTTATTTATTTTAAAGATTTATTTATTTATATACTTTTTATCCATTTTAACCCTCCCCCTACCCCGCCTTTGCTGTTCTGTGTCCATTCATTGGGCAAGTCTCTGTGTCTGTTTCCTGCCCTCTCCTCTCATCCCTCTCCTCCTGTCCTCACTGGGATTTGGTCCAGGGAACCTCTGATGTGGGAGAGAGGTGTTCTGCCACCGGCACATCTCGTGCAGTTTTTCTGCGCATCTCGTCTTGGCTCTCCCCTGTATCTCTCTCCTGCTACGTCATCATCTCACTGCGTGGTTTGGCGGGCCTGACGGCTCACCCATGCACCTTCTATATTTTTCTCTATTTTACTGGGAGGTCCCAGGGATCGAACCCAGGTCCCTCCATATAGGAAACGGACGCCCAACCACTTGAGCCACATCCGTCCCTCCAATTGATTTTTGACAGGTGTGCCAAGTCTAGTATACACAATGCAGGAAGAATAGTCTCTTCAACAAATGGTACTGGGAAAATGGACTATCCCTATGCAAAAGAATGAAGATGGACTCCTACTTCACACCATATAGAAAAATGTACTCAATATGGATCAAAGACTTAAATATACGAATCAGGACTTCATCAAGATTAAAAACTTTTGTGCGTCAAAGAACTTTAACATGAAACAACCAACAGGGGAAAATATTTTGAAGCCACATATCCGATAAAGGTTTAATATCTAGAATAGATAAAGAAATCTACAACTCAACAAGAAAAACAACCCAATTAAAAATTGAGCAAAAGACTTGAATAGACCTTTCTGCAAAGATATACAAATGTCCAAAAAGCATACAAAAAGATGCTCAACATCATTAGCCATTAGGGAAATAAAAATACAAATCACAATTTGATACCATTTCACACCTACTGTGGCTACTGTTTAGAAAATAGAAAAGAACAAGTGTAGAGAGGATGTGGAGAAATAAGAACACTTGTCCAGTGTTGATGCGTTTGTAAAATGGTGCAGCCGCTGTGCAAGACTGTTTGGTGGTTCCTCAGACAGTTAAGTATAGAATTATTATATAAACTGGCAATCCCACATCTAGGCATATATCCCCCAAAATTGAAAGCATGAACAGATACTTACACACCAATGTTCATAATAGCATTATTCATAACTGCCCGAATTAGAAGCAACTCAAAGTGTTTATCAACAGATGAATGGATAAACAAAATGTGATATCTATCTATCTATCTATCTATCTATCTTCAATGAAATATTACTCAGCCATAAAGAGGAATGAAGTTCTAATACATGTGACAACATGGATGAAGACATCATGTTGAGTGAAATAAGCCAGATGCAGGACAAACACTGTATGTTCTCATGGATGTGAGATAATTAGAAAAAGCAATTTCACAGAGTCTGAAACTATAATAGAGTTTACCCGGGGTAGGGTAGAGGTAGGGAATGGGGAGTTAATGCTTAATTGATATAAAGTTTCTGTTTGTGGTTATGAAAATGGTTTGGTAATGGTTGGTGATTGTTGTACAATGTTGTGAAGGTAATTAACGCTACTGAATGATATATTTAAATGTGGTTAAAGGGGAGATTTTAGGTAGTGTACGTATATTATTGGAATATATCTTTTTTAAATGGGACTATACAACATAGACATTGAACCCTCAAGTAAACTATGGACTATAGTTAATAGAATAATTATAATAATATTGTTTTATCAATTGTAACAAATTTACCACACCAATGCAAAGTGTTAATGATAGGGAAAACTGTGTGTATGGGGACGGTATATGGGAACTCTATTTTCTGCATGATTTTTCTGTAAATCTACAAATTCTCTAATAATAATAATAAATCATATTTCATGTTTTTGAAAAGATTAAAATTACAGTGGCTGGCATACAGGAAGTGCTCAATAAATGTTAGCTACTATCATTATCCAGATTATCCCCAACCTATTACATGCCTTTATCATATGCCAAGCATGAATTATGGAATTGAATCTTTATAGCAACTGTATTAATTGGGTAAGCATTATCCTATCTTTCTACAGATGAAGAATCTGAGGCTTGGAAAAGTTAAGGAACTTGGCTGAAGATCACACAGCTAATATTTGGAGGAGTTGAGATCAGAGAACCTAGGTAGTTGAGAAGCCTACATTCCTCCACTCCCTGCCCCCATGGTCCCTGATCTTACCTTGAGGCGAGAGGGGTCAGCACAGGCATAGGGGCAGAGGTGACAGCGGTAGGGCTTTTCCCCAGTGTGGATACGGCTGTGCCAGGTGATCTTCTGGCGGTTCTTGGTGCTATAAGCACAATCAGTACACTTGTATAGCCGGGTACCCCCATGCCCCTTCACATGGTGATCTAACACCAACTGATGGCGACACGCAAAGTCACAAAAGGGGCAGTGCAGAGGAGGCTGACCAGAATCCCCATCTGAGGCCACTGTTGCTGCTGCTGTGTCCTCATGTTGCTCCAGGTAGTGCTTCACCAGGCCCACCCGTTCCCGAGCAGCGAAGTCACAGAGCTGGCAGCGGTGGCTGAAATGTTGCTGCCTCCGGTGCTCGTCCAATGCTGGCCGAGTAGGGAAGGCCTCCTGGCAGGCCCCACACTCAAGTCGTGGGTGCTGTTTACGGGTGTGTCCTCGCAGGCTGGCAGGGCTGGGGCACAGCAACCCACAGTGGGAGCAGTGCAATGGCCCCTCAGTGGTCTCTGTGGGAGAGCCAGGGGCTGGGGGTGCAGGTTCGGGGTGCCGGCGCAGAGCATGCTGCTTGAGCGCCGTCTCTGAGCTGAACTGGGCTTCACACTGGGGGCAGGCAAAGGCTGGGGTGCCCTGGTGGCAGCTGTTGACATGGCGAGTGATGTCGTGGCGGAGGTAGCCACTATAGTCACAGAGTGGACAGAAGTGGGTGGGGGTTTTGTCATGCACCCTCAGCCGGTGCAAGCGAAGCTTTGAGTTGGTACCAAATGTCTGGGGGCAGGAGCTGCAGGGTATGCGGCCAACACCCGTGTGCCGGGACTGGTGAGCCTCTAACCGGTACCTCCTGGTTGTGGAAAAGTCACAGAAAGGGCACTGGTGTGGCTTCACCCCTTCGTGTTTTAGCCGGCGATGCTGCTGCAAGCACCGGCTCTGTTTACAGGTGAAGCCACAGTCTCCACACTGAAGAGGGGGCCGGGGGCTGCGGGCTGGAGCTGTAGTGGGGTGCCGCCTCTTTTGGTGGAGCCGCAGGGCAGCAGCAGCAGGGGCAGTGAATGGGCAGAGGCCACAGTGCAGCTCTCCAGACTCAAGGGGGCAACCTCGGGTCTGGTGAGTTCTCAGAGCCCGTTCCTGCTGACAGCTAAAGGGGCACGTGGGACAGGAGAAGCGAGCGCCCTTCTGCCTCGGAACCAGAGCTGTGTCTCCATCAACCAGGCTGGACTCTGTACCCCTCTTGCTCAGGGAAGCAGAGTCCTCATTGCTCAGGGGGGTCGTAATAGGCTGGGTCTGGGGGGCCCTTCTTTTCCCTCCCCGACCATGTCCCCACCGGCAGCCTTCAGCCACATGAGAGGTAATGGAAGAGAGCCGAGAACAAAGAAATGTGCAAGAGTTGCAGTGAAATTTTCCCTGCTCAAAGTGGAACTTTTCAGGGGTCTCTGTGGGTGAGGAGCTCCCTGCAGGAGGGACTGGGGAGCCAGAGGGTATGGCAGGAGGCTCCTCTATTTCTTCTGGCTCTCTGGGAAGCTCAGAAGGTACATCTTTTGGAAGCACTAATTCTACTTCTAATGGTGCAGATGGGGACTTCCCATCCTCTGTATTTTCTGAGGCCTGGTTGCCTGTGGGCAGAGGATGCAGAGGGATGGGTGAACCGGGTCTGGGTAAGCCCTTGTTCTTTCTGAGCTGAACAGGGCACTTTTTCAGCAGGTGGGTGCTGAGGCCACGCTGTTGCTTGAAGCTAGCACCACACTCAGGGCACAGTAGGGGCTCTCGGCGGCCCTGGCACCCAGTCCTAGAGTGCAGACTCAGGGCCTTCTCCCTGCGGGTGATAAAAGGGCAGTGTGGGCAGCGGAAGGCCCGCCCCTCTCCCTGTATCACTACCATTTGTACTCGCCCCTCCAGCACCAGTGCCTCTGCCTGTTCTTTGTCCTGCCTCCTTAGGGCCTTAAGTAATGACTCTGATTCAGGGAACTGGGGCAAGGACGTGGTTTCAGCAGGCGGAGTTGCCTTGAAGGTTTCCACCCAGGTGTTAGGGGGATCCTCTGAAGATGGGGCATTTCTGGGGGTCTCAGGTACTGACTTCTCCAGAATGGGCTCTTCTTCAGCACCCATGCCAGAAGGCCCAACGCCTTCAAAGCTGGGCAGCTCTGTCAAAGCTCCATCTGGTCCTTCCAGTTCCAGGGGACCTGAAGAATCCAGGGGCCTAAACTCCATGGGGGCTGTTTCAGTGATTTCCTCAAAAGGTGGCTCAGCCACAGACTCCAGCTCTACTCCCAGGGCCTCCAGGTGTAGTGTGCAGCTACCCTCATCCACCTCCGCTGGGCTGGGGCTGCCAACCAGGTCACCCCCCTGGGGAGCCTCACTGCCATCCTGTCTACCAGCACCATTTTCTTCATTTGTCTTTGGCTGGGACTGGTTTAAGCTGGGGTCCACCACAGTCTCCCGATCATGGCCTGGCCCCTCTGGCTGACCAGACAGCTGATTTGAGGGCTGTGAGTCTGGTGGGGGTGTTGGGCACTGCCTGGTCCCCTCCAGCTCCTGGCTGGCATAGCGGAGCTGCCAGACCTGGTCCCCAGGCACATAGCCATGGGCCTTGCGCTTGTGGAAGAAGAGGGCAGTGTTGCTGAAAGTGCGGTAGTCACAGAGGGCACAGCGAAACTCACGGAGGCGAGTATGCTTGCAGTTCTCGTGGCTCAGCAGGGCCTGCTTGTGGCGGCTCTGGTAGCTGCAGTAACGGCAGGGGTAGAGTGGGGCTGGTGTGCCGGGACGGTGCTGTGAAGCCATGTGCTTCTGTAGCTCATACTTCCGCTTGCAGGCGAAGGCACACACCTCGCACATCAGGGACTTGCCTTGGTGACGCAGCTTGTGGCTACTCAGTTGATCAGCCCGGTGGCAGCGATAGGAGCACTGGTTGCACTGGTATCTGGCAAGGAAAGCAGGCATGGGAAGCAATTACAATGATAAGTCAGTTATAACAACTAAGAGTCCCTGAAAAAGTCCTTACGATCAGCCAGGCTCTACAGTCAGCATTGTACATGTATCATCTAACTTACTCTTCCTTTCCACCACCCACACAGACTGGGCCACAGGCACAGAGGCCAGCTGTGAAATGGAACTGAGATGATGGGAGCAGAGAAAGACGTTTAAGAGTCTCCTCTCTAGGGAGTGGAGAAAGCACTGGGGCTAGGGAGTTGGATCTAAGAGGAGGCTAGACTGGTACAAAGTTCCTGAGATAGGGATGGGGATGCATGCATGTTTGTACCTGAGGTCTCCTGCATGCTTTCGCATGTGCACGCTGAGGTAGTGCTTCCACTTGGTGACATAGCCACACTCGGTGCACATGTAATCCTTGGCATTGGAGTGGGTCAGCATGTGCTTGGACAGGTAGCTCACATCTCGGCATGTAAAATCACACAGTTCACACTTGTGAGGCTTCTCACCTTCATGGGGGGTAGGGATGAGAAGGGAGAGAACACAGGTCAGACTTAGATCCTGGGAGCTGACAGATCATTTTCCCCAGCAAGCTTGCCCTGATGCTAGCAGGAGAGAAAGCTACTCAAAGTGTGCTACTCAAAGTGCTAAAAGCATCAGAATATTCAATGCTGCTTCAAATCCCTCTTAGCCAACTACTCTCCTGGCTCCTACACCAATGAAGATGGGAAGAAAGTAAAGACTGAGCTTTTCAAAACCAAGTTTAAAGTCCACTCTTGATATTGTTATACAGCATGCTGGCACTAATGGCCAACTACTCCACCTGGCCTAGTTTCTTCCAGCTTTCTGGAAGAGAAGGAGAAAGAAATTAGGCAATAGAACACAATGGTTAAGAACTCTGATTCTGGAGACTGGCAGAGAACAAAAATATTAATAGCCAACATTTATTCAGTGTTCACTACATGCCAGGCACTTTTCTGAGTACTTCAAAAAAATGCATCTTCTCACTGAATCCAACAACATCCCTACAAGATAGGCACTAACTATTTTTAACCCCATTTTACAGATAAAGGTATTAAGGCAGAGAAGTCACAAAGCTATGAAATGGTGGTTCAAATTCCAGCTTACCACTTTGCAGCTTTGGGCAGGTATTCAACCCCTCTAAGTCTCAGTTTCCTTATTTCCAAAAAGGCAGCAACAAAAATAGTGACCTCAGATAGTTGTAAAGATTAAATGAGATATCCCAGGGTCCTCAGGGGTGCCTAGTGAGAGCTCAAGGACAAGCTGTCTGTGTAGTTGGCCTGGCACTAAGAGGCTGGGGGCATGTCCCTCCAGGGCCCCTCTTCAGCATCCCTGCCCACCCACACAGCCCCTTTCCCTAGGGTGAAAGGCAAGCAGTGTGGTGTTCTGGCTGACTCTCCTACTAGCTGTGTGATTTGGGAACAGGCCACTTAACTTCTCAGAGATTGTTTTCTCATCTTTACCTGCCTTCCTTACAAGGTTGTTATGGAGTAAATGGGATAATGCATCTGAAATAACTCTGTAAATTGTAAAGCACTATATAGTTGTAAGGTTTTAGGAAATGCCTCAGAAACACGAGACTTTGTGACTAAAGCATGTGTAGAGACGAACTGCTCAAATGGAACAATGGCTTTGCCCCAAGCTGCTTAAAACTGCTATCTCATCTTTGATGAGCTTCTCTGACATTCTGCCAATCCGCTGATGCTTTCATAGAGATCGCAAATAGGATGATGCAGGGGCAGGAAGCCTGATTTGGTTGTCATCCAAAGCATCAGTAATGCTGGTAACCAATTAGTCTTGAGTTGAAACATCTGCAACTTCCAAGTCATTGGCGGTGACCTGTTTCAATGTCATGGGTGCCTAAGCTATGGAAGGTCAAAACTTGTATGGATGGTTCAGTCCCCTCACCTCTTCTCTCACAGCACATCCCAAAACTTGAATTACAAAGGAAGGTATCTGTCCTGCTCAGCTTGGGACAGGGACTTAAGAGTTAGGCCAACAGCATAGCGGTTAGAATCAGACTGCCTGGATTCAAATCTAGATTGACCACTTTACTAGCTGAGGGACACTCAAATTAAGTCTAACCTGAAAAGTCAGAACACTAGGCTTATCTCTAGGAATACTAGACTGAATGAGAAAACATGTGCAAAGTCCTTTGTGTGGTATCTGGTACACACTAAAAGCTCACGTCAGTCATCATCATCATCATCATCAATATTGCATAATTGTAAAGGTGAAGCTAGCTCACCTGTATGAAGCAGCATGTGTCGGATGAGCACCCTTTTGTGAGCAGTGGCAAAGTTGCACTCAGGGCACTGGTGGATCTTCTCATTAGCATGCATCTTGCCCACGTGGTCCTGGTAGGCCACAGGGTTGAAGGTAGCAAAGGGGCAGAAGGTACAGCGCAGCTCTTCACTGCCAGGGTGGCCCTGCTTCTTATGCTTGCGGAACAGGTGCTTGTTGGAGCAGGCAAAGTCACAGTGTGGGCAGTGGAAAGCATAGTGGCTCTTGTGGTGGGTTTCCATGGCCTCAGCTGTGGCAAAGAGCAGGGGGCATGAGTGGTGGCGGCACTCCACAGCCCGCACCCCATGGGCTTCCTTCAGATGCTTTACAAAGGCTTTGCGGTCGGGTGCTGCATAGCTGCAGCCCTCCTGAAAGCAGTAAAGAGGCAATGGCTCTGCGGCAGCTGCAGCTGTGTGGCTCTTGAGGTGCTCCTTAAGAGCCTGGCTAAGGCGGAATTCTTTGCGGCACACAGGACAGGTGTAGGTGTCAGAGTAGAAGTTGGAAATAGCCTCGTGCATGCTGGCCATGTGGCGGTTGAGTGCATTTCTCTCCACTGCACTGTAGTGGCAGAGAGGGCAGCGGTGGGCCTTCTCACCCAGCTCCCGCAGCAGATGGGTCTTGAGCTTGCTCTTACTGGTGAAGAACTTGTGGCAATTGGGGCACTGGAGGCTGGGGTCTGGAAAGTGCAGATGCAGGTGCTCCACCAGATGGGTCCGCTTCTTAAAGCAGCGCTTGCACTCTGGACACATGTGGGTCTTGAAGAGGGACTCGGCACCAGAAGCCACATCCCCTGGGAGAGGGAGTAAAGGGTACAAAGGTCAAGGGAATAATCAGGGAAATGCAGAGAGAATTGAGAGTAAGACTCTTTGATGGGTCAGGGGCTGGCCAGATAATGGGAGAACCCCAATTGCCCAGCCACATTGTACTCTCAAAGAACTGACACTAGGAACTCAAGTATTAAGAGAGACAAAATCACAGAGGACTTTTCAGACCTTCCTGTGGCCCATTTGATCTACTTCACCCAGCCACCCAGCATTCCTGAGGTTTTGTTTGGAGTTGCTCAAAACAACAATCTGGATGGAGCATGCCTGTTCTTCCTGCTCTTGTTCTATGGTGTGGGCAGAAGGACCAGCAGGGTTGCTTGGTAGGAAAAGAGCCCGTAGGAAGTGAGCAGAAGGGATGAGGAGAAGGTAAAGGACTCTTACTTCCAAACACTGGCTCACTGGGTTTGAGATAATAGCTGGTAATAAATACAATACAATCAGATTTTTCCTATTTACTAGGCACTAAATGTACTCCCTGTGGGATGGGTTTCAAATGTTGTTCTAATGGGTAGGAAAACTGGGAAGCAAGGATTCAGAAAAAAAAAACCTCAGAGGGTTCAAAGCCAGACTGGACAGGCTGCTGCTCGATCATCAATAACCTCTGGCATCTTTGTGATGGACATTACCATCCCCCGACCCCACCAAAAGAGCTTTCTGCTAAGGAAAACCAGCCCAGGAGAGCAAACTGTGTTTACCACTACCCTGTGTTATTAAGAGTCTTTACCCATTTACCATTTTCCCACTTGATATGTCAAGGTGGAATAGAAGGAACTGAAGGGTCTGAACCAAGCTCAGATGACCCAAACCCTAGAGCCTCAATGCCAGGCTTTCCACAATCCATTCCTCTCTACCGTCAAAAGCCTCAAGCCTAATGATGTCTTTACCTTCCAACTGCTGAATCCCCTGGCCTTTTTCCAGGGCTTTCTGGGAGTCCTTTTGGGTGCCACTCTCCTCTTCTTCCTCCTCTTCAGCTGACTCTGGCCCAGGCAAGGGTACATCTGTCCCCTCTGATGGCTTTCCCTCTCCTGAGGGCAGTTTGGGTGCTGGAGATACATAAAACCTGATGAAGTCTACAGGAGCCAGTGATAGCACTGAATGCTTATACTTCTCCATTTACTGGCTGGAAGAACCATGCTCCTCCCCATTTAGAATGAGGGAATCTTAGGTTCAAGGTAAATAAATTTATTGCCTCAAGGCAGTGATTGGAAGACCAGGAGCTCAGCGGTCAACACTGCTCCAGTCTACACTAAATGAAACCTCAGGTAACACCAACCTCAGAGAGTTGGGAGGTAAGAGCTTTGAGGTCAATGTGGGTCATTGAGGTAGAGAATGGGCAGACTGGACTTCCCTGGTTCAGGTAACTCAGGGCTAAGAATGCCTGGGCCCTGGTGAAAAGACCCCATTCCCAATCCCAAATTGTTCTACTGAGAAACCCAACTTGGCAATTCAGGGTCACACCTTGCCCCTGTAAATCTATCCCTTCTATCCCCAACAGAGGCAGAAAAGAACATAATGATTCTTCCCCAGGAAAGAGAGGTCTTTTTTGAGCACCAGAGCACAACTGAATCTTAAGCAGGCCTCTCATCTGTTTTCTCTATTTCCTCCTGCTCCTCTTTTTAAAAAACAAACAAACAAACAAAAAAACCAAGAGGCATAAGGATCAGTGAACCACCACCCCTTTTAAAGGTTTCTTTATAAAAATAACTCAGGCTTCTCCTGTCTGATGCCCCAATCCCAAATGCTCTAATAGGGAGTCTACAGGCATTCACCAGGGGCTACAGTCACTGATGGGCATTTTTGCTTTTGTGCCCCAAAAGCTCTGAAATGGATCAGAATATTGGTTAAGTAAAAAGCCACAATGCAGCCAAAGCACTTCACTCATTCTTAGGGACAAAGATATCTTCTTGTTTGTATTTTCTGACTGGTCCAAGGTTTTCAGATGCCTTTCCATTGTCATCCAGTATTTCTGTCCTCCTGGGCCACTACTCTGGATTCCCTTGTACTCACGCACATTCATGGCATGAAAACTGCTGCGTCTCCTAAAAGACCGATAGTGGCTGCATTCAAGGCAGGGGACTGATGGACCTGTTGCCTCATACCTGGCAGCAGCTCCTGGGATGGAAGGCTCTGAATAGCAGAAAGATCCCCCTGTGTCCCAGTTCCATGGCTCCGCTGATGCTGCCGGAAGAGTTTGACGTTGGAGCCCATGAAGCTGCAATGACTGCAGTGGAAAGGGTAATGGGTCTGCCGGTGCAGCTCCATGTCCTGCTGGCTCCCAAAGAGCAAGGGGCAGCCCCGGAAAGAACAGGGCACAGGAACCGCTCTGTGTATCTGCCTCAGGTGGTGCTGAAGACCCTTGCGATCTTCAGTGGAGAACACACAGCCAGACTCTGGGCAGGAGAAGGTGTCTGGAGTGCCCCAGTGAATCTTGAAGTGGCTCTTCAGGGCCTGGGGTTGGGCAAACTCCTGTCTACACACAGGGCATAGCAGAGGGCTATTTGGTGAGCTCCGGCCTTGCAGAGGGCCAGGAAGGGTAAGGTTGCTGGTGGGTAGCTCTGCAGAGCACAGGGGGCTAGACAGGTCCTGCACAGGCTGTACAAGGGTCTCAGTGCACTGGTGCAGGGCCAGCAGAGTGGGCTCTGCGAAGCTCTGCTCACAGCGCTCACAGAAGTACACCTCCACCACCTTTACCAGGACACCTGCAGGCAAAGGACCGACAGAGAAAGGCACAGAATCAGATGGAATGAGACTCATAGGAGTCTGTTACTAGCAGAAAAGGTAGGTGAGTATTTTAATATTTGTGGAGTGGAGATGTACTTTAAATCTGGCTCTGTCACCTGGACTATATGCCCCATAAGGTCTGAGGCAGTTTACCTTGCATTTGTGTTTATATTCCCAGTATCTCCCATAATAGTTGGCACAAAATAGAAGCTTAATAAGTATTTGCTAAATGAATGAACAAACATTAACCAAACCCAGAAAATGCTAAGAAAAGACAACATATTTTGCCCAAATAAAAAGAAACTTCCAAAAGGAGACAATGACCCAATAAAGCTAAAAGACATATGATAAACTGGGGATAATCTTTGTAACATAAATGACTAAGTATTACTTTCAAATCCCATAAAGAGCTTTACAAACCAATTAAAAAGATGGACCCTATACAGAATAATAGGCAAAGGCCATAAGCAGACAAGTTGAAGAATATAAATAACCAATAAACAAAAGAAGATATTCAGCCCCACTAATTATCAAAGAAATGCAAATCAAAACAAGAAACTTACCATCTTCCCCTCTATTGGATCAGTAAATTGGTTGCGACCAGTGTTGGCAAGAGTATGAGGAAAAAGGCAAAAGCACATACTACTGGTGGGGATGTAAACTGATAACAATGTTCTGGAGGGCAATATGTTCTACAATTTGAAAAGTGTAATTAAACTTCTAGGAATTTATCCAACAGGAATACTTTCATAAGTGCACAGGCTTGGGTAGAAGGATGTGTATAACAGAGTGGTTCATAATAGAAAACTGGAAATGACCTCAATGTCCCAAAAGAGAGATTGGTGAATAAATTAAGGTAGTACTTACAATGGAAGGGCAAGCACCCAGCCGAGATATACAGATTGGTATTTTTTGAAACGAAATATTTTTCTTTTCAAAAGAAAATAGTTACAATAAATTAGATTAAAAATAGTTACAATAGAGTACATAAAATAGAATTTATATAGAAATATATCTATATGATTATATGCACAGAAGAAAATCTGGAAGGATGCACCAAAGTGTTTACAATGATTACCCATGAGTGGTGTAATTACAGATGATTTTTGTCTTCTCTCTATCCTTTTCTGCAATGACTTAAAAAAAAAAAAATGCTGAGCATGCATTGCCTTTACTCTCTAAACACAGTAAAAACATAATTATATTTTTTAAAATAAAGGCAAAAAACAAAGGTGAGAGCAGATGGGCAGAGGACCTAAATGTATAGCAGAAATCACTGGAGAACTGTCCATGATGCTGGAAAATACATTCTTTCAGCAAGTAGTGCTATACGTAGAACTGAGTAGTTCTATCATTAAGGCACTGTGCCAGGCAGCAAATCTTGGAGAAAAGGACCATGCTTCTCAGTGAGGCCTCAACCAGGCCTGTGTCTGGCTCTGGGCTTTGCAGTTTAGGGAGAATATCAAATTCAGAAAGAAGTCTAGAGAGGACTTACAGAAAGAGCAGAAGAGCTAAAGAAGGATGGCATCAGTGAGAATGACAGAAAGACCTAGCATTAACTGAGCATTCACTACACACCCGATACAACATCAAGTTAGAGTAAAGAAATTGTGGAATGAGTCAAGTTAAAGAGGAGAGAGCTTGGGGAGAACGAGATGAACACTGAGTTTTTCAGAGGCACAGGAATCCATAAAACGGAGACCATCCCTTTTGATAAAAGCTGAATCACCTCCATAATAATCACTGCCATTTCTTGAGCAATGGGCAGGACCTTGAGAAAAGCTCAGAAAAACACTCATTTGATCCTCCTCCTAATGGCCCTATGAGAAGAGGGACCTGGGATTCTGAGAGGTTAAGGCCACCATGCTTGTAAGTGGTGGGGCAAAGTTCCAAGCCCAGGTTTGTGTGACAACAAAACGTGCGCTCTACATTTATTTTGCTGGTCCTTGTTCTCTTTATTGTTATTTTTGTTTAAAAAAACAAAACAAAACATAGTCATTGCACACAAATTCAAATGATACAGAAGTATATGAAGAGAAAACCCTCTTTCTCACCCCCAGTTTGTTTTGTATCCTTCCAGGCCTTTTTCTATGCAAACTCATGCTCCATGCGTACACCGACACAGAGTTTTTGTTTAAAAAAAATATTTAAACAGGTTAGGTGGGGAGGTGAGGTCAAATACTGTTGTCATTGTTCTGCAATTTGCTTTTTTTTCACTTGCTGTATGTCAAAGATATTTTTATCTATGAAAATATCTAAATATACCTCTTTTTTCCCTCACTTCATGGTATTTCAGAGCATGGATAAAGCATAATGAAATTTTGCCCTTTTTTGATGGACATTTGGATTGTTTCCAATCAGTACAAATTAAATTGCCCTACGTATCCTTATCCCTGTATCCTTATACATGTATGTCCTTCTACAGGACAGATTCCTAGAAGTAGAATTACTGGGTCAAAGAGTATGCATATTTAAAAATGTAATAAGTAGCTAAAGTGATCTTCAAAAGATTATAGTAGACAGGTGATGGTAGAGCATTATCATGAGTGTAATTAATAGCACTGAATCTTGTGTGTGATTATGTTTGAAAGGGGAAATTTAGGTCATATATGTCACTAGAAGGAAAGCTAGCAGATGAAACATGGGACTATATAACATAGTGAAGCCTGCTGTGGACGATCAATGTGGTTAATAGTACAAATATAGGAATGTTCTTTCGTGAACTAGAACAAATGGATGTCACTTTTACAAGGTATTAATAAATAGGGGGCTATGTGGGAAAAAATATACCTAATGCAAACTATGGATCATAGTCAACAGTAATATTTTAATATTCTTTCATTAATTGCAACAAAGGTACCACACCAATGCTAAGTGTCACTGGGGAGGATAAGGGGTGAGGGTTTTAATCTTTTTGGAGCAATGAAAATGTGGTGATAAAAGCACTACTCACCAATTATACTGAGAGCCATTGATTATACGCTTTGAATGGAATTATATGTTGTGTGAATAAAACTGCTTTAAAAAACTATCCTAATTTATACTCTTCATAAGCACTGTAAGAGAGTGTCTGTTTCCCTACATCTTCACCAATAGGTATTTGAGTTTGTGTGCTAGTGAGATTATGCATCCTTCCATTTGGTTATTGACCATTTTTATTTTTTCTTTAGTGGACTACATGTATATTTCTTTTCTCCATATTTTTAGTTTTTTCTTTTCTTTTTCTTATTATGGAGCTATTTGAATTTTTAAGACATTATTTATTGTATTTTACAAATATTTTTCCCAGGCCCTTTTTTTCTTTTTTGATTTATTTCACCATACAGAAGTTCAGATATGATCAAACTATCTAGTCTTTCCCAATTTTTTTTTTGTCACTCCACTCCACTGCCAAGAGAAGTGGTGACAACTATAGCTGGAGGATGGCAATTAAAAAATCAGGAAGTTTCTGAGAAATAAGAGGTTGAAAATATGGGAAGAATAAGGAATCTTTCCCCTAAAATAAATAGAAATATTCAACTCCCACTCTTAACAACATGTCTTACATGATTTAAAAATGTTATGCACAAGTAACTAGGGTGGGGAAATACCAGATTACCTCTGGAAAGCCCTGCCATAGAGAGAGGATGAGCCTTTTGCCTAATCCCTAGCTGCAGTTCCTGGGTGGGAGAGACAATAAGGAGAAAAGAATCCCCAGGACTATAATAGTAAGGACAACCTTGAATTGGGCCCAGGTATCAGAATGGTCTTCCCTATTTGATTACTGCCTAGCAGACATGAAGCCCCATCCTGAGCTCTTGTAGGAAATAAGACTGCCAAGGGCTTGATTCAAGGTTGTGTACCACCACTTTACCAGTATTCAGTCAACATTCAACAACTGCAAACCAAATTACAACATCTTGAAGTATAAAAATAGGATACTATCATGTGTTCTCATCATATTTATACAGGAAGATCCAAAATAGCACAGACAGAACCTCAGGGCTGGCTGCTTGCCCCACTGACTTGCTAGCAATTATTTTTGTACCTGGGGTCTCTCCGGGAACACCTGGGCACAGGTTTCCTGTTACTGCTTCCACAATGATTTCCATGTTCCCTGTGCCCTCTTCACTTGCTGTAGCCTCTACCAGCAGGCAGCTTGGGTCAGTGGGCAGAGGTGTGAGGTTCCCAGAGGGGCAAGAGCTCTGCACGGGCCCCAATACTGCATGGTCTGGGAGAGGTGGGGGGATCAGCAATAGCTCAGGGCACAGTCCATCCATTTCCCTCGTAGTTTTGGCTGGCTGTGAGTCCAATAAGGGGTCTGTCATGACCACTGATTTGGGTGCTGTGGCCTCTTTGTGGATAAGATACCTAGAAGAAAGACAAAATGAAACAGAGTTAGAGCTCTCATTTTCTTCCCAATTGATATGGGTGCACAGCCCAGGGTATGTCCATTTAGGCAGCATGCTGCACCATATTAACCTAAAGAGAGATTTTCTTTTGATTACTATGTTTAGAAAAAAAAAGTTTAAAAATGATAATAAACAGAGCCAATATTAGGAAAGAACCAAGAGATACTGGCCAAGATACTAAAGATTGTAGGTGGGAAGCGGCTGTGGCTCAATCAGTAGGGCTCCCGTTTACCATATGGGAGACCCCGGGTTCGGTTCCCGGGGCCTCCTGGTGAAGGCAGGCCCGCCCGCAGGGCATGGTTAGCTGACCCAGCGAGCACAAGCAGCAAGGGGGGGATAAATGAATAAATAAATAAAAAATCTTTAAAAAAATAAATAAATAAATAAATAAAGATTGTAGGTTTTGTTTTTGCTCTCCTACCACTTAGCCAAATGACCTTGGGCAAATCACTAAGCAATTTGGGTCCCAATTTTCTTATCTGGGCAGGGCCAAAGGATCTCAGATGTACCTTCCCCTCTTAACATTTTATGATCTCACTATTCTTTAGCATGGCTATAAGGTCCTTTGCGATCTGGCCCCTGATGACCTCTCCAGACCCATCTTCTACCTCTCCCTTCACCAGATCTCTGAACCAACCATACCAAATAATCAGCCCTTCCCCAGTCTCAGTATATTCTTTTTTGCTTCCACACCCTTGCCCACACCTTTCTCTTGGCCTGATATACCTTTTACCCTTCTCGATCTCTGTCTGCCTAACCAACTCCAAACTATCCACAAACATCACTTTAAATATGAAGGTTTCCCAACATGCTTAAACTAAATTTCTCTCTTCTGTGGTCCTAGAGGCAATTTGTGCACAGCCCTCTCTGAGACCATACCACACAGAGCTGCTGTTTACTCACCTGTCTCCCTCCTAGATTCTGAGCTCTTTGAGCTGAGCTTATTGACATTATTACCTCACCTAACACAAGCCACCAATCTATGCAAGTCAGACAAATAAAGGGAACTGTAGGCACATGAGACACATAGAAGTAAAGTTAGGTATCTTGGTAACCACGTGGTTCTTCACATATAAAGTAACACATCTTGAGAAATTTCAAAGTCATTGACTAGACAATGGCATCAAAGTGACCACTGGAACACATCTGAGAAATGAATGGCAGTTAAATTGCATATCCTACTATACATGGCTAAAATGAGTTTAAGTTAAGTAATTAATAACTAATACAAGTAATGACAGTAATCACCTCAGGAAACCGAGTCATGGAAAGTTCAGAACGGCCTAGGGCTAGGAAGAAATCAAGTTGCTGGTGAGAAACAACGTGCATAAAAAAGAAAACAAGACCCTATGATGGGATATTCCCTGTTCTCCAGAATCTTGCCACTCAGAATTTCGGGATTCAGAAGGGGGCCCGGAAGTACAGTTTTATGGTCTGAGGGATTCTCTGGAAACTGCGGCCTCCACTTACTGACTATTATCTCTGCTCTGGAGAAGCTTCCAGCTCGGCCCTATAGGGCCTCAAAGGGAAGCCGAGCAGGATGCGGTGCAATTTAGAGAACCTACATCCACTGGAAAGCAGGGTGAGGTGGGTACGAGAGATGAGATGAGCTTATTTTGGGGTCAGGGGTATTGCATAAAAGAAAGGTCAAATGAAAGCAGAGAGAAGGCCTGGGGACCAAGGTACCCGTGTGTCCATCTGCCTTCGGGCTGTGACTCACCGGGTGGCCTTGGACAGCTACAGTCACCTCCCTCCTCCGGACCTCAGTTTTCCCATCTGTAAAGTGGAGGCGATGACAGCGACCACGTAGTCGGGCTGCAGCGGGGATCACAAGAGCCGGCGAATGGGAAGTGCGTTTTGTAATCTGCAAGGCTTGGGAAGGAGCATCGTCATGATTATGGTCCTGAGGAGGCAGCGACTACTAGGGTTGGGTCAAGAGCAATGTCGCTGCTGAGGCACGGGGGAGGCTGGTGTGATGCCGCGGGGCCACGCTCGTCGGCGTGCTTGGTTCAACACCTCCTCCCGGGGATTCCCAGCGCCCAGGCCGGTCCTCATCTGCTGGCTCGAGAAACTTTTGCCTCCGGCTGGCTCCACCCGCATCCCCCTCCCAGTTCCCGCCCCGCAGTCACTCACTCACCTCCTGGCCCTGGGCAGGCGGGAGCCGCATCTCTATGGTCTACCAGCAGCCGGAGAGGTCTCTCGGGACGCCCTTTGTGCGACCGCCTCCGGCCCAGCCGCCTCTAGGACATCTGGCGAATTGAGGCCGCTCTCTCTTTTTCTTGTCCGCTGGCGGGGTAGTCTATGGTTTTCTCTATAGTTCCCTCCCCTTCCCTACGCCGGCCGTGAAAGCCCAAGGAGTACCATCGAGAGTTATGAGGCAGAGCGGCATGTTCCTTCCCGATGGGTGTGGCGGGAAGTAGATGAGAGAACTCGGGGGGCGGGGCCTTGCGGCGCCTCTCAAGAGCCGAGGGCCATCGAGAGCGTGGGCCAGAGAGTCATAGCGGTAAGGGGGCCGAGTGATGGGTTACTCCAAACCACGTTGCTGGAGGCGCTTGCTGGGGTGTGGGCGAGCATCAGGAGGGGGCTTCTGGGCGTCCAGCCTGGATTTTGGGTGGGGAGGGCTTTGTCTGAGGCCTTCCATGTATAGGCGTTTTGCAATTTTGGATCCCAGCTCTGAATCTCAGCCAGGGTCACAGCAGTCATTTCACCCCCCCTGCGGGTCAGGCGCAGGGCAAATTGTCCCGGGTGGGGGTTACTAGAAACGATTTGGCCCCTGCCCTTCGGGATATTACAGTCTAGAATTCGACCTGCTTACATTTTATTGGGGCGGGGGGGAGGGATTCGGGAAAGGCTCTGTGGAAGAAGTAGCAGATGGGCAGGATTTCAATTGGCCAGAATGGAGGGAATAAAGGAGGATGGGCATTCGAGCCGAAAGAATGCATGAGCAAGGAGGTGGGTGGTGGTTTGCATATTTGTTGAGCAAGGTGCCTTCCAAGCTAAGCCAGGAAAGGTAGGTGGGCGGTGTTATAGAAAACTTTGAGTACCGGGCTGGGGAATTTGTATCTAATTCAGTGATCTGTTGAGAGCTATTGGGCACGTTAGAGCAGGGAAAGTGATAGGATTGGAGTGATAGGATTGATGAAGAAAGGTCTGGTTTCCTGTATAGCTATAGCAATTTGGTTAAGCAAGAGGCCATTTCTAGATGGGAAGTAATAAAAGGTCTAAACAGCAGGTCATTAGGAATTGGGCATGAAAAGTAGAGGATATTTAAAAGACATTACTCATGGTAACAAGGCATGGGATTACTACTGGGTCAATGGAAGAGAATAACTCCTTCACTCCTTGCTGACTCCAGCCAGTTAGGCCCCTTTCTATCCCAGTTGGGACCACCAAAATTCTATCCATCCATTATCCTGATGTGAAGCCATTTGCATACCTTTCTCCGGCTTAAGGAATCTCCAAACACTGTCCTTTGGCAGGAAACTGAGGTATGAGCAGGTTAGTGAAGGGCAAAATGATATATGAGGACCCTGGAATCTCAGTTCTCTGGCTCTTGCCCCTACCCCACGAAGAGAGGATATTGAAACACAGAGTAGTGCTGACCTGTCCTTCCTGTTCCCAGCCTCTGCAGGAGGGAGTGGGACGGGGTTGGGGAGGTTTTATGGAGTCCATTTTCTAAGCTAATCTTGTACTTTGTCTCATCTCCACTGCTCCCCACCCCCAGGTTATGATAATGCCTCAGGGTCTGTAAGGCTGGGTGTTTCCCTTTCAAGATGCCCCTCTCAGACTTTATTCTGGCCCTGAAGGACAATCCCTACTTTGGGGCTGGATTTGGGCTGGTGGGTGTGGGCACAGCCCTGGCTTTGGCCCGAAAGGGCGCCCAGTTGGGCCTGGTGGCATTCCGACGTCATTACATGATCACATTGGAAGTCCCTGCTCGAGACAGGAGCTATGCTTGGTTGCTTAGCTGGCTCACCCGCCACAGTACCCGTACCCAGCATCTCAGTGTCGAGACTTCGTACCTTCAGCATGAGAGTGGCCGCATCTCCACCAAGTTTGAATTTGTCCCTAGTCCTGGAAACCACTTTATCTGGTAAGGTTGGCAGCCCGGGAGGGCTCTGTGAGTAGAAAAAGAGAATGAGGGAAGCTGATTTTGACCCATTCACACACTTGGCCATTCTTATTCAGGTATCAGGGGAAATGGATCCGGGTGGAACGAAGTCGAGAGATGCAGATGATAGACCTGCAGACCGGGACTCCTTGGGAATCTGTCACCTTCACAGCCCTGGGCACTGATCGCAAGGTTTTCTTCAGCATCCTGGAGGAAGGTGTGAGATGGTACAGGCAGGCTTTATTGGGGGGAAGGAGCTGTTACAGGGGTCAAGGCATTTGACATCAGAGGAAGAGCAGCCTTGGAGAGGAGGAGCCAGAAGGTAGCTGTATGTGCACATCTCTTTGCCTACTTGAAAAATCAGCCACGGCAGAGAGGAATTATTGGCCTTGTCTCATCTCCCCATTCCCAGCTCGAGAGCTAGCCTTGCAGCAGGAGGAAGGGAAGACAGTGATGTACACAGCCGTAGGCTCTGAATGGCGCCCCTTTGGCTATCCACGTCGCCGGCGGCCACTGAATTCTGTGGTTCTAGAACAGGGTCTGGCTGACCGAATTGTCAGAGACATCCGGGAATTCATCGATAACCCCAAATGGTACACTGACAGAGGTGAGAAGCAGCTGGGGCTTTGGCCAAGCTATTTTGGGTGTGTTGTTAAGGAGGAAACAGGATGGTCTCTGTGGCCATATGGGGTGAGTTTAAACCTCTAGCCTCTCATAGATGAAGGGGAAACAAAAGTTGCCTACAGGGATGATTTCTTCCAATACGAAGGTCATCAGGCTTCCAGGGAACAGGACTGAGAATGAATGTAGACATCTGGGGCAGAGTACATGATTCCTTTTAGGTCTTGATTTATCATCCCGGCTGTATTCCTAGGCATTCCTTACAGACGTGGCTACCTGCTTTATGGGCCCCCAGGTTGCGGAAAGAGCAGTTTTATGTGAGTAGAGTCAAGTCTGGAGAAGAACTGGGTTGATGGGATTGGAAAGGGAAATAAATTAGGGGGACAGGGTCCAGGATAAAAATGAGACCTGTGAATACCAGGGTGGGATGGCGGGTTAGACACACCTCCCAGGAGTTAGGAAAGAGCAGCTGGGCCCCAGGAAGAATTCCTAGGTTGCCTACTACCTTCTGATGTCCCACCTCTCACTCACACCCCCATAGCACTGCCCTGGCTGGGGAGCTGGAGCACAGCATCTGCCTGCTGAGTCTCACAGACTCCAGCCTCTCCGATGACCGGCTCAACCACCTGCTAAGCGTGGCCCCACAGCAGAGCCTGGTGCTCCTGGAGGATGTGGATGCTGCTTTTCTTAGTCGAGACTTAGCTATGGAGAGTAAGTGAGGGGTGCTGGGGAAAAGGGTTGTGTTTCTAAGTGAGGGTAAATGAGGTATAGGAGTAAACGAGGAATACTGTAAGAAAGTAGAACTCTAGATGTCTGGGTTAGCAACGAGCCCATAAGAAACACTGATAAGCAGGGGAACAGGGTAAGGGGTGGGGTGGAATGCTAATTTTAAGTAAGGCTATGACCACTCATGCTTCTTTATCCCTGCCTTCTTCTAGACCCAATAAAGTACCAAGGTCTAGGTCGTTTGACCTTTAGTGGACTGCTCAATGCCTTGGATGGTGTGGCTTCTACGGAGGCACGCATTGTATTCATGACCACCAACCACATTGACAGGTAAGAAGGGAGCAGTGAGGTACACCAAGACTGTGAAAGGCAAGACTGCAGTCCCTCAGTGCCATAGGAGGATCAGGAGGGTCACAGGGACTGTCATCTTTTTTGGATGCCAGCAGTACTGATGCTTGTGACTCTGCTTTCCTTGCTTTCTCCTCTTAGGCTGGACACTGCCCTGGTACGCCCTGGGCGAGTTGACCTCAAGGAGTACGTGGGCTATTGCTCACGTTGGCAGCTGACCCAGATGTTCCAGAGGTTTTACCCTGGGCAGGCACCTTCCTTGGCTGAGTCCTTTGCAGAACATGTCCTTCGAACTACAACCCAGATCAGTCCTGCCCAGGTACAGGGCTACTTCATGTTGTATAAAAATGACCCTGTAGGGGCAGTTCACAATGTTGAGTCTCTGAGGAGGTGACCAACCAGGCTATGCCTCTAGGAGATCAATAAACACCTGCCACACGGCTCTGGTCCGAGCTCCCTTCTTCCCTCACTGTATTGGTACTTGAGTAAAAAGCAGGTGCTGTGATTGCAGATACCTACAGGGGCCAGACAACAACATAAACAAGCGGGGGCACAGCTGAAGATAAAAGAGCTGCTATAACAAACAGGGAAGTACGTTCTTCCACCTAAACGCATTCAAATGAAACATACAAATGTGTGAGTGATATACAGTGGGTTATGTGGCAGAGTGGTTTGAGTATTCTGCTCAAATGTTGACATCCCACTAGCATTCCCTAAAACTCAATATACTAGCTTACACTAGCTTAGGTGTCATACCCCTCTTCAGCTAGACCTTGATCCCTTGGGAAAACAGACTTCAGAGCAAAGTTTGGGGCAGCTCTACCCCACCCCAGTCTTGCTGGCAATTTAGAGATGACCATCCCTTACAAGCTGGGCACTGTTGAGCAAAAAAAAAAAAAAAAAAAAGCTATACAGGGCCAAATCTCTTTATTGTCCCCCCACCCCCAATTCCCTGTCCCCCCCACAGTACTGCTAGGAACCATCCTCGGGTTCCAGGCCAAGGGGCTCTCTCCAAGTACCAGGCCGGTAGGCTCCCCGACCACGAGGCAGGCGGGGGTAGGAAGAACCTGGTGTCCGACCTTTGGAGCGCTCCCAGCGAGCACAGTCCCGAGTCCTGCGAGGTGGGGGGCCTTGCCAGTTGTCAGGCCCCTTCTCTTGGGGAGGACCTTCAACTCCTTGACTCTGGGGTTCTGGCTTTAGGTCCAGGTGCTCCTTGAGGGGCCCCTCAGGAGGTGGCAGTTCCTGGATGTCATTGGTACCTCTGGGGGCGTAGCACTCTCCTCCCTTCAGGCGCCTCCTTTCCAGCTGTCGCCAGGGGCCTCGACTAGCCCGAGGGGGATCTGGCATAGCTTTCTGGGTCTCACCCAACCTCTGCTGATTCAGTCCAGCCCCTGGAATCTTCACACATGAATGCTGGGTGGCCACAGGCAGAGGAGTTGACAGGGTGGGTTGGGCAGTTGATGAGGTGGACAGCTCTGCAGCAAGGGCAATGGGTGGGTTGGATCCCCTGGAGACTATGGTTGACTCAGGTTCCAAAGAGGCAGGAGGCTAGAACAAAGTGAGGAGATGCAGCAAGGGAGAGTTAGGTCCCTCAAAGGAGGGAATTGCAGAGCTATCTCCCGCTATCTGATCTGACCACCATCAGCCTATAGCCTTCCTAGGGCTTTGGCAGAGGCGGGTTTGTAGGAAGGTTGGTGATGTGTGGAAGAAATGGGAAACCCTTCCCTCACCTGCTGGAGACTGATGAAATAACGGTTACGCTCAGCCTCAAGGTCAATGATGCCCCCTCGCTCCTGCTGCCTCTGGTAGAGCTGCTTGCGCTGTTCTTGCTGGCGCAAGCTTTCTGCATTGGGCTGGTACAACTCCTGGGGAGAAGGAAGAATGGTAGGGAGGCAAGAATAAAAATAGGAGGAGGAGGCAGGCTTGAACCCCTATTCTGCCAGGACTGCCTCAGGAGATCTGCATGAGGTGCTGGGACTTGCCACACAGGTTTGGGCTCCCGGTCCTAAGCCTTAAGCTTACAGTGGTACCACGGCTTTGCAGAGAGGTCCTGGGCAGGTCAAGCCCAATTCTACAGATCCCATTTGAGACTGGCAAGATGCTGTTCCTTCTTCCTTAGAGAATGCATTTATTCCCGGCTCAGATTAGGAGTCCTCTTACCATGGCCTGTTGGGGTTCAGGGGCTGCTTCCAGAGTGGCAAGATCATAGACAAGGGGCTCTCTGCACACTGGACACTGCACACCGACTGCCTCCTGAATAAAAAGAAGAAATCACACCTCTGCTTTACAGCCCAAGGTGCTCCCAGCTGCCCAATCCAGTCAGTCAGCCTTATCTGCAAAGTGTTGGGACTGAAGGGCACAAGCATACCTGTTCAGCAATGAAGTGGGACAGAGAGCAGAAGTTGTCTAACTAGAAGTCTAGGAACTCCCTGAAACTGCATGCAAAAAGTATATAAGAACGTACTTTTTTCTGGATCTTTCATTAATCTCAAGGGTATCTAAGACCCTAGAAAAGACCAAGATCCACTGGAGTGGAAAGATGGAAAAGGCTGACCAACCAAGGGTAAGCAGGGGCTGGTAGGGTCTACCTGTTTGGCTGCAGCATGCTGCCGTTCCTGTTCCTGCTCCTGTCCTTGAGCCTTGAGCTCTTGCTCCATGTGCTGGATGTACCGAGCAAGGCAGTGGCAGTGGAAGTAGTGGTAACAAGGTGTTTTGGTAAAGGCCTCCTTCTCCTGAAGGGAGGACAGATACAGGGCACTGCGCCTGAGCTCTCTCACTAGCTCTCCACTGCCTGTCCCAAACAGATTCCCCAGTCTTGAGAGCAACCCACCTGGAAACCATACAGGCAGATGACACACTGGCCATGGGGAACATTGTTATCTGTGAGAATTTCCTTCCCTTTCTAAAAGAGAAGAGAAGACACTGCTCAAATAGGGAGGCAGGGGCAAGGATTGTGAACAAAGCCTGTTCTCCACTCCCGGGAGTGACTGGCTGGACTCTTTTGACGCCTACCATGCCAATGTGTTTACCCCCATTTATGCCTTTATCTTGGTAAAGCTCCTTCTTGGAATCAATGTTTCTCCACATCTCCAACCCTCCCCCAAATTTAACAATTTTCTCTATTAAGTCACTTTAAATATATCTTGATGATGAAAAGAAATGTACTCTGGGGAGAAAAAAAGTTCAGTTAAAACTCCCATCTTCTGGGCGGCCTTTCTTGATTAACCTCCCGTGGCTGTCACACCCACATAGGGTAATTGGTTTGTTCTGGAGCTGGCTTTCAGAATAAAGTCAAGGCATGAACCCAGATAGGCAAACAATTCAAAAGGCATCAGATTGGGGTATGCAATGTACGTTTGCAGTGTTATTTGAATAACTAATACTCTGGAATTCCATGGTTCAAAGCTGCTATGTGGAGGCCTCACTCAGGAGTGCTAAATGCCCACCCTCTCTGACTCCAGGCCATCTGTCTTTATTCAATTCTGAATGATTTTCTTAAAAATCCAAAAGGTTATATTTAGTTGTGTGTTTTTACTATCAACCAACAAAAGTTATTTGTGTATATTAATTTGCAATTCTAGGTATTGCTTGGTATGAGTTGTTTCCTTAAACAAAAAGGAACCTTCTCTGAGTAAAGGAACCATGACTTTTTCTACTCAGCCCTGATGGCAGACTAGTCTACGAATGTCATTTATGGCTGACTAAGACTCCCCTAGGCAAGCACTTCATCTCTTGCCACTTTCAGTTGCCAGTGTAAAGAGAACAGAAAATGCACTGAAACTGAAGAAAAATGCAAATTAAAGAGGAAAAGTAATTTTCTCTCAAGATGTTGGAATAGGCAACTTGGGGAAGCTACAGAACTATCTTTTTTGGGAGATTTCTTGAAACCTGGATTAATTTAGGTCTTGCCTAAACAATACTAGCTGAAATGACTATATAGTTAAGATTCTAGGCCCATGGCTTCCCTTCAGAGAAACTACTTGGAGGGAAGGACATTTCCCTAGGCTAGTGTAACTCTTACCTCGATGAGTTCATAGAGCATGGCAGTGCCCAGCCCGGCCTTCGCCACATGGCTCAGAGCCTGTGCGATCCTGAAGGAAAGAGGACAAACCAAACATTAAACATTAGGCCTTTCCCCTTCCCTCACCAGACAGAGTTGTTACCCCAAGTTTTCCCTACTCTGACCAGCTCAACTTACACATGGATCTGTTCATCTGAGAGTCCTCGGGGATTACGGATAGAGATCTGTGGCACCTCATTGGGATACTAATGGGGAAAGATAACAAGTTATTGCTGAAGCGCGCCACCTTAGTGTCTCTCCTTTTCCTCCCTTTGCTGCTACAGAGTAGGGGTCTCACCTGTGTTGGAACCTGAAGCACCAGAGTGAAGCAGACATACTGGGAGTCCTGGTCCTCTGCAGTGGCAGGGTGCAGGGTGATAAAGATCTCCCAAGGTGAAGACCTGTAGATGAAGTGGAGACCTGGGAGGTGACCAGGCAGGGACTCTAGGGCTGGGGAGGATGTGGGTGATTCAGTAAAAGGGGCAGAGGAAGTGAGCACTGGACTCATTTTTAGGAAAATTAAAGGAACAGCCTTTTTCTACATGAGAAACATTTCTGAATCAAGGCTAACAGTGCCTCAAGACCATATTCTCTGAATGGAATCCTCTCAATACAAAGAGGACTCCTGCCCACCCCTAGTTGAATACATACCTGCCATTTCCTTTAACCACCTGTAGTTCATCCAGATAGATAGACTCTAAAACTTCAACTTCAGAGGGAAGGACCCTAGAGAGAGGGGGGGGGGGGAGAAGAAGATTGGCTTAACACTATAGCTCTCCCTGTTGAAACCTGCTAAGGCCAATGAAGTCTGGCTTTGCAGAAAAATGGCAAAACTCCTTAAAAATGAAGGAAATGTACTCTCTTAAGTAATCAAGGGACAAGGTAGGAAGCATGGGAATCAGAATTTTCTGCCAACAGATGAGGCAGAAAGGTGAAATGACTCAAATCTCAAGCCTCAAAGAGGACAAAATGGACCAAAGCCAGGTTTTCTGACTCCCCATTTAAGTTTCATTCCACTGTTGGTTGTCCCTTAGTGGCCGTCTTCCTGACCTAGAAATATGATGCCATTCATCAGCATCAAAGTTACCAATACTACTCCTGGGAACCAGACAGTACCCAGGCTATTCTATTCACACTGCCAACACCAGAATCACACTAAGCCTGCTCAAAGGAGAACAGAACTGCTCAAACTGAACAGAACAGCAGGTCCAGGTGGTATAAAGGATGTGCTGTATTGGAAGAGTCATCGATTAGCCTAGAAGTTAGCGATAGGTACCAATCACTTATCAGTTAAATGATCTGGATAGTTATTTATCTCTGTAAGCCTGAGTTACTCTGTCTACCTCATATGGATAATACCACCTACTCTTTAGGGTTAGTTTTAGGATTAAAGGTGATGTGTATGTAAAGTATCTAACAGTATCAGGGCCATAGAGTCTATGTTCTCTTTTTCCCTGTTTGTACATAACCTTTCCCTTTAAAAGGAAAGAGGGAAGGATGTTAAGAGTCCTCTGTATATATTTACCACACCGACTGTAAATAAAAGGACAGGCATGCTTAATCTCAGAAACTACAGTTATGTAACAACATGAAGATAAGTGGTTGGTTTAAGTCACCAGCTCTACCCAGGTGATACATGAAAATATGCATGCTTTGTTTGCTTTCCAACAGTTACACTGTTTCTCAGGGCTGCTTTAGTAAGGCCTATGTATTAGTGGTCCTCCAAGCTTTTTTTTTTTTTTCCTTCAGTCTTAAGCAGAAACCCCAAAATATAAAATAGGTAGCAGTAGAGTAGTTCTGGTTGACATGAGAATGGGAGTCTCAGAGCATGACAGGCTAGCTGCGGCAGCCATTGCTGCCCTCTCCATGGCTCAAGCAGTCTCCTCAGAGCCTTAAAGTTCCCCTGAACAATTTGAAAACAACTAGCCTTGATGATCGCAATAAAGGCCAGCACTAGCTGGGCTCCCTGAACCAATGAAACACTGAACTTTGTAGCCTCATTTAGGATGCCCTTCAATACTTCACCCACCCTAGCTTTAACTTGGGCCCTGGATGAGAGGTATGGGGCAGGACTGTAATATGCCCTAGTACTAAGATTTGTAGTCAGAAAGACCTGGATTCCTATTATAAATATGTATATTTTGGCAAATCACTTTACCTCTTGGGGCCTCATCTAATCTCCTCAGCTGTTTACACCTCAGAGTTATTAATGAAAGGGAGGCGTATATATGTTACAAACCCATCCTAGTTCTGTCAACTATTCTATGAAGTAAAGGCCACACGCTCTTCATTTCACAGCTAAACATACTGACTCACAGAAGCTAGGTGGCCTGGTCAGCATCACAAAGCTAATAAAAAGTGGAGTGAATCCACGTTTATTTTGTTTCCAAATCTCAGAGTCCTTCCAAGTTCTGGTCTCTTGTTAAGAATGCTTGAGAAAAGGATTAGGAGAGCTTTTTGTGAGGTGTAAAGATTTATTCAGACAATAGTACTCATTAGTGCTGTCGGGGAGGGAGAGGTTAAGGGAGGTCTCGGCGGATATAGGCTGATCCAAAGGGCAAGGGAGATGAGAGCTGTAGGATATTGGCTCCGGGAGGTAAAAAGGAGGTGGGAAGGTCTGATGAGCAGGCATCCCACGGGCCCCTGGGCAAATGCGCTTCAGAAGGATGGACAGAATGGAGCCAGATGAGAGGGAATCGAATAAGATGAGGCCCGGCCCAGACCCAGTCTCCTCTCACTAAGACCAGCGCCCTCCACCCACCAGCTCCACAGTCCAGACACTCTTAGGGAAAGAAGTCAAAGTTTCTGCTATCCCTCATCCCTCGCTCTACCCCAGAAGCCCGTCGTTCGGAGCCCCCACGGCCACCGCTAGAACCCCGGGCTGGAGCCAGGCAGTTAGCAAAGGCCCAAGCCCCCAAAGTTACCAGTCCTCCTCCCCGGCAGCCGCCGACGCTGACACCGCCATATTTTCCCCGGCTCGCAGCCGGAACCGGAAATGCTCTTGGGGAGCTCTGGAGGCGGAAAGCTAAAGCGGGGCGTGGGGGGGTGGAGACCAGACGACAGGGCGGCTAGAGGCCGTTTCTAGGCAACTGCAGACTCCGGGTCCTTAGTGGGGCCTGAGGACCAAGAGACGGTTCGAAAGTGCCCTAGGAAGTGCCTATGGGCAGGCCATGGTCTTTCCTACATCGCTGGACGCCTTGTCTTCCGAGCCACTGTCTATTTCTAGTAAATAAAATTGTCAAAAATGAAAGTCTAAAGAGACCGGCAGTGAGGGTGGAGAAGAATTATAAATCAGGCAAAGTATGTAGGCAGCTAGAAGGGGCGGGGCTGAAGGCTAGAGCCGGCGTCCCTCGGCCTGAGGAGCGTGAAGCTCCTAGGCTGGGGGTGAGAAGGGGGCTTCGGCTGTGACGCGCCTGGGCAGGGCATTTGGACTGGAGTGCTGAGGTGTTTGGGAATGGCCTGGAACTTAGAGGAGGTTGGGTGGGCGAATCTGGGTCTAGTGGGGAGAGGTCGAGTGGGGAGGGTCTAGTGGCGAGGCAGGGTCGAGTGGGGAGGGGTCAGGAACTCGAGGCTGGGTGGAAGCGGGGAGACATCGGGTAGGTCAGGATGGGTGGAAGGGATCGGGGTCGAGTGGTGGGTGTGGCTGGTTCAAGTGGTAGGGGTGTGGTGGTCGCGAGAATAGGTTGGGAGACCCAAGGAGTTCGAAAAAGTAGAGATGTAGGAGATGCCCGGTGTGTCTTAAGACCTTCTCTTTCGTCTTTCTGTCCACTCCACCCTCCCATATTTTTGAGGTCTGGATTATTGTGGAAGAGAGGAAAAGGCTGGGCAGCTGACGTTAACCCTTCTCTCATACTCCACCTAGGCTTCCCAGATGTGTGGAACTGCCCCTACAGCTGTAGCTCTTTACCACCATCTCTACCTCCTTCCTTTTGAGGGATCCTGAAACCTTATCATGGAAAAGTACCACGTGTTGGAAATGATTGGCGAAGGTTCTTTTGGGAGAGTGTACAAGGGTCGAAGAAAATACAGTGCTCAGGTGGTGAACAAAGAGGGATATCTTTTGGGTGGGATTCTGTACCCCTGACTCCAAGAGAGTGAAGATTAGTGCAAAAAGGGACCAGAAGAGAAGCATCCATACTGACCCATATTCCTAAGGCATTGACTCCTTATGGGGTATAGGCTCTAGAGTTAGATTGCCTGGGTTCAAATCCCAGCATGACTTTCTATGCACAAGTTACTTAACCCCTCTGTTTCTTCACTTATAAAATGACCATAAGAATGGTATCTAATTGATGGGGTTTGGAGATTAAATGTCATACTAAAACTAAATCACTCATTACAGTACCTGGCATCTAGTAAACAACAAATGAATATTAGTTGTTATTATTAATCTCTATCATACCATGCAGGAAGAGATAAACCATGCAAACTTTTCTTCCCTCATCTTTGTCCTTCCTTTTCTCCTAAATCGCATGAATCTTGAGTCCTTTGCCCAGATCAGAACACCTCTCCCAGAATCCACCTTTTTCCTAGGTTTGTCTTAAAGAAACCAAAGGGATCTGCCTAACAGAGGCTGTTTCCTCCTGGGGTGGGGGTGGAGGAAGACTGGGTAAGGCTAGGGGATCATGGGGAAAGTGGAGATGGGAAACCAGCAGGTATAATGAAAGTTGCCCAAACAGCCTATAGGCTGAGTTCTGGAGCTCTAAGGTTAATGCTGAAGAGCTGGCCTTTTTCAATAGTGTGGTTAGACCTTGACCCTTCACCTTACCACCTACAGGTGGTGGCTCTGAAGTTCATTCCAAAACTGGGGCGCTCAGAGAAGGAGCTGAGGAACCTGCAACGAGAGATTGAAATCATGCGGGGTCTACGGCATCCTAACATTGTGCACATGCTTGACAGCTTTGAGACTGACAAAGAGGTGTGCTTTGACAGTTTTGGGTCACCTCTTCCCAGCTCAAGAGAACCGGGAATTTCCCAGCCTCAGAATGCATGAATCTGGAGCCATCAGCACCATTGCCTTCTCCTTGCAGGTGGTGGTGGTGACAGACTATGCTGAGGGAGAGCTCTTTCAGATTCTGGAAGATGACGGGAAACTTCCTGAAGACCAGGTATGCTTCTTGACTCAAACTTCTCTCTGCCCCTGGCCTCTCTCCAGGCTAAAGACTGGTAGCAAAAGCTGAGGGCACTTGAGGTCTTTGTTTTGAATACTCTTGAGAAGAACACAAGAATCTAGTTGTATAAAAAGTATGTGAACACTGGAGCCAAAATGTCTGGGTTCAAAGCCTGGCTCTGCCACTTCTTGGACAAATTAATCTCTTTGTTCCTCAATTTTCTCATTTGCAGAATGGTGATAATAATAGTGTCTACCTCAGAAGGCTATTGTAAGATTAATGTGTTATTTCAGGTAAAGTGTTTAAGAGAATGTCAGACACATAATATTCAACATAGCTAACAATTGATGTTGTCCTCCTTAGCTAGCTAACAATGTTGCCATCGTTATTTGGTAACTTTAGGAAGAAGGGCCAGTGTGAATGGTGCCTTAGCGGACAGTAAAGAACAAGGGTTGTGGTCAGACAGGATATAGTGGTTGACGGTGAATGGGATTTGGTTGAACACATTCTCCAACTGTAGTCAATCTGAGGATTTCTCTACACTCTGGCAAGTAGGTGCCCCTCAGTATACAACACTATTTCCTTCTGAGCACTCATCATCATTTGTAATTGTCTTGTTGATTCTTTTGTTTACCTGTTTGTCTGACTCTTTCTCTTTTCTTATTTCGTAACAACTAATATGTATTGAATGCTTACCAAGTGCCGGGCATCATTCCCAGCATTACTTTACTTGACACGCATGAACTCATTTAACCCTCACAGTAATCTCATGAGATGGGTGGTATCGTTATTGACACTGTATAGATGATGAATTTGAGAGGCACAAAATAATTTGCAGTGATCATGCAGTTTGTAAGTGACATTCAATACATTTGCCTTGAGTGAATGAATGAACAATTGAAATAATGAATGAACAAGGGGAGGAAGAACTAAGGAATGTACAATGTGCAGCTCTGGGAGGAAGGGAAGGAGGAAAAGATCACGTGAGCAGTCAAATTAGGGAGGAGTCTTTGGGCTGGCCAGCAGGCTCCTTCCTCCTGCCTTTCTTCTTCGTTTCTGACTGCTGGCTCCTAGGTCCAGGCCATTGCTGCCCAGTTGGTGTCAGCCCTATACTATCTGCACTCCCATCGCATCCTGCACCGAGACATGAAGCCTCAGAACATCCTCCTTGCCAAGGGTGGTGGCATCAAGCTCTGTGACTTTGGGTAAGAATTCTAAGCTTCCATCTGTGCTTCCAGTTCTGCAGGGAGCCTTAGACCATGTGCTTGACTTAGTTGGGCCTCCTTTTAGAACCTGAGCTAGAGACTGGTATTCCTGCTGGGTCTTTTGGAACCTAATCTGCTCAGTTTGGGACTATTTCACACAATGATAGGTGGTTGGTGAACAGATCTAGTTTTTTTGTTTGTTTGTTTTTTTAGGAGGTACTGGGAATTGAACCTAGGACTTTGTACATGGGAAGCAGGTGCTCAATACTGAGTTATATTTACTCCACAATGAAAGTTGTTTTTTTTTGTTTGTTTTGTTTTTAGGAGGTACCAGGAATCAAACTACATGGGAAATAGGCGCTCAATCACTTGAGCTACATCCCCTCCCCCAGGTCTAGTTTTTATTGAATATCTTCCCCTTTCCATTTCCATCCCATCATCTTTAGATTTGCCCGGGCTATGAGCACCAACACGATGGTTCTGACCTCCATCAAAGGCACACCACTCTATATGTCTCCAGAGCTGGTGGAGGAACGACCATACGATCACACAGCAGACCTCTGGTCTGTGGGCTGCATACTGTATGAGCTGGCTGTAGGTACCCCTCCGTTCTATACCACGAGCATCTTTCAGTTGGTCAGCCTCATTCTCAAGGACCCTGTGCGCTGGCCTTCCACGATTAGCCCCTGCTTCAAGGTAATGAATATAGAAAGGGAGATTGTTTTTGCATCAGAAATCTGTCTCCCTCTGCCCCTGTTCCCTTTTCCAATTTTCTTTTTCTAAAGCAGGGGCAGGACTTTGCAATTACTCAATTACTGCAGGAGCTGGGCCAAACAGCCTTGCTTTTCTGCATAGAGGCTTGTTCTGGGAGGGTGTTCTAAGGTCTCCCACATTTTTACACAATGGCCTGTGCATGTCAGTGTGCTCTAAACTGTAAATGCCTCAGATAAACCCTAATCAGAGGGAGGGAAAAGTAAGCAGTCTGAGAATCCTTTGTGTGTTTGCTTTCTACAGATGATTATGAAGGTGATATTCCTCTCTTTCTCCTAGTTTTTTCTCCCTTCCTTATAAAGCTGATGGTGTTGAGATTTGTATTTTTACTTCTGGGGTTCCAAGATGTCCATGGACAGGAATTAGGGTTCCCCAAGAGGTGAGACAGTAAATTCTGTCCATGATTTCAGCCAGGAAAATAAGGCCTAAGGAAAGTGATAGAGAAGATGTTATCAAAACCAGCTAGTCTCGTGTAAGAATAAACTCAGGAGTCTTGGTTGGCCAGTTCTGCTGATGAGTTAGCAAGAGCCTGTAGGAAGTGAAGAAAGGACTGATGGTATATTTTCTCTCTCCATAGAACTTCCTGCAGGGTCTGCTCACCAAGGATCCCCGGCAGCGGCTGTCCTGGCCTGACCTCTTATATCATCCCTTCATTGCTGGTCGTGTCACCAGTGAGTCATCGAATTACCAGAACTTTTATACTTTCCCAATACTCTTCCCTAGTTTATCCCCTCCAACTCCTGTACCTATCACCTCTTCCTTCCTCCACCAGCTTGAACTCTCTTCCTAGCCCATTGCCTAACTTTGCCACTTCCCTTGCAACCACCCTCCCACTTTGTCTCTTTGCTAAAATGATCTTCCACAGAAGCCTGGAGACAACTGAAGTTGTCCCTGGCCAAGTGGACATGCTGACTGTAGCCCCAGTATGATCATATCTTCCTCCTCTTCACTCCCTGTAGTAATAACCGAACCAGCAGCCCCAGATTTGGGCACCCCATTTACCAGTCGCCTACCCCCAGAACTTCAGGTCCTAAAGGACGAACAGGCCCATCGGCTGGCCCCCAAGGGCAGTCAGTCTCGCATCTTGCATCAGGTCCACAAGCGCATGGCAGAGGAGGCCAAGCAGAAGGTATGTGGAACAGAAGGGACTGACAGAGATGTGACCAGGCTAGTCGCTGGGGTAGTTGGAGAAGAGGGGTGACTCTCTAGGTCTCCCACCTACCTCCCATAGAATCAACAGAACATGGAACCTACCCTTGACCAAAAGGATGCGACCAGCAAGTTGGCTTCAGGCACAGCCTCACCACCCAGGCTAAGGGCCACCCTTCAGGAACCAGGCCAAGAGGCTGGAATCTTGGCCTCAGAAATGAAGAACAACTGGGCTGAGTGTGGGGCTGGGGAGGCCCCACCTGCACCTCGGTGAGGAGGGTATCTAGGGACTTTTAGGGTAAAGAATCTTGCATGTGTTTGGCTCTACCTAAAGCAAATACAACATGGCCCCTGTTATAGCCACTGCCTAAATATGGGCAGGGCCCTGGGTATCTGGGGTCCTGGGTTCTTGGGTTCTAATTCCACACATATTCCTGATTCAGGAAACTTGGTAACTTGCCCTTCTCTCTGTCTCAGTTTTATATTAACTGAAAGGGAAAGGATTGTCTCTATCTAAAAGGAAAGGTTGCATGAGTTGAGAGCCACAGGTGAAAACTTCTAAAGAAGACGAGAATAAGATTCAGAGTGGGAGGGTGTCAGGTATTTGTTTATAATGGTCAACATGTCCTGTCCTGGCTCCCCTCAAGAAAGCAGTCTCCTCTATTCAATCCTAAATGACTTGTTCCTCATTTCTGTCCTGCACCTAGAGGGAGGGACAAGTTCATGAACCAAAAGCCTCACAGGTCTGGAAATCTCCCTACTCCCTAACTTCCTCTGGCAGGGAACACCGGATCATCCAGGATTGTGAACGAACATTCCCACAACTGAGGCCAGATGTGGTGGGCCAGGGAAGCACTGATGCAGTGGACCTAGAAAACGAGGTGAGCCCAAGGGCCTCTTCTTGGCCTTGTCCCTGCCAAAGAACTTTGGGTCTGGGTAGTTGTTTTTCTAGAACAGTGATTCTCAACTGTCCAAGTAAGAGCTCCCCCCCTTCCACATTAAAAATTGCTTTCTTATTTGCAGCTTTTAATTGCACAGTAACTGAACATGTACTTATCAAGAATTGGAACAGATAGGTAAAAAAGAAAACCCCTCTTGAGCCTTATCTCCATCCCGAGGTGACCACTCCTAACACTTTAGTCTGTCTCCTTCCAAACTTTCTGTTCTTATTTTTGAGACCTTTCTCTGTCACATCATGTAGTTCTACCTCAATCTTGTGTTTTTAAGGGCTTTACCTTTTTATTTTGAAATGTCAAACTTATAGAGAAATTATAAGAATACTACATAGAATTCTTTTTTTTTTTTTTTTTTTTTAAGATTTTATTTATTTATTTATCCCCTCTTGCTGCTTGTGCTCGCCGTGTCCATTTGCTGTGCATTTCTCTGTGTCTACTTGTCTCCCTTTGTTGCGTCATCTTGCTGCGTCAGCTCACCACGCTGCACGGGCTGGCTTGCCTTCACCAGGAGGCCCCGGGAATCGAACCCGGGGCCTCACATATGGTAAACGGGAGCCCTATCGATTGAGCCACATCCGCTTCCCTACATAGAATTCTTGTATACCCCTTTACCTAGATTCATCAACTGTTAGATTTGTTACATTTGCTTTTTCATTCTCTCTCTATAAACATATGGACGTTTCATCTTTCTGAACCATTTCAGGGAAATTGCAGGCATGACCTTTTACCCCTAAACACTTAAGTGTTTATTTCCTAAAAATAAGGTCATTCACTTGTACAACCACAGTAGTTATTAAAAAATCAGAAATTAAACATGGATATAATGCTGTTACCTAATCTATAGTCCATATTCAAATTTTGCCAGTTGCTCCAGTAATATTTTTTATAGCAAAAAAATTAAAAGTTAAAAAAATTTTTTTTTGAAAAACTCATGATCCAGGAGCCAATCTGGTATCATACCTTGTGTTTAGTTGTTAAACCTCATTGTTCTCCTTTAGTCTGGAATAGTTCCTAGCCTTTATCTTTCATGACTGACAATTTTGAGGAGCACAGGCCAGTTATCTTATAGAATGTTCCTCAAATTGACATTTATTTTCTCATGATTATATTCAGGTTATGTAGTTTTAGCAGAGATACTATGTAAGTGATGCATTCTCAGTACCAGTTTTTAAATAACTTCATAGAGTTTCCTAATATGGAGGTGCTATGATTTAGTATTCCTTGACTGATTGGCTTTATGATATTTATAATTTTTTTTTTTATTTTAAATTATAAACCATGCTGCAATGTGGACATCTTTCTATTAAATCTTTGTGAATATACTATTGTTCTCCAAGAGACTTTTTCCAGGGCCTTTCCATACTGCCATCTGTACTTTTTTTTTTTAAAACTAGTAGTTGAAAAAATATATCTGTGCCAAAGGAGTCTTTGATTGTTGCAGTTATTTCTTGGTTCCCTACAGTTTATAACCCCAGGTTGAGAGTTCCTACCCTTAAACTTTACACCCTTATGCCTCAGGACCCAGACAGTGACGATGAGTGGCAATACCTGCTGGACACCATTGAGCCTGTGCCCATTCAACTGAAGGCCCCTCTCACCCTGCTGTGTAACCCTGACTTCTGCCAGCGCATCCAGAGTCAGCTGCAAGAGGTTGGAGGGCAGGTAACAGGAAGAAGGACTCTGTGAATGGGATTTGAGACAATTTTCACAGATGAGATATTAAAAGCGTTGACTGACATAATGAGAAAGAGAAAGTTTTTCCCTTTTCAATTCTCTTTCAGTTCATCTGCTTAGTTAAGGGGGTTGGCTAATCCCTTTTACTAGAACAGAAAGAGCAGGCCTCAGGTTTCTCTTTCTGAAAGGAAAAATGTCCATCTAGAGCAGGGGATGGCAAACTTTTTCCTTGCAGGCTAAGAAGCAAAAATGGAGAATATTATGTAAGTGCTTATAAAACGAGGGAAAACAAATTTCCACAACTTCTTTATTGATGAAATTAGAAAAATAATTAAATCAATTGAGTATACATTTTTTTTGTAATACAGGTCTACTAATGGGAAGAATGAAGTTTTTTTTAGGTGGATAACGTTGCACTTAATTGGGGACCAAAATTAGCGTTCCCTTCTATAAAGCCTTCCCTTACTTATCATGGAACACAACAATTTCAACAATGGGAACTTGACAGAATAAGTTACTTGTTTCTCTCTCTCTTTTTTAAAGTTTTTAAAGTTATGGTATAATTTATGTACCATAAAATTTACCTATTTTCAACATACAAGTCAATGCTTTTTAGTAAAATCAAGTTTGATTTACTAAGCTGTGAAACTATCACCATAATCCAGTTTTAGAATATTTTCATCACCCCAGTAAGTTCCTTCATACCCATCACCATTCCCACCCACGGCCCCAGCCAGCCACTAATCTATTCTCCCTTTTCTGAACATTTCATATAAGTGGAATCATACAACATCTGGTCTTTTGTGTCTGGCTTCTTTCACCTAACATAATGTTTTTGAGGTTCATCCTTGCTGTGGTATGTATCAGTACTTCATACCTTTTTATTGCTGAGTAGTATTCCATTGTATGGATATACCACATTTGTTTATCCATTCATCAGTTGATGGACATTTGGGTTGTTTCTGCTTTTTGGCTTTTATGAATAATGCTATTGTGGACATTCACATGCAAAGTTCTGTGTGAACAAATGTTTTCATTTCTCTTGAGTACATACCTAGGAGTGGAATTGCTGGATCATATAGTAGATTTATGTTTAACATTTTAAGAAACTTCCAAACTGTTTTTCAAAGTGACTATACCATTTCACATTTCCACTGTTTCTCCAAATCCTTGCCAACATTTGTTATTGTAGGTCTTTTGATTATAGCCATTCTAGTGGGTGTGAAATAGTATCTCTCTTATTTGTTTGTTTTTTATTAGAGCAGTTGTGAGCCTACAAAACAATCATATATAACATGCAGAACCCCTCCACCAGCACTTTGCATTGTTGTGGAATATTTGTTACAGATTATGAGAGAATATCATCAAAATACTACTACTAAATATGGTCCATAGCTTACATTTAGTATATTTTTTCCACCCATACCCCCATTATTATTATTATTATTAAAAAAAAAAAAATTTATTGAAGTATATCATTCATACATGAATATACATAAACAATAAGTGTTCAGTAAATATTGTGAACTTACAAAACAAACATGCATAACATCATACAGGGCTCCCACATATCACCCCACCACAAATACTTTGCATTGTTGTGAAACATTTGTTAACAAATTATGAAAGAGCATCATCAAAGTATTACTACTAACTATAGTCCATATCTTACTCCCCTATACATTTTTTTAAGGATTTATTCGTTTATTTATTTACTTTTATCCATTTTTAGCTCTCTTCCCCACCCCTCTGTTTTTGCTGGTTTTGTATCCATTCGCTAGGCAACTCTCTGTGTCTGTTTCCTGCCCTATCTTCTCATCCTTCTCCTCCTGTCTTCACTGGGATTTGATCCTTGGAACCCATGATGTGGGAGAGAGGCATCCTACTGCCTGTGCCACCTTAGTTCCTGGTTTTTCAGTGCTTCTCGTCCTGGCTCTTCCTTGTTCACTCTCCTGTTACATCATCATCTTGCTGCGTGGCTTGCAGGGCCTGACAGCATACCCGTGCATGGGGCTTGACAGCTCACCCACTCGTGGGGCCTGGGGGCTCACCTGCACACAGGGCCTGGCAGTGCACCCATGCATGGGGCCTGGGGGGCTCACCCGCTTGTGGGGCCTGACGGCGTACCCACACACGGGGCCTGGTGGCCCATGCACTTTCTATATTTTTCTTTTTTTAATTTTTACCGGGAGGTCCCAGAGATCGAACCCAGGTCCCTCCATATGGGAGACGGATGCCCAACCATTTGAGCCACATCCATCCCCCTACTATATCCCAAGGTTGACCAAAGATACCTAGAGTTACAGTCTTTCCCATACAGGATGGTCATATAATAAATCAGGCTTAGTTTATCACCAGCATTCTAAAAACCAGACCTAGGGAGAAAAACTAGGTCTGGGAACACATGCATGGTTTCTAATATAGCGAATGTTTAGTCTACCCTGATTATCACAAAATCAGGACAGTGAGAATATTCACAGCACACCCCCATTATTAACACCATGTATTAGTATTGTACATTTATTATAGTTCATGAGAGAAGCTTTCTTATTTGTACTGGTAACCACATTCCACCATCCTCCACATGGTTACTGTGTTATAAGTTCTATGCCTTGTACACTTCATCCAAAGTGTACACTCAATAGCTCTCAGTTTCATCACAGAGTTGTGCAGTCATCATCTCAATAAATTTTTGAATGTTTTCCTTAGTCCAAAAGAAAAAAATCCATAATCCCCATTACTGACTGACCCTTAGCATGGATATAGTACCTTCATTAACATTGATGCAAGAATATTACAATATTGATGTTAACAATAGTCCATAAGTTACAGTAATTGTATTTTTCCCACAATCACCATATTTTTTACCGCTTTGTAATAGTGACTAGTTCATAGAAGAACATTTTTGTATTTGTACTGTTAACTACAATCCTCATCCACCACCGGGTTCACTTTGTTATTCAGTCCCTAGATTATTCTCTAGTTTTCTTTCAGTTGATGTTTACGTCCCTAGGCTATGTCTTTCAGCCTCAATAACATTTATATACCAGCCGTGTTAGTTATATTCACTATAATGTGTTAATGTCAACTTTATCCATTTCCCCACTTTTGCAGTCAAGTTAATCAAAAGTTAATTTGCATTTCTCTAATGACTAATAATGTTGAACAACTTTTCATGTTCTTTTTAGCCGTTTGCATATCTTCTTTCATGAAATATCAATTCATATATTTTGCTCATTTTTTTTTTGCATTTTATTTATTTATTTATTTATTATTTTTTTTATTATTATGGGTAAAAATAAAAATTCTCACAATACATACAAACATTTGCAAAATGATATATAAATATATATGCATATATGTGTATTTGCTTACAAAAATGTTATTTTTATATATATATATATATATATATATATATATATATATACACATATATTTTAAGAGGTGCTTAGATTACCCAAAATATTACACGGAACCCACTGGGATTCCCATGTTGCCCACCTCCCACACCTCCCACCACATCCCACACAAACATCTCCCACAGTGTGGCCCACCACCCTCAATGAACTTACACATCCTGGAGCCTTGCCACCAACCATAGACCACAGTTCACACTGTAGACCACACTCTCTCCCACTCAGTTCTGAGTGGTGTGTGCTGATTTAAAATGGCCTACATCCATTGCCACAACAGTACTCAGGACAACCTCCAACTCCCAGAGAAGCCCCTGTATTTCAAATGCTCATCCCCTCCCTACCCAAAAAATGTCAAGTGGCCACTGGCTCCACCTCATTGTTATAATTTCTTGCATAGCTATTTGCTCATTTTTTAAATGAGTTTATTTTCTTATTATTGAGTTGTAAAAGTTCTTTGTATATTCTGGATATAAGACCTTTACCAGATATGTAATTTGCAGATATTTTCTCCCAGTCTAGAGTTTTGTCTTTTCAGTCTCTTTTTTATTTATTTATTTTTTATTTTAAAAGATGCTTAGATTACATAAATGTTACACAAAAATTACAGCGATTCCCATGTTCCCCACCTCCCACACATCCCACATAAACATCTTTCATTAGTGTGGCTCATCACCTGCAATGGACTTTTCAGTCTCTTTAGAGAGAGTGTCTTTTGAAGTGCAAAGATTTTGAATTTTGATGATGTCCACTTTACTCCCTTTTTCCCTTTATGGATCATGATTTCAAGGAAAAGAAATCTTTTCCAAACTGAAGGTCTTGAATATTTTATCCTATGGTTTTTTCTAAAAGTTCTATAGTTTTAGCTCCTCTATTTAGGTTCCATCCGCATGGTGTGATGTGGGAGTCCAAGTTCATCTTTTTGCATGTGGGTGTCTAATTGTCCCAGCACTCTTTGTTGTAGACTCTCCTTTCCCCTTTCCTTTTACCTTGTACCCCTCTTTTGACACTTCACCATCCTCATGGTGTTGGCTCACATTTTTATGTGGGGAACCAGGTTAAGAGCCCTGCCTCTAGGGGTGACTCCCTGGGTTTGAATTCCAGCTTTGCTACTCATTAGCTATGTAATTTTCAACTACTTACTTAACCTTTCTAGAAGTTTCAGTTTCCTCATCTATAAAATGGATAACAGTATCTACATCATGGGACTATTGAAAAGATGAAATAAACAAATAAATACAAAGATTTAGAACAGTGAATGACTTACTAGAAAGTACTTATATAAATGTTATTTTTCTTTTAATTTTTTTCCCAGTCACTGAAGAATATAAAATTGTCCCTAGCTTGTCAGCAGGCAGAAATAATTAGTGGTTAAACTTTTTTTTTTTTTTTAAGTGGTAAGCTTGGGAATGGATGTGGCTCAAATGGTTGAGTGCCTGCTTCCCATTTGGGCGGTCCTAGGTTTAGTGCCTGTGCCTCCTAAAAAAAAAACAACAAAAAAACAAGCAAGCAAGCAAACAATAAAACCAACTCAGGGGAGCTGATGTGGCTCGGTGGTTGAGTGCTGACTTCCCACATACGAGGTCCCTGGTTCAGTGCCTGGCCCCAGTACCTCAGAAAGAAAAATAAAGTGGTAGGCTGGATTTGGCCTACAGGCCACAGTTTGTTGACTCTTTATCTAGAGTTACATATATTGCTTTGTCTATCTGATGTAAAATAGCACTGTTTTGTTTCCATTATTTTGTTTGTTTTTTTCCGTGGGGATTGAACCTGGGACCTAGTATGTGGGAATCCTTCACTCAACCACCGAGCCACATCAGCTCACCTGAGTTGGTTTTTTTGTTTTTTTGTTTTTAGGAGGCACTGCAACCAAAGCTGGGACCACCTGTGTGGGAAGCAGGCTCTCAAATGCTTGAGCCACATCTGCTCCGTTTCCGTTGTTTTTAGTTTGTAGACTTTTTTTTTTTTTTAAGGGTAGGACCTTGAGAAGGGCACTGGGTCTGGCAGAGATCCTGAGGGGATGTACACTCCCCATTGGTCACTGTCATTACATTTTTTAAAAAGAGGCACCAGGGATTGAACCCAGGACCTTGTACATGGGAAGCAGGTGCTCAACTACTGAGCTACATCTGCTCCCCTGTCATTACATTTTTAGGTGACCTGACCATATGTAGTTCTCTTCCCTGGCAGAGTTTCCCTGTTCTCCTTTTTCTTGGGGTTTTAGACCATCAACAAAAGAAATGATATTTAGTCTGCTTTGCCAACTCCCTGGGGATACTTGGTATGTGTGACTCTCCTCCTTTTCCCTCTGGTGATAATAACCCCTGTCTCTTCCCTTTATGCCACCCAGATCCTGAAAGGCATCCTAGAGGGTGCTTCCCTCATCCTCCCTGCACTCCGGGTCCTCAGCAGTCTGCTGTCCAGCTGCAGTGACTATGTTCCCTTGTATTCCTTCTGCCGTGAGGCAGGGTTGCCTGGGCTGCTACTCAGCCTCCTCAAGTACAGCCAGGAGAGCAACAGCATCCAGCGGGTGAGTGCCAGGCCAAGACCCTCTAAAGGCTGGCCGAAGTTTCCTCTGGCTTTTTCTCCTTCTGATTGCCATCTCTGTTTGGTCCAGCTGCCTTTTTTTTCCCCTTCCTCCTCTCTCCAGTTAGCAGAACAAGAACTGCAAACTCTAATGCTTTCCAGGGCCAGCAGATAATGTCAGCCAGTGAGGTAGACTATGTGTGTGACTATATGGAGTAGTGGGGAGTATGATAAGCCAAAGTACACATGCCCAGTCTAACTGGGGCAGTCTCTCCCCAGCTCCAGCCATGATTGCCATGTGGGAATGTAGGCCCAGTGTTGTCAGATCTTCCAGTTTTCCAGGAGAAGCTAGAGATCCAAATTTCTATATGCAGTCCCAATTTTGAGAGCACTCTGCTTTGAAATGTTAAATTCTAAACTTTTTTTTTTTCAACCACATAATTTGTAATATATTTCATATTAAAGATGAGCATAGGGACACCTAGAGCGAGAAAGTAAATTATTTGTTGATTAAGGCTAGGTGGGAGGTGGTAGGATAGATAAGTGTTACCTAGATTATAAGTAGTTTCTTTTTTATTTTTTAACAGTTCAATTTTATTGATACATATTAATAAAGCATAAATTCATCAAAAGTATACAATCAATGGTATTTAGTGAATCACATATTTGTGCATTCATTACTTCAGTTATCCTTAGAGCACTTTCATTATTCCAAAAATAATAATAATTGTTAGAGAAAAATGGCGCTCACTGGGATGCAGAGACTGATGATTGCAGGCAGGAATTTTATTGGGAAGCTCTCCCAACTGAGGGGATCTGAAGAATAGACTTCAGCACCCCCGCTGACATGGTAGGGTCTGAAGAGAGACTTCAGCCCACCCATGGAAGGTGATGGATATGAATTTATACATTACATCAAAAGGCAGGGAAACCGAGTACAGCCTGGGGCCAAATGGCCAGGGGGGCATGGGTTAGGAGGTCTTGGAATGTGGGAGGGGTTGGGGAGTGAGTGATGGTTCTTATCTGCTCCATTTTGTTTATTCCTGGGAGGGGATGAGCTGTCCCTAGACTGGCTTGCTCAATAGGTTAGGTGGGTTATGGCTGGAGGCTGCCTTTCCTCAACCTATGCCACAGGGGCATTGATTTAGAGCCCTATTACCCGTCAATCATTGCAAAAATTCTAAACTTTATTGATCTGGTGTTATAGAGCTGGGGATTGAAATTCAGTGATTCACTAATTTAGATAGTCACTAACTTGTAAAGGATCACAGAGGCAGTAAGTAGCAGAGCTGAGATTGAGACTCTGTGTTTGAGGCTAAACCTCTACTTCCCCATGCTGTGTCTTTCTGCAGCTGAGCTGAGAGGGCAGAGCAGCCCTTAGAGAGTCAGAATAAAGAAATGTTTAGTGGGGCCTAGGCTGAAGGTCACGAGTATTAGTTTTGGGTATTTTTAAGGAATTTAGACAAAGAATATGAGCTATTTTGAAAAACAGGACCAGAAAGCCTCCTAAACTCCAAAATGTTATGTAGGCCAAACATGACACATTTTCAGGTTGTTTATACCTCATCAGCTGACACTTTGTTACCCCTGTCTTCTATCTCTGCCCATACTCCCTGTTTTCCCTGCTCCTTTCTATTTGGTCCACCTGACTGGGTCTCTGTACACCTCTTTTTTATTTATTTATTTTTTTTAAGGATTTATTTTATTTATTTTTATTTATTCCCCTCCTTGCTGCTTGTGCTCACTGTGTCTATTTTGCTGTGTGTTTTTCTGTGTCTGCTTGTCTCTCTTTGTTGTGTCATCTTGCTGCGCCAGCCCACCATGCTGCGTGGGCTGACTTGCATTAACCAGGAGGTCCTAGGAACCGAACCCAGGGCCTCCCATATGGTAAACGGGAGCCCAACCAGTTGAGCCACAGCCGCTTCCCCACCTTTTTTTTTTTTTTTTTTTAAAGATTTTATTTATTTATTTATCCCCCCTTGCTGCTTGTGCTCGCTGTGTCCATTTGCTGTGCATTTTTCTGTGTCTGCTTGTTTCCCTTTGTTGGGTTGTCTTGCTGTGTCAGCTCACCTCGCCGCATGGGCTGGCTTGCCTTCACCAGGGGGCCCCGGGAATCGAACCCGGGGCCTCCCATATGGTAAACGGGAGCCCTATCGATTGAGCCACATCCGCTTCCCCCCCACCTCTTTTTTAAATTATTGTTTTTTCTATTCTTTAGTTCCATTCGCTGCATCTGTTTGCCTTACTCTCTCTCTCCTTCCCTGGCAGCAATCTTGGTATGGGACCTTCTTACGGGACCTAATGGCTGTGATTCAGGCCTACTTTGCCTGCACCTTCAATCTGGAGAGGAGCCAGACAAATGACAGGTGGGATGAGAGGCAATATTTGCTCTTTTGGCCAGTTTGGCTCCAATTTCTTCTCCCCATGAGGAAGAAGCTAAGAGAGAAGAAGCTGTGATATGTGACAGATTAGGGATCAGATAACTGACCCCTCTGAGTCAAGGACCCTGTGACACCTCCATCTTTGCCCCAAAGCTTTCAGATTCTAAGAGACAGCAGCAACCATGGCCCTAAATGAAAGGGTCAAGATTTGAGTAGCCTAGGGAAAATGGCAAAGAAGGGCTTGCCGGGTGTGTTTCTGAGACTGTGTGTGTTTAGTGGTAGGGAGCAGTCTGATGTGTTCCTTCACAGGTGATTCTCCCACCTGCCCAGAACTTACCCATTCACCACTTCTTGGCTTTTATTAGAGAGTTGAGAAGAAACCATGGGCTCATTTTTCCCCAGCCTGCAGGTGTTTCAGGAGGCTGCCAACCTCTTTCTGGACATGCTGGGGAAACTGCTGGCCCAAGCCGAAGACTCTGAGCAGACTTTGCGGAGGGACAGCCTTATGGTAATTTGTTCCCACATGCAGCTTCCTGTATCTTCTGTCTTTCCCTGTTTCTCCCATCCTGTCCTTCTAACTACATAGGGTCAGAATAAGTTAATACAACAGAAATTTGTTGACTGTTCACTCTGTGCTATATACCACATAAGTGAGAGAAGGTCGCTACCTTCAGGGCACTCGGGATAGACTAGTAGGAGAGACATTCTGTGATCAAGAACAACATGGTGGGAAGCGGCTGTGGCTCAATCAATGGGGCTCCCGTTTGCCATATGGGAGGCCCCGGGTTCGGTTCCCAGGGCCTCCTGGTGAGGGCAGGCCCGCCCGCACGGCGTGGTTAGCTGACCCAGTGAGCACAAGCAGCAAGGGGGGGATAAATGAATAAATAAATAAAATCTTTAAAAAAAAAAAAAAAACAACATGGTATGAAAAGTATATTCGAACTTTGTATAAAATACACAAGTGCCACTGAAGAAGATGTGATTAATGCTACTTGGAGGTTCATAAAGAAATCTTGAAGAAGAAAATTTTATCTGCTGGGATTTGAAAAATTCATAGAAGTTTGCCAGGTATTTGAGGCAGGAAAGTAAGGAGGACATGCCAGGCAGAAAGAGCAACATGTATAAAAATGCAGAGGCATTAGTATGGTGGCCTATTCAGGGAACCACAAATAGAAATATTTCTTTTTTGGGTTTTTTGTGTTTTTTTTTAATACATTTTTATTATAGAAGTTGTGAACTTTCAAAACAATCATGCACATGTGTAGAATTGCCATACAACAACCCTTTACCAACACACCACACTGTTGTGGAGCATTTATTACAGATTATGATATCATCAGACTATTACCACCAACTATGGTCTATGGCATACATTTGGCATATTTTTTCCATACTCCCCTATTAATAGGACAGTATATCTAGAAATATTTTTTCCTTAGGCATGTAGATCATCTAGTACTCGCCAACCTTGTTTGTCCTAAGGACTAGTAAACTAGATGGATTCTCTCCCATGGACTCTGAAGCAGAAGCACAGGGAAATGGAGGATGAAGTTCTAGCTGAACTCAGGAGAGGCGATTAGAGAGGAACATGTGCATGGAAGCAAATAATTGCCCAGTCAGAGTTCTAACTGGTAATTGGGAACACAGATATGGGTTACATTCCTGCCTTTCACTAACAGTCCATTCAGATTTTTCTAGTCCAAGAGCATATTTTAATACTCATTACCCTTTCAAGTCAGGAAGTTCTTAATGTTTAACATAAGTTTTGGCCAGCAGTGACTCATGTTATTGACTCAGACATCATTGTGCATTGAGTAGCATGGGGAATTTGGGATAAATACGCCACCTCTTGCAATTCTGAATCAGTCAGGCTAGGTTGGGGGAGACCCAGGAATCCCCAGGAATTCTTATACGTGTGGTCTACAGATACCACTTTGAGAAACATCATCTAGGGAACAGCTGATCAGAGAATGGAAAGATTGACACCTAGAATTCCTGTCCTTGAAACATGAAGGCAGTTACAATGCATTTTCTGGGCAAGGAATGCTTAAACTAGACAGTTGTTCCACCTGGGTTTTTATTCTGTCAGGATCTTGAGGGATTCTTGCTCCTTACACTAAACCCAGTAGTTTTCCAATGCCCTGACGTTCACCCTGCCCTTGTCCTCTTTAGTGTTTCACTGTTCTGTGTGAAGCCATGGACGGGAACAGCCAGGTCAACTCTAAAGCCTTTTACTCCAGCCTGCTGACTACGCAGCGGGCTGTGCTGGATGGACTCCTTCATGGCTTGACAGTTCCACAGCTCCCTTTCCACACGCCTCCAGGTAACTAGGGTGGGGAGGGGAGGTTCACTTGACTTGTTGGTTGCATCTATCCAGCTCTGCTCTTTTTACTGCCAGCACCTAGAATAGTGCCTTACATTTAGTGGGTCTTCATTAAGCACCTGTGAACTGAAAGAATGAATACGGATCTGAGAAAAACAAACTCCATCCTGCATTCTTTGCCTCTCTCTGTAGGAGCCCCTCAAGTGAGCCAACCACTGCGGGAACAGAATGAGGATCTGCCTGGAGCCGTTTCCTCTGCGCTGGCAGCCATGTGCACTGCTCCCGTGGGGTTGCCTGGCTGCTGGGAAGCCAAGGAGCAGGTCTGAGCTGCAATCTCCTGCCCTTCTCATCCCTGCTGTCAGGAGGTCGGGCCCCAGCTTCTCAGAAAGGCGGAAAAACATAAGCTTTTAGGGTCTTCATTTTATGCATCCTTTTACTCAGTGCTTCCAGTGACAGATGCTCCTGCCCTGTGTCTGGGCCATTTGTAAAACATAGTAGTCAGAATCCCAGAGCCCTTGGCCAGCTGGCGAGGGAGAGTGAGTTCAATGATAAACTGCCCGTGTGGTAGGGAACCTGGTCTGAAGCCAGCAGTCAAACTTCCTCGAGGGTTTTTTTTTTTCCCCCTGTGCCCTGTTGGCCAGCAATACTTTCCTCATGTACAGATTGTCCATGAAGCCTGGGACTAGAATGGGGTCCGAGGTTTCTGATGAAGAAGAGTGGCTAGTAAGGGTTTGACAGTACTGTACTGGTCAGTTGGAGCTGTGAGAGAAACAGGACTGGCGTAATGGGGATAGGATTAAGTCTTCAGGTATGTCCCTATAGGTCTCTCGGCATTTGGCATATCAGTTGACCGAAGACAGCAACCAGCTGCGGCCATCCATCATCTCAGGCCTGCAGCATCCCATCCTCTGCCTACACCTTCTCAAGGTATTGCCTATGTATAACTTCTGGCACTTCAGATTTCTTTTTAACTTCCAGGACTTCTAACAAGAGAAAGAGAGAGAGAGCCAGAGAGAGAGAAATAACGTGTGGGCAACCAAGAGAGACAGATCGAGAGACCCCCTCTCCTTTGGAGGACTCCTTTCTGCTTTTAAATTTCTCCTCTAACTGAAATGGCTCCACTGTTAGATAGTTCTCACCTGACTGAGAAATATCCCTATCTCAATGGCTTGTAGTAAAAGGCAAAAGTGGCCTGAACTCCTTTCACACTCCTAAGTGATCAGATACCAGATCTGGTGAGACGCTAGCCTGCCTTTCAGTCAAGCCTTCCCACTAGAAGCCCAAGGGCTGCTCTGCTTTACCTCCTTCCTTCTCCCTTAGGTTCTCTATTCCTGCTGCTATGTCAGTGAGAGCTTGTGCCGTCTTCTAGGGCAAGAGCCCCTGGCCTTGGATTCACTGTTGATGTTGGTCCAGGGCAAGGTAGGCCAGCAACACAGGTGGGCATCTCGTCGTGGCCCCACCATCTCAACCAGAGGTGGCCCTGATAGTCTAGGTTTCCTTTATAGGTAAAAGTGGTGGACTGGGAAGAGTCAACTGAAGTGACACTCTACCTCCTCTCCCTTCTTGTCCTTCAGCTCCAAGAGCTGCCTTCTGGGTGAGTCATAAAGTAGGGTCTCTCCACTGAAATCCTCTACCCACATATCTAACCGTGACATAAGATATGGAGGAATGGCACTCTACAGCCTATCCTTAGGAGGGTTGGGATGGAGAAAGTGAAGATTTCTGTAAAAAGAATAGACTTAGATTCCACCAACTTTGTGCCTTGGAGGTGGCCATGCAGCCTAGGTGAAGAGTGCTATCCAAGGGTGAGGGAAGGCCACTTGCCACCCTCCTTTAATACTACTGCATCCTTGGATATATCTCCTTATTCCAGGATGGAGAAGCTAGGCAGTGAGATTGCTGCTCTCTTTACCCATTCACATGTTGTGTCTCTTGTGGTGAGTTTTCCACTTTCATTCTCCTCCCCTTTTCACCCTGTCATCCAACTTTTTGGGAGTGGGGGAGTCACTATCCCATTCACAGCTATTTTGGGAGGCATTCTCTAGACTGGGACAGACACATAAATCCTCTTTGTGGAAAACATTCAGATTCAGGCATTCCTTCTCTTCCTCCCTCTTTCCCCCAGAGTGCAGCAGCTTGCCTATTGGGACAGCTTGGTCAGCAAGGGGTGACCTTTGACTTCCAGCCGATGGAATGGATAGCTGCAGCTACACATGCCCTGTCTGCCCCTGCAGAGGTGAGATCTGCCAGGGAAGGAACAGACATGTTTTCTCTGAGTCAAACACTAGGACTGCATCCAGGGGGAAAAGACTGAAATAACAGCAAGCCAAGAATAAACCTAAGTGGTAAAGGAATCGAGAGTCCTTCTCTTCCCATCCTTTTGTCCCCAGATAATAGGTCCCTCTAAGGCCAGACTGGGCATGGATTTTAACATTCAGGGCTTGTAAAAAGAGAGAGAGAGGGTCAGAGTGGCTAACCGGCAAACATAGGGAGAGACCAAGAGACACCTAAGTTCCCTGAGGAGTGAGATTTCCCTGCCTATTTTAGTCCTCTCCTCTGGAAGCTCATGCTCATTAGTGTTAAAGTCCTTCCTAACCCTTAATCTCTTCTCCTACTACAGTTGGCACTCTGCTTTCCCCACTTTTTTCTCTTTAATTGAGATGGAAAAAGTGGCTGACATCTTGTGAATTCCTCAGGAATTCTCAGTCCATTATGTAGCCTTCTTTCTGCTTCCTCCATTTTCAGGCCCTTTCCCTCTACCTTTTGGACCCTTAGAACCCACTATTTTCCTCATTTTGAGAAAAGATGGATAGACTTCATATTCAAATTATTGTCATGCCTTACGGAGGTAGAATTCTTTTTTTTATTTTTTTATTTTTATTTAGTCCCCCCTTGCTGCTTGTGCTTGCTGTGTCCATTTGCTGTGCATTTTTCTGTGTCTGCTTGTCTCCCTTTGTTACATCATCTTCCTGCACCAGTTCACTGCGCTGGCCGTCAGCTCACAGCACCACAGCCAGCTTGCCTTTACCAGGGGGCCCCAGGAATCAAACCCGGGGCCTCCCATATGGTAAATGGGAGCCCAACCACTTGAGCCACATCTGCTTCCATGGAGGTAGAATTTATAATTATAAATTTATAACTTATAAAGCGCCTTCATGTAGGTTATCCCACAGTGTACTTGAAATATAGACAGATGAAACATAATAATGCTCATCTGCATTTTCTAGATGAAGTTGAACTTCAGAGAGGTTATACAATTAGTGATGGCATTAACATTCATCCAGGAGCCAAAGTCAGAGACCTTGGAGTTATCATAGACTCCTCCCTTTTCCCCATTATTCCCCTATCCCAATGGTTCCCCAGGTCCCATACGTACCATCTGTTGTCTCAAGTCCATTCCTTCCATGGCATCATCACTAACCTGTCTTAGTTTATCCATATATCACCTCTCTCCTGGGCTTTAGCCCTTGCCTGATAATGGATCTCCTGCCACTAGCTCTCTCTACTCCATTCTTTCCACTGCCACCAGAGTGAGCTTTCTTAAAGGCAAATTGGCTTGTTTGCTCAACCAATAATTATTGGACACTTAAATACATACTACACAGGCCAATGAGGCAGCCTCATCCCTCTCAGACAACTGTATCCTTCCTGCCTCTCTCTGACAGGTGCGGCTGACTCCACCAGGTGGTTGTGGGTTCTACGATGGCCTCCTCATCCTTCTGCTGCAGCTCCTCACCCAGGTAGATGGGCATCCTAGGAGGGTTGGGAAGTAAGGAGAGAGAGACAGGGTGTTTTGGAGAGCAACTAGAAAATAGAAATTAAGAATCAACTCACACTTACCACTCCTGTCAAAACTACTGTGCCTGTGATAGACTTAGAATGGGCTCGCCTGTCCTCATTATGGACCCTCTGATGGAAACCATTCAGCTGCATCCCTTGGGATTCAGTAGACAGAAAAGTTGTTATTCCCTGGTTTTCAACAGAAATACACATGGGTTGAGAGGTTATGGGGTTAAGGTATGATAATAAAGGGAAATAAAACAACAGAAATTCTAGATGGGAAAACAGAAGGAATTATTTCTGGGACCCCATATCCTTATAGGTCAGGGAAAGGAATGAGAAAAGAACTCCTGCCTTCTATCTCCCTACCCCACCCTCTTCTAATTTTGTCTCCAGCAGGGGAAGGCTAGTTTGATAAGGGATATGGCTAGTTCAGAAATGTGGACCATTCTGTGGCACCGGTTCTCCATGGCCCTGAGGCTGTCCGAGGAGGTATCTACACAGGAAGAAGAACTGTCCCCATCCAGTCCACAAAGCTCAGAGCCAGACTGGACACTGATCTCACCCCAAGGTATCTTTTAATCAGCACAGCCTCTTTTGTGGGGCCAGTATATTGATCCCTCTTCATGAGAAGGCAGGCTAGAACTGGGTTAGCCCACAGTGATTGCTGCTGCTGCTGCTGCTGCTGCTACTGCTGCTGCTGTTGCCTGAAGAGAGGATGGCAGAGTCTATGCTAGAGCTGCTCAGGGAATGGAAAGGGGCTGAATAGGTAGTATTCCTGCGAGCCATAGGGGAGCAGGGGCATCTGGTTTTCTTGCCTGCTCCACTAGTTCCCTGTTCTTGGTGTTTCCAGGTATGGCAGCCCTGCTGAGTCTAGCTGTGGCCACCTTCACCCAGGAGCCTCAGATATGCCTGAGCCATTTGTCCCAGCATGGGAGTATCCTCATGTCCACCCTGAAGCACCTGCTTTCCCCTGGATTCCTACATCTGCTGGGCCAGGCGTGAGTTTGAACTAGAAGGAGGGAGAATGGAAGATCCAGGAAGTCCACGGTGGGGGATGGGAAGGGGAAGGCAGGAGAGAAATAGCTCACAGTTTAAGCTGTGAGACTAGAAATGGGATAAAGATTAGACTGGAAACTGAAAGGATTTGCAGAGATTGGGAAGGTAGAGCTAGGGAAGGGCATTTGAAAAGAGGGAGGGAAAAATTATGAAGGGTGAGTGATCAAGACCAAGCATATCCTTCCGTTCCCCTCTCTCTAGGCCTCATGGGTCTGAGTTTCTCCCGGCTGTGGTACTCTCTGTCTGCCAGCTCCTTTGCTTCCCTTTTGCCCTGGATGTTGATGCTGACCTCCTTGTAGGTATCTTGGCTGACCTCAGGGATTCAGAGGTTGCAGCCCATCTGCTGCAGGTACTTGGGAAGCTACCCAGGCATGAAGGTGGGAGAGGATGGTGGCCAATCCTGTGTACTCTAATTCACTTCCTGACAATTCTAGGGCTCTCCTAGGCCCCCTGTAAAAGTGGCACATCTGGCTTGATCTAGAAGTTGGAGTGGAGAAAGTATTCAGGCTTGACTGGAGATATGTGAAGTAGTACCTCCTTCTCCCGTCAGTCCCTTATCCGGACTCTGTTGGACCTCAGTGCAGAGGGCATCCTAGTCTAGGCACTGGACTCCACTCCTTGGCCAGGAATCACATCTCTGGCAGTTCTTGGCATTAAACAGTGAATCTTTGAAGACAGAGACTGAGTCCTTATAGCACAAAAAAATGGGTCTGGAAAGGACCTGCTCTCTTGGGCTCCACATGGTGTCTCATTTGGGTTGCTGACGCAGGAGTGGGGCAGCTCTTCTAGCTCTTTGTGCTGTTTCTCACTGTAGCTTGACTTTTTTCTCTCCTAGCTTTTGGGCTCCTAGCTACCTAGCTGCAGTGTAGCTGCAGCTCTCTTTATTCCTTTTATCCCCAACCCTCCCATTCTCCCAGGTCTGTTGCCATCATCTTCTATTGCCACAAGTCGAGCTGCCCATCAGCCTCCTCACACACCTGGGCCTGACAGATCCCACCTCTCTCAACCAATTTGTGAGCACAGTGGCTGCCTCACCTAGCACCAGCATCTCATTCCTCTCAGTTGCCCTCCTGGGTGACCAGCCACTGCTAACCTCTGACCTTCTCACCCTGCTGGCCCACACAGCCCGAGTCCTGTCTCCCAGCCATTTGTCCTTTATCCAGGAGCTCCTGGCTGGCTCTGATGAATCCTATCGGCCCCTGCGCTGCCTCCTGGGCCACCCAGAAAATTGCGTGCGGGCCCGCACTTATGGGCTCCTGGGACACTTGCTCCAACACAGCATGGCCCTGCGTGGGGCACTGCAGAGCCAGGCTGGACTGCTTAACCTTCTGCTGCTGGGGCTTGGAGATAAGGACCCTGCTGTGCGGCGCAGTGCCAGCTTTGCTGTGGGCAATGCAGCCTACCAAGCTGGACCTCTGGGACCTGCCCTGGCAGCTGCAGTGCCCAGTATGACCCAGCTGCTTGAAGATCCTCAGGCTGGTATCCGGCGCAATGCCGCATCAGCCCTGGGAAACTTGGGGCCTGAGGGGCTAGGGGAGGAGCTGTTACAGTGCCAAGTACCCCAGCGGCTACTTGAGATGGCGTGTGGAGACCCCCAGCCAAATGTGAAGGAGGCTGCCCTCATTGCCCTCCGGAGCCTCAGGCAGGAGCCCTGCATCCATCAGGTACACCCAGGGAACTTATAGGCCATGATGATCAGGGTCCCTATAGTTCCCGACATTTCTCTGAGGTGGTCTTTAAGGAATTGGGTCATCCAGAAACTCAAACTGTGTTTCTCCCTGGGAGCAGGAAACCCAGGGGCAGAGTCTTAAGAGTTGAGTTTTTCTGTTACCATCTTCTACTCTAGAGAAGGGAAGGGAACTGGAAGAAGGTTCCCTTGGATTGGGAATTGCCTGGGATTTCAAGGACCCCTGTTTGTCCATTCTAGAAGCAGTGTGGGAGGGAGATGGGGGAAGACTAAGAGATGTTGAGATTAGAGTGGGATTTCATTCAGGGGCCATGTAGGTGATAACTTTTTTTTTTTTTTTAGCACTTGCCATGTGAAAAGTACCATGCTAATCATTTTACCTTTACTCTCTGGTTTAAGCTATATTATCCTCATTTTACAGGCAAGGAAACTCAGGCACAAAGAATTTAATAACTTGTCCAAGTTACAAATCTTTTCCGGGTCCAGAGCCTGTACTCTTAACCACTACTTTATTCTGCCTCTTCTGCTCAATTTTCAGTACTTAAAGAACCCAGTGGAAATCACACATCTACTAATGATAAGACTAAAACCCCAAATTATAATAGCTCAATGTGTTTCCATTGGGTGGTTGATGCAGAACAGAAATTTTGGTGGGATGGTGATATTATATGAATTTCTGGCAATCTATGTGGGCAAATAAGAAAAAGGGATGGGACCCACTGGTCTGGACCTGAGGCTGGGAATCAGACCTTAAGGCTCACTCCTACTGCTGCCTTTGTTATCTTCTTTTGGGGGCAAGTGCATGGATCCCTTGGTGCCTTGGTTTTGTGGTCTGTAAAAGAGAATATAAGTAGGCCTCTGGTCCTGATGATTCCTCTCTCTGAGGTTTCTCTTCTGTCACACAATCTAATCTGAGTCCCGGAGTCCATTTCCTTTTTCTTCCTTTCCTGGAGAGGGAATTGATGGGTCAAATGAGATTCCTCTGCCTCTGCCCCAGACATCACCATTTCTGAGCCTCATGTCCTGTCTTGTCATCTACTCTCTACCCCACAGGTGCTGGTGTCCCTGGGTGCCAGTGAGAAATTAGCCCTGCTCTCTTTGGGGAATCAGTTACTGCCGCACAGTGGCAGCGGTCCCAGGCCTGCCTCTGCCAAACACTGCAGGAAACTCATTTACCTCCTGAGGCCAACCCACAGCACGTGATCGCAGATTTCTGAGATCTGAGCCTACAACCTTCCTTACCCTACCATTGCCAACTCTTCCTTTTTCTACTACACAAGCCACCAACTCTACCAAGAGCTAAAGAGACTTAAAAAGAGAGATTTATTTAAGCTGCCAACTAAACTGAGAACGAGAACCTCAGATTATTTATAAAAGCTCTTTCCTTCTCCCAGATTCAGGATGATTTCAACTAGTAAACTTCATTGCTGAAGAAGATTCCTTCTTTCTCAATATCCAGGGGAATTTTTTCCCAGGAATGTGCCTTTAACCCCAGGAACTTGCCTCCTTAGGGAAACACCTTGTACCTGAGAGAGCTCTTCCTTCCTGAAGGTCCTGTAATCTTCCCAGAAAGTTCTTGCTTTAGGTTCACTGGCCCCAGGAGAGTGTCTCAGCTCTAGGCTATGGGAATAAATGCCACCAGTTCCTGTTGTTTTGGGGGTCCCCAGCCCTTAGCCCACATTATTCTCTTCCATGGGTGGAGGCTGGGAATTTGTCCTTTTTTTTTTTTTTTTTTTTGTAGTTCTGTTTGTAAACTCTTTTAATAAAAAATGTGTCTTACCATACTTGGAGTTGGGAGGCTTAGCCCTACTCTTTTGTGCGTCTTTGGTACTAGAAGCACTTGTGTCCTGTTCACATGAGATCCTGGTTTGGGAGCTTATTTATATCTTTTCCTAACTTCAGCAGCTTTCCATCCCAGATAAGCTACATGCAATCACCTACTTCCAAGCGAAGGCCAGAAGAGCTGAAATAGGAAGGGGTAGGATTAAACAGAGAGATCAATTGGGTTGTTTTGAAGTCTTAGGCCTAGTCACTAGTTTTAATATTTAGTGGAGTTTCAATGTATAGGGAATCCTAGCTACTACAGAAGGGCAGCTATTTGTGGAGGTCATACAATTTACCAGAAAAGGGTATTTGGCAGATCCATTGTTAGAATTGTAATCAGCTGGAAACATGCTAGAAAGCTTAAAAGCCTTGACTCACTGGATGACATGGGACAAGATTCCCAGGACCCTAATTTCTCCATCTGCAAAATGGAGAGACTACTTTCTGTCCTTCCTTAAATTCCAAATGTTATAGAAACTAAAGATGAGGCGCCCTTATTTATTTATTTTTTAGGAGGTACTAGGGATTGAGCCCAGGACCTCGTACATGAGAAGCAGGCGCTCAACCACTGAGCCACATCTGCTCCCCAATAAGAGTTGGCTTTTTCGTTTGTTTGTTTTGTTTTAGGAGGTACTGGGGATCAAACCCAGGACCTCTTGCATGGGAAGCAGGTGCACAACCACTTGAGCTATATCCACTCCTCCCTTATTTTTATTTTTATTTTTATTTATTTATTTATTTTTTCTTTTTTTAAAGATTTTATTTATTTATTCATTTATCCCCCCCTTGCTGCCTGTGCTCACTGGGTCAGCCAACCACGCCGTGCGGGCGGGCCCGCCCTCACCAGGAGGCCCCGGAAACCAAACCCGGGGCCTCCCACATGGCAAACGGGAGTCCCACTGATTGAGCCACAGCCGCTTCCCCTCCCTTATTTTTATAAAGTATTTGATTTAGTCCTCATCTTCATTGCCTGCTGTCTGTGTTTATACCTGAAAAAAAGTAACATTTTTCTGGGGACCACCATAATTTCCTCCTATCCATCCAGATTATTTCAGTTCAGCATATATTTATTGAGAACCTTCTATGTGCCAGATACTCTTCTAGGCACTGGGGATTAAACAGTGAATGAAGTTAGACAACAGTCTATCTGTCATAGAGTTTCCATTCTAGTGGGGGAGACAGTGGACTTATTAAAATAAATGAATTATATATAGTATGTAGGAAGGTGATAAAAACCCTGGAGAAAAATTAAGCAAGGAAAGGGTGATGAGAAGTATTGAATTGAATGGTCAGGGTAGGCCTCATTGAGAAACTGGCATTTGAGCAGACTTGAAGGAGAATAGTACAGCTATCTGGGGAAAAGCCTGATCAGAGAGAATGATTTCTTGAGAGGCCCTGAGATGGACATATGTCTGGTGTGCTTGAGGAGCCATGAGGAGGCCGGTTTGGATGAAGCAGGATGAAGGGGGAAGAATAAGAAACAAATGAGAACAAGAAGGGAATGGGGTGGCAGATTGATTGTAGGTCTTTTGGTCCTTGGTGAAGTGTGGGGTTTTACTTGGAATGAAGCAGAGATCTATTAAAGGTTGTTTTTTTTTTTTTTGAGAGAGATTTATTTATTTCTCCCCTCACTCCTTGTTGTCTGTGCTTGCTGTCTGCTCTCTGTGTCCATTTGCTGTGTGCTCTCTGTGTCTGCTTGTCTTCTCTTTAGGAGGCACCGGCAACTGAACCAGGACTTCCCATGTAGAAGAGAGGCACTCAATCGCTTGAGCCACCTCCACTCCCTGCTTTATTGTGTCTCTCATTTTGTTTTCTCTTTGTGGCTCCTTGTTGTGTCATCTTGTTGCGTCAGCTCGCTGTGCCAGCCTGTTGCATCAGCAAAAGCTGTCTAGCTCGTCTTCTCTAGGAGGCACCATGAACTGAACCCCAGACCACCCATGTGGTAGGTGGGCACCCAAATACTTAAGCCACATCCGCTTCCCTATTGGGGGTTTTTGAACAGAGTAGTGACGTGATCTACCTTACATTCGAAAAGATCTACCCTTCATTCTCGTGGTGTGAATGGATTGTATGGAATAGGAAAGGGTAGGAAGCAGGGTAAGCAGTTAGGAGCCTATTGTAAGAATCCAGGTAAGAGACAATGGTATCCTAGACTGGGGTGGTAACAGTAGAGTGATGAGAAGTAGCCAGATTTTGAATATATTTTGGCGATTGAACAAATAGGATTTCTTTTTTTTTTTTTTTTTTTTTTTTTAAAGATTTTATTTATTCATTTATCCCCCCCTTGCTGCTTGTGCTCGCTGGGTCAGCTAACCATGCCGTGCGGGCTGGCTTGCCTTCACCAGGAGGCCCTGGGAACCGAACCCGGGGCCTCCCATATGGTAAACGGGAGCCCTACTGATTGAGCCACAGCCGCTTCCCAAATAGAATTTCTTGACTGATTGGATGTGGGGATGTGAACAAAGGAAAGCAATCAGGGAAGACTCCCAAGTTTGGGCTTGAGCAATTGGAAGGCAGAGTTGCCATGAACTGAAATGGGGAAGTCTACCAGTGAAGTTATAATGGGTGGGAAAATTAGAGTTCAGTTTTTTGTTGTTGTTGTTGCTTTTAGGAGGTACCAGGGATTGAACCCAGGACCTCGTAATGGGAAGCAGGCGCTCAACCACTGAGCTACGTGGGTTCTCCAGTGAGAGTTGTTTTTTTTTTTTTTTTAAAGATTTTATTTATTTATTCATTTATCCCCCGCTTGCTGCTTGTGCTCGCTGGGTCAGCTAACCATGCCGCGTGGGCGGGCTTGCCCTCACCAGGAGGCCCCGGGAACCGAACCCGGGGCCTCCCATATGGTAAACGGGAGCCCCACTGATTGAGCCACAGCCGCTTCCCGAGAGTTGGTTTTTTTGTTTGTTTTGTTTTTAGGAGGTACTGGAGATCAAACCTGGGACACCATACATGGGAAGCAGGTGCCCAACCACTTGAGCTACATCAGCTCCCCTAGAGTTCAGTTTTTAAGATTAAAAAAAAAAAATTTTTTTTTAATTTTTAATTTTTTTCCCATATCTATTTTTTCATATTTCTCAATTAAATGTTCTAGATACATATAAAAATTTTTTTCTTGAATCATACAATATGTTACACAATATATTTTGTTCATAGGAACGCAATCATACAATATTTGTCCTTTTGTGTCTGGCTTCCTCTGCTCAACATAATGTCCTCCAGGTTCATCCATGTAGTCATATGCTTTATGACTTCATTTCTTCTTACAGCTGCATAATATTCCATAGTGTGAATACACCACAGTTTGTTTATCCATTTATCGGTCGATGGACATCTGGGTTGTTTCCAACTTTTGTCAATGGTGAATAATGCCTCTATGAACATCCGTGTGCAGATGTCTGTTCGTGTCACTGCACTCAGTTCTTCTGGGTTTATACCCAGAAGTGGTATTGCAGGGTCATGTGGCAAGTTTATATTCAAGTTCTTTAGGAACTGCCAAACAGTCCTCCATAGTGGTTGTACCATTCTGTAGTCCCATCAACAGTGAATAAGTGTTCCTATTTCTCCACGTCGTCTCCAACACTTATAGTTCTCTGTCTTTTTAATAGTGGCCATTCTGATAGGTGTGAAATGATATCTCATTGTAGTTTTGATTTACACTTCCCTGGTCATTAGTGATGTTGAGCATTTTTTCATGTGTTTTTTTGCTATTTGTATTTCTTCTGTGGACAAATATCTATTCAAGTCTTTTGCCTGTTTTTTAATTGGGTCTTTATCTTTTTTATTGTTGAGTTGTAATATCTCTCTTTTTAAAAAAAAAACAATTTATTGAAGTATATCATTCATATATGAGCATACATAAACTGTAAGTGTTCAGTAAACATTGTGAACTTATAAAACAAACACATAAGGGAAGCAGCTGTGGCTCAATCAGTAGGGCTCCCGTTTACCATATGGGAGGCCCCGGGTTCGGTTCCCGGGGCCTCTTGGTGAAGGCAAGCCCACCCGCACGGCGTGGTTAGCTGACCCAGCGAGCACAAGCAGCAAGGGGGGGATAAATGAATAAATAAATAAAATCTTAAAAAACAAACAAACAAACAAACAAAAAACAAACACATAACATCACACAGGGCTCCCACACATTATCCCACCACAAATACTTTGCATTGTTGTGAAACATTTGTTAACAGATTATGAAAGAGCATGGTCAAAGTATTACTAACTATAGTCCATATCTTACTCCCCTATACATTTTTTTAAGGATTTATTTATTTACTTACTTTTATCCATACCCCCCCAACCCCCCATTTTTGCTGTTTTTGTGTCCATTTGTTGGGCAACTCTCTGTGTCCGTTTCCTGCCCTCTCTTCTCATTCTTCTGTTTTCACTGGAATTCAATCCTTGGAACATCTGATGTGGGAGAAAGGCGTCCTACCACCTGCGCCACCTTAGTTCCTGGTTTGTCGGTGCATCTCGTCTTGGCTCTCACTTGTGTCACTCTCCTGTTACATCATCATCTTGCTGCGTGGCTCATGGGGACTGACGGCGCACCTGCTCACAGGGCTGGCGGTGCACCTGCTCATGGGGCCTGTTGGCACACCCATGTGCAGGGCCTGGGGGGCTCACCTGCTTGCGGGGCCTGATGGCACACCCACGCACGGGGCCTGGTGGCCCATGAGCCTTCTATATTTTTCTTTTTTAAAATTTTACCAGGGAAGCGGCTGTGGCTCAATCAGTAGGGCTCCCGTTTACCATATGGGAGGCCCTGGGTTCGGTTCCCGGGGCCTCCTGGTGAAGGTGGGTCCGCCCGCACGGCGTGGTTGGCTGACCCAGAGAGCACAAGCAGCAAGGGGGGGATAAATGAATAAATAAATAAAATCTTAAAAAAAAAAAAAAAAAATTTTTACCAGGGGGTGCCAGGGATCAAACCCAGGTCCTTCCATATGGGAGACAGATGCCCAACCATTTGAGCCACAGCCGTCCCCCTGCTCTATCCCTTAAGGTTGACCAAAGATACCTAGAGCTACAGTGTTTTTCCATACAGGATGGTCATATAATAAATCAAGCTTACTTTATCATCAGCATTCTAAAAACCAGACCTAGGGAGAAAAACTAGGTCTGGGGACACATGCATGGTTTCTAATATAGCAAATGTTTAGTCTACCCTGATTATCACAAAATCAGGACAGCGAGAATATTCACATAACATCTCTTTATATATCCTGGATATTAAACCCTTATTGAACATATGATTTCCAAATATTTTTCTCCCATTAAGTCGGCTGCCTTTTCACCCTTTTGACAAAGTCCCATGAGTTGCAAAAGTGTTTAATTTTGAGGAGGTCCCATTTATCTCTTACCTTTTGTTGCACGTGCTTTGGATGTAAAGTCCAAGAAACCATCACCTACTAAAAGGTCTTGAAGATACTCCCTTACATTTTCTTCTAGTAGTTTTATGGTCCTGGCTTGTAAATTTAGGTCTTTGATCAATTTTGAGTTGATTCTTGTATAGGGAGTGAGAAAGGGGTCCTCTTTCATTCTTTTGGTTATAGATACCCACTTCTCCCAGCACCATTTATTGAAGAGACTGTTTTGTTCTGTTAAAATGGACTTGGTATGTTTGTAAAAAAAACCAGTTGACCGCAGAGGTGAGGGTTTATTTCTAGACTATCAATTCTATTCCACTGATCATTGTGTCTATCTTTATGCCAGTACCATGCTGTATTGTTCCCTAACATGTGGTCTATCCTTGAGAAGAATGTATAATCCGCTGAGTTTGGATGCAGCATTCTGTATATGTATGTTAGGCCTAACTCGTTTATCATCTTGCTCAAGTTCTCTGTTTCCTTGTTGATCTTCTGTCTAGTTGTTCTATCTAATGATGTGAATGGGATGTTGAAGTCTCCAATGATTTTTGTAGAGATGTCTATTTCTCCCGTCGGTTTTCCCAGAGTTTGTCTCATACATTTTGGGGCACCCGGTTAGGTGCATAGACATTTATGACTGTTATATCTTCCCGTTGGATTGTCCCTTTTATTAATATATAATGGCCTTCTATATCTCTCATAACTTTTTTGCATTTAAAGTCTGTTTTTTTCTGATATTAATATAACTACCCATGCTCTTTTTTGGTTACTATTTGTGTGGAGTATCTTTTTCCAACCTTTCTCTTTCAGCTGGTTTGTATCCCTGGGTCTAAGATGAGTTTCTTGTAAGCAGCATATGGATGGATCATGGTTTTTTATCCATTCTTGTCAGCCTGTATTTTTTGATTGGGGAGTTTAATCCATTCACATGTAATGATAATACTGTAAATACGTTATTTACTTCTACCATTTTATTCTTTGATTTTCATATGTCATATCATATTTTTGTCTTGTTACTCTTTTGGTTATCCTTTCTGCTATTCTTTCTTCTATACTGTCCTCCAGACCTCTTTCTCCTGTCTTTTTATTTCAGGTTCTGAGGCTTCCTTTAATATTTCCTGCAAAGGTGGATTCTTTTTTGCAAACTCTCTTAGTTTCTGTTTGTGAATATTTTATACTCACCTTTGTATTTGAAGGACAGTTTTGCTGGATAAAGAATTCTTGGCTGGCAGTTTTCCTCTTTTGGTATCCTAATTGTATCATACCACTGTCTTCTCGTCTCCATGGTTTCTGAAGAGAAATCCACGCTAAGTCTTACTGGGAGTCCCTTGTACGTGATGGTTTGCTTCTCTCTTGCTTCTCTGAGAATTTGCTCTTTCTCTTAGACGTTTGACATTCTGAGTAGTACATGTCTTGGCGTAGGTCTGTTTGGATTTATTCTGATTGGGGTACAGTGTGCTTCTTGGACATGTAAATACATTTCTTTTGTGTTAGTTGGGAAATTTTCAGCTATTATTTCCTCGAATACTTTTTCTGCCCCCTTTCCCTTCTTTTCTCCTGGAACTTCCATGACATGTATGTTGTTGCATTTCGTGTTGTCATTCAACTCTCTGAGCCCCTGCTCAATTTTTTTCCAGTCTTTTCTCTCTCTATTCTTTTCTCTCTTCAATTTCAGCTGTTCTGTCTTATTTATCACTTATTCTTTCATCATTTTGAGTCTGCTGTTGTATGGCTTTAATGTGTTTTTTATTTCACCTATTGTGTCTTTCACATTGGAGGCTAAAAGCCTTGTAATTCAAACTTTCTCAGAGACAGTTCTCCAGCCTTCTCTGGCAGCCTCCTCCCCTTTCCCAGGTAGGAAACACCTCCACTGCCCTCTGAGTCCTCAACAATCAGTCCTTGTTAGTAGAGAAGGAGATTGGGAGTGTTGTATATCTTTAGGCCCTTGCTGGCTCCCAAGGCAAACAGTGGTGCTGCCCCACCTGGCCTGGAAGGGCTCCTGGGATACAGCAGACCAAATTTTCGACTCAAAAGCTGAGTCAGCCTTAGGCAATGTCCCTCTTTCTTTCCTGGTGAGATGAATCCTCAACAATCTGTCCCGGGTAGAAGAGAGGGAGATTGTGAGAATGGGATATCTCCAGTCCTGTGATGGCTCCCAGGACAGACCACGATGTGGTCCCACCCAGCCTGGAATGGCTGGTGGGACACAGCAGACCAAATTTGTGGGTCAGAGCTGAATAAGGCTTAAGCTGTGTCCCTCTCTCCCCTTTCCTGGGTGGTGGATCCCTGGAGCCCCTTTTTCCTGTAGCCACAGGCCCAAAGACCTGAGAATTCTAAAGTGTATTTAGGGTGGGAGAGGGTGCCATCAGCACTAGCCACTGGTTTCGACTCACAGTTCTGTCGTTGTAATTCCTCTCCTTTGTCCCTCTCTCCTCTGGGTGGTGTCCAGCCTTCACCTGGTGTCCTAAACCCTAAAAGATCTTTTTCCAGGCAGTTTCAATCTGTCCTCTAGCTATTTTTCTGCAGGAGTCCCGTGTCTTTCACATCCGCCATCTTCCCAGAAGTCAGTCCCAAATCTATTTTATTGATACATATTAATAAATCATACAATTCATCCAAAGAGTAAAATCTATGGTATTTGGTATAATCACATAGTTGTGCATTCATCACTTCAGTTATTAGTAGTGCATTTTTATTATTTCAAAACTACTCCTAATAATAAACAAAAAACAGACAAACAAGAAACTTCTTCACCTGTCAATCTCTGTTTCTCCTGCTATACATAGCAGCTATTTCTGACTATTCTTGCACAATTATTTATTTATTAAGAAGTTTTGTTCAGATATATTCACATACCATGCAGTCTTTCTAAAGTGTATAATCAATGGCTTTTAGTATATTCACAATGTGATATACCAGGACTGGGGATTGAACCTGGAGCCTCATTTGCAGGAGGCCAGCACTCAACTACCGAGCCACATCAGCTCCCTAGAGTTCAGGTTTGAACATGTTAAATTTGTTCATGTTTGAACATGTTAAATTAGTTGGGAAATTTTTTTTTAACTTGGATATTTTAAAGCAAATCTCAGGCAACAAAACTGTTACCCGTAAGTACTTTGGTATATATCTCTAACAGATGAGGAGTGTTTCTATTTTAAACAAAACCACAGTACCTTACCACCCTTGACAAAAATTAATAGTCGCTTAATATTAAATATCTAGTCTGAACTCAGTATTCCTTGACTTATAATTGGTTGCTCAAATGCAGATCTTAACAAGACCCACCCATTGCAAATTTTTGCCATGCTCTTAAGACTCTCTTAATATAAAACAGTTCCCTTTACTTTTTGTTTTACTTTGTGCTATTTTGTTTGTTGAAGAAATTGTATCATTTGACCAGTAAAACATACTACACTGGATGTGGTTGATTATATATTGGGGATTCTTTTATTTTGTTCCAATATCTATATTTCCTTTAAACTGGTTGTTAAATCTAGATAGATGATGGTGTTAGAAGTTTGTCTTCCCTTGAAAATTCCTTTGCTCAAATCTCCTGTGTCCATTTCCTGATTGGGATCCAAGGAATCAGTCTACACACTTTTTTGACTTCACCAAGTGTAAAGATGGATTTAGGCAAATACAGTGTTGCATTTTAAAATCTGGATTTTTTCCCCTTAAAAGATAAACTAGGGGAAATTACCCTACAAAAGAATTATTCATTTTTTTTAAAAAATTTATTTTATTTATTTCTCCGCCCAGCCCCTGTTGTTTTGCGCCCGCTGTCCACTCTCTGTGCATTCCTCTGCGTCTGCTTGTCTTCTCCCCAGGAGGCACTGGGAACCGATCCGGGACCTTTTGGAGTGGAGAGAGGCTGCTCAGTCTCCTGCACCACCCCAGCTCCCTGTTCCTCTGTTTCCCCCACTGTCTCTCTTGTGTGTCTCTTTTTCTTGCATTATCTTGCTGCACCAGCACTCCGCGTGGGCCAGCTCTCCACCTGGGCCAGCCTGATTTCCACCAGGGGGCCCCGGGAATCAAACCCTGGACCTCCCATATAGTAGACGGGAGCCCAATTGCTTGAGCAACATCCGCTTCCCCATTTTTCAAATAATTCATCCGATACTAGTTTGAAATATCATGCTTATCTGGGACGTAAACAGTATGATGTAGATAAATTAAAATTATATCCAAACTTTTCAGGCTATTGCATAAAGCAATAGTTAATCATTTTCTGAGGAAACATAATAAGAAAACATGGCCCCATCTTTGGGAGCCATCTAAAGAATCTAACCATGCAAACCCATCTAAAGGATTAAAAATATCATATAAACAAATTTACACCTAGCAATTACTGCATAGAGTGCTGACAAAATGCTGAGAGGGTTTGGAGTGAATGGTCTGAGTAGTACCTGGAATTCACAGAATATCTGGAAGATTTGAGGATTTGTGCCTATGTATGAGCATGTATGTGTTTTAACTTTTTTAGGAGGGCTGAGGAGTTAAAGTGTCCAAACATATAAAAGTAAAACGAATGGTATGATAATCCCCCTTATACTCATCCCAGAGATTCAGCTGTATATCAGTATTTTGCCACATTGGCTCTATTCCTTTTTCCTTTCTCATTGGTGTAGTGGTATTTTTTTTCCATAAATATTTTATTTTGAAATAATTTAAAACTTATAAAACAGTTACAGGAATAGTACAGAGAACTCCTATATACCCTTCACTCAGATTTGCCAATTATTAACATTTTGCCACATTAGCTTTATAATTTTTTTGAACCATTTGCGAGTACGTTGTAAATATCATGCCCCCTTACATACTTAAGTATGCATTTCTTAAAATCAAGGATATTCTCTTATATAACCACAGTATAATAAACAAAATCAAGAAATTTAACATTGATACAATACTATTAGCTAATCTACAGCCCATATTCAAATTATTGCCAATTGTTCCAATAACGTTCTTTATGCCAGCTTTTTTTCTAGCTCAGGATCCAGCTCAAGATCATACTTTGTGTTAAGTAATCATGTCTCTTTATTTATTTATTTATTTATTTTTAAAAGATTTTATTTATTTATTCATTTATCCCCCCCTTGCTGCTTATCATGTCTCTTTAGTTTCTAGTCTGAAACTATTCCTCAGCCTTTCCTTGTCTTTCATGACATTGTCGTTTTGCAAGAGTGCAGGCCAATGTGAGTTTATCTGACATTTCTTTGTGATTTGATTCACGTTATACATTTTTGGTACAAACTACATAAGTGATGATGTGTCTTCTCAGTACATTGTATCTGGAGGCTTATGATGTCGTTTCTTATTGATGAAGTTACCACTGATCACTTGGGGAGCGGATGTAGCTCAGTGGTTGAGCACCTACTTCCCATGTATGAGGTCCTGGGTTCAGTTCCTAGTACCTCCTAAAATTAAATAAGTAAGTAAATAACTAAATAAACAAAAAGTGGCTTGCGAGATTTCTGTTGTGTAGTATTTAACAGAATTTATTTTTTAGAACAGTTTTAGATTTACAGAAAAATTGAGAAGCTAGTATAGAGTTCCCACATTACACCCTGCACCCTGCACAGTTTCCCCATCATTAAACATCTTACATTAATATGATACATTTGGTACAATTAATATTGATATAGTATTATAAACTAAAATCCATAGTTTATTCAGATTTCCTTAGTTTTTACCTAATGTCCTTTACTATTCCAGTATCTCATTCAGGATACTCCATTACATTTCATTGTCATATCTCCTTAGACTCTTTTTGACTTGAGTTTCTGAGAATTTCCTTGTTATTGATGACCTTGACAGTTTTGAGGAGTATAGGTCAGGTATTTTTGTAGGATACCTCCTGCCTCATGGCTCATCTCCTCATCCTTGACCTGCTCTATGGGCCCAGCCCCTTGGAGGCCTCTTTCTGTGCTTCTGTGCTCTGCTGATTCCAGACCTGTGACCTCTCTCAGCTTCTTGGGGTTCTCTGCCTTTCTGCAGCTATAGGTGAACCTGGAGTCCTCTTTCTCTCTCTACTTTCTCCTTTCTTTCACATGGCAGGATCAAAATGGCAGCTTCCTTTCCTGTGTTTCTTCTTTTTCTTCTGTGTTCTCAGTTCATATAAGACCCAGCAAGAGGACAGAGACCCAACCTGTGTCATGCCTCACTAACACAGCTAGTCCAATTAAAAGCCCTAAAGTGATCTAATCAAGTGACCTGATCAAAGGAGTCTAATGCAATCAAAGGGTACCATACCCAGGGAGTGGATTAGTTTAAGAACATAATATTTTGGGATTCAAAAAAGAATTTCAAACTGTCACACCACCATTCCCCTCTTTTCCATACTGTACCCTTTGGAAGGAAATCACTATACATAGCCCATCTTTAAGGAGTGGGGAGCTATGCTCCCCCTCTTTTAGAGTGGAGTATCTACATAATTTACTTGGAATAATTCTGCTCAAGAGATTTCTCTCTTCTGTACTATTAATTAATTCAATAATTTATGTCACCATGGACTTGTGGATATTTATAGTTTGGGTTATAATGTAATACAACTTTATTTTTTTGCTCAAATTATTCCAGCTTTGGTCACTGGAAGCTTTTCCAGTTAGCTCCTATTCTCTTTTGACATACCCCCTTCAAGTGATCAAGTGTATGTGTAACATTTCCTTATTTTCTGATACTAAAGGATGCTCCAGACTCTTCTTGTATATTTCCTAACCCAGTCCTAGAATTAGCAATTTCTCCAAGAGCCCTGGTTCCTTTTAATAGAGAATGGAATAAAAATCAAGGTCTGATGCTAGGTGTGCTTGTTGCTACTGGGTGTTTGCTGTAGTATTTGAAACAAAAGCAAATCTCTGATACCATGTCATTTAAATCCCTAAAAAATGTCTGTGTCTCTAAAAAATAAGGATCTTTTCTTAACTAAAATGTCAAAATATCCGTATTAGTTTCCTGTGGATGCCTTAACAAATTACCACAAACTTCGGGGCTTAAAACAACAGAATTTTATTCTTTCACGGTTCTGGAGACTAGACGTCCAAAATCAAGGTGTTGGCAGGGCCACACTCCCCCCGAAGGTGTGGGGAGAATCTGTTCCTTGCCTTTTCAAGCTTCTGGTGGCTCCAGGCATTCCTTGGCTTGTAGCTGCAGTACTCCAATCTGTGCCTCCATGGGCACATTGCCTTTTCCTTTTCTCCTTGTCTCTAGTGTGTGTTTGTCAAATCTCCCTTCACCTCACTCATATAAGGGAACTTATTGCAGGTAAATCATTAACTTAATCACATCTTTTGCCATATAAGGTAATATTCACTCTTTTACTATATAAAGTAACAGTCATGGTTCTGGAGATTAGGGCAGGGACATATTTTTCTTTGAGGTCACCATGTAGCCCACTTACAATAATAATATTAACAATGGTTTCTTAATATCTTCTATGTTTTTTTTTAAACTTTTTTTATTGAAGTTTATCATTCATACAGGAACATCTATAAACAATAAGTGTATAGTATAAGTGGTGAACTTACAGAACATGCATATCATCTTATAGGCTCCCATACATTACCCCACCATAACACCTTGCATTTTTGTGAAACAATTTTTACAAACTGTGAAAGAGCATCATTAAAACATTACTACTAACCTTAGTCAACATATTATATTTGGTATATGTTTCCCCCAACCCACCCAGTTAATTACACCCTGTATTAGTATTATATACTTGTTATAGTTCACTAGAGAATGTTCTCATATATGTTCTATTAAGCACAGTCCATCTTCCACCACAGGATTAAAGTGTTATCTTATAGACAACCTATAATTGTTTGTTTGTTTTTTTTTTATAAAGATGCTTTGATTACATAAATGTTACACAAAAATTATAGAGATTCCCATGTTCCCCACCTCCCACACCTCCCACAACCTCCCACATAAACATCTTTCATTAGTGTGGCACATCACCTGAACTTCTATGTTCTTAATGTCCCCAGTCCATATTCAGATTTCTCCATTGTCTCAAAAATGTCTCTTTGGTTTTTTTTGGGGGGGGAGACTTTTTGTCCAAACAAAGTTCATCATTGCATTTGCTTGTCTCTAACGTGCCTTATAATTGAGAACAGCCCCTCCCTCTCTTTTTTATGCCCTTGAATTGTTGAAGAAACCAAGCCATTCGTCCTGTACATTGTCCCACATTCTGGATCTGTCTGACTGCTTTCCTGTGGTGGTGTTCCCCTTTATTTCCTGTAAATTGGAAGTTAGACCCAAAAAACTTGATTAGAGTCATATTAAACTTTTAAAATAAAAAATACACGGCATAAATATTTCTGTGTAATTCATATTGCATCACATCAGGAGACACATAATGTATACCTGACCTACATTTAGTGATCTAAGATTGAAAGAAATATATATATATATGTGTTGACAAGACCTCCTTCCAATGTAAAACTCCCCATCAATCTTCTATTGGTCTTAGCATCCATAAATGGCTGTTGCCTGAATCTTTCTATTGAGCATCCTTGCTGTCTTCCAGATTGCTTTCATCAGGTTAGTTTCATCTTTTGATTTTTCTCATATATCTGTAGCCCGTAGCTCCAGCTCTCTTTAGGTTGCTTTTAGTTTGCCAAAGGGCTGCTGGTGCAAAGTACCAGAAATATGTTGACATTTTAAAGAGCATTTATTGCACAGTTCCAAGACTGTGACAAATCCAAACTAAGACCATCAGAGATGCTTTCTCACCAAAGTCAGCTACTGTTGACCCTGGCATGCTGCCATGTGGTGAAGCAAGATAGCTGTTGATCTCTAAGGCTCTCCTTTCCCTCCAGGCTGAGGGAGGTTTCCTCTTGAGCTGCTCCGCGGGCTTCCTGCTTAAACAATCTTCCCTCTCACGTTCGTTGCAAGATCACATATGCCAGCGCCCTTTTTCTTCTGAGTGTCCATTTATATCAGACTCAATAAGGATGTGGAGACTCAATCTGAGTCAGTCCTCACTGATGTAGTCCAATGAAAGCCCTAAAGCAACCTCATCAAGTAATCTAATCAAAGGCCCAAGTAAATTTCATGCAGTGGAAGGGTATCACACCCAGAGGAATAGATTAGTTTACAAGCATAGTATTTCTCTTTTTGGGGTTCATAAAATAATTCCAAACTGCCACAGTTTCCAAATCCGTTAGGTTCCAGGACATCTGCTACTGGGGGCAGGGATCTGTCTTGCCTGTGGAGATGAGATAATGAATTGGGTCAGTATTTCCTAAACTTCACGCTTGAAGCCCAGGGAGCGCTTGAAGCTCTGCCCTGCTGACTGGGTTGGAGCTAAGGAAAGAGGGATCCGAGGGAAGCAAATATTAGACCAAGTGATCTCCCGTTTCTGGGGATTAAACCCAAAGGCTTTTACTGGAAAGGACTCAGAAAATTCTTTAATAGAGCATGGGCTCTCAAGTTTAGAGAAGCGAACTGAAGCACGACCAAGGAAGGATTCCATAGGGTTAGATAGAGTCAAGACTCCGAGGAGAGTCCTGGAGTCCCAAAAAACAGCCATTCAGGGATTTAACCTGGGGACTACATCTCCCAGAATTCTGCTCGCCGGGTCCCACCGCCCTGAAGCGACTGCGTCTGCGCGAGGCAGATGACGGCCCTCCCTCCAGGGCCTTACAACCCCCGAGATTCCGCGCGCCTGCCTTTGCCCCTCCTTGACCGCCCCTTCTCAGCCCTCAGTGTGTCGGCTGGGGGCGCGCGCAGTGCGTGGCAGGCTGCAGCGGCGCTGGCGGCTGAGAGCGCGGGTCGCGTGGCGGTGAGTGGTTGCTAGGGGCGCCTGAGGCCGTCCGCCGGCTCACCAGGCCGTGGGAGGAAGCAACGCCGAGCCGGCACCGAGCCGGGGCGAAGCTGGGTCTGCTAGGTGAGTGCGGCTGTGGAGCCGGGGAACCCACCGCCGGACCCTCCGCTGGCCCGACTCTCCCGCCCCTTCTGTGCCCGGGGTCCTTTCGCGCCAGTCCCTAGCCCTCCGGCCGCTCCCGCCCCTACCCCTTTCCCTGCTCGCTATCCTTCCCTCCCCCGGAGGCTGGGGAGCCCTGGCCTCTTGCCCGGCCAGGACTTCGCGCTCCCTTGGAACCTTTCTCCCCCTCCTCCGCGCCCCGTGAACTTAAGCCTGCCGGGTGAACTTAGTCAGCCCCGCCTCTGGGTGCCCGAGCCCGTCAGCCTCCTCTCGTCCTGGGCCTCGGTGCCTTCTCTTTCCCGCCGCGCTGAGGTTTAAATTTTCCTCGCTTCGGTGAGTCCTGCTCCTCTCGGGCTTCAGGGCCGAATTTAACGTGGATAGCCACCTTTTCACTTCCCCACCCTCTGTAGCTATGGAGAAATGCATCTCTAAACTGTAGAGATTCAAACTGAGTTCGAGATCCTGTGGAATTTTACACTTTTCATGTACTCATTCCATTCATCCATTACTTCATTTAAGCATCTACTCAACAATTTTTTAATAAGCATCAACAAATATTTAACGAACCAGGCACTTGGAAGGATTTGGAGATAGAAACTGGCAAACAAGACAGACGTATTTTCAGATTTTAGTTAAGTAAACAGGCATTTGCGGTATTGTATGTTGTGTGCTCTGATAAAAACTGAAAAAGGTACTTAACCCAGATTTACTTGGATTACGACATTATCCCCATTCCCTGGTGTTTACGTTCCTATTCTGGATCTAGGAAATGGTTTAAGCCTTCCTTGTTTGCGGAGTCAAACCTGCTCTGGCAGATAATCCAGATCACATCTTCCTTAGCTTCAGTAGCTGTTGATTTAGCCAAACCCAGGAGTTTTGCTTGGGTCAGCACCTGTTGATTTAGTCAAATCCAGGAGTTTTCATTGGGAACAAGCAGCTGGGTTCCCTTTGGGACAGTGTACTATCCTTTCCTTTGCCATTTCTTGAAATAACTACTGAGACACTAATTGCATAAAAACCACCTCCGTTGTGGCCAGAAAGTTACCAGCTGCTTATTGGACAAACCTTGAAAAATTATCAACTCTTTTCTGGGAATAAAGAGGTTGGAGGACATTCCAGATACAGAGTAGCTTCAGAAAACATACAGCAGGCCTGAAAATGAAAAGTACACTGGAAATAGTCTGACAGGCCTGAGCTGGGGTTGGAGAGAGCCATGCAGTGAGGAATAAGGGGGAGGGAAGTGAATAGGTGCTAGATCCCAAAGGGCCTTCAATGTTTTGCTCAGGAGTTAGAGCTCTGTCCTCCAGAACAGTGGTTTTCAAGTTGAGATCATTAGGGCCCAAGAATTCCAAGCCATATACCTGCAAAAGAATCAATTTCCAGATCCTCAACTTCCAAATGAACTCTTCTTAAAACTGCCCTTACAAAAAAAAGAATGGGATAGGGAGTCATACATAACCTTCATGCTTCCCAGATCTCACTAGGGTGTATTGTCTCCTCAGGTTGCCAAACGACATAATTTGGAAATATTAATTTCAGGGGAGCCTCCTTTTGTGATTAAATTTACCTCTCAAACCCAGAAGGGATTCCTGTCTTTCCCTGTCTAACAAATAACACATTGCTGTTTAGGACGAAGCTTGTTCCTTGTGGGGATTTAGAGTTTTTTTTTTTTTTAAGTTTAGGCCTGTGCTATTCAGCAATATAGTTAAAACTGATTTTATCAAATCAGGTCTTGAAATGTTTATTCCTATTACAGTCAATTCTTATTTCTTCTAATAAAATGTTTAATATTTTCTATTTCCTCTTAATGAAAAAAATAAACTTGTTTAAACTTGATGAAAAATTTTAGATGTCAAATTGAAAATGTGCAAGGGATATATACGTGGTTTAAAAAATTCTTTGGGGCTGTATATGTGTAAAACAATTTGAATACTCTGTTCCAGGAAAACCATGGAAAGATAATTAGCAGGAAAAGAACATCAGATTTGTGTTGAGAGAGATTATTATAGTGTCATTGTGCAGATTGAATAGAAAGGACTTTTGACTGGCGGCAGGGAACCAATGAGAAAACTATTATAGTGGTGCAGGTTAGAGATGATGAGGGCTTTATGGTAGTTGCAGTGAATATGGAGAGGGTTTAGAGCAGGGGTTCTTAACCTTTTCTGTTCCATGGACCCTTTAGCCAGGTGAAAACCATGGACCCCTTACTAAGGCTGCACTATACTGTGTATTTAATAAATATATCACACCCACACCAACACATCCCCATAAGAATAATGTTTTTTGAATTTCAATTCAAGCTCACAGACCCCTTGTTAAGAACCCCTGGTTTAGAGAAGCGTTAAGGGGGCTAGAATCGGCAAAACCTGGTGGCAAAGTAGATATAGGAGGAGGGGAACAAGCAGTCTGGAATGATTCCAGGCTTCTGACTTCAGTGACCAAGTGGGAGGTGATGCAGAAGGAGAGGGACTATCAGGAGGAGGGGCAGCTTTGAGGGGGAAAGATAAAGGAGTTAAGTTTAGGACCTGCTGAGTTGAGGTCCCTGCAGTACATCCAAGTAGAAAGGCCCAAGAGGTCAAGGTCTGGAGCTCATGACAGAGGTCAGGGTGATGATAGAAAGCTGAGAATGTAAGAGACAATTGAAGTCATGGGATGGAAGAGGTTCTGGGAGAGCTTGTGGTAATAATTGGAGCTGCCATTTATTGGGTGCTTACTATGTGCCTGGCAAAATAAAGGGTTGGGCAGAAGAAAAGGGGTACAAGAAGGGCAGAGAATGCATAACTGAATATGAAAATGAACGCGAAAGAAAATCTGTCAGTTGAAAACTGTATCTACAGGAAGCCTTAGTTTCAGGATCTGTCAGATTCTCATGTGCTGGAGTTGGGTTTAGCTTACCCACCAGATTCTTTATAACCCTGGAAATGTCTAATCATAGTCTGTCTGGAGTTTAGTGTGGAATCAGATGCTTTGATCTGTTAGTGAAATGCAGAGAAAATGCTTTTCTTTGATGCCCTGAACTTTTCACCGTCTCTTCTGATGGGATTGGGAAGCTAAACCTGGCATTTTGGAACAAATATTGACAGTCCTAATTTCTCTTAGGCCCTGAATTACAAAGAACTTTGTCCTTAAGAAGCCTTCATGGGTATGCTGGACAGGCAGTGCTGCTATAGACCAGCAGTTTTCAGACTTTTTGTTTGGGGTCTTCGATAATTTTATGTGTGTTATTAATATATAGCTATAGATATAATGAAGTTAAAATACTTATTAATTTCTTTAGAAATAATAAATCCATTATAGTTTAGCATAAGTAGCATTTTTTTTTTTTATATCTTTTTTTTTTTTTTAAGATTTTATTTATTTATTCATTTATCCCCCACTTGCTGCTTGTGCTCGCTGGGTCAGCTAACCACGCCGTGCGGGCGGGCTTGCCTTCACCAGGAGGCCCCGGGAACCGAACCCGGGACCTCCCATATGGTAAACGGGAGCCCTACTGATTGAGCCACAGCCGCTTCCCATAAGTAGCATTTTTAAAGTGAAAAATGCTATTTAAAAAAAAATGAATGAGTAGCATTTTTTTTGCATATCTCTTTAATGCCTGGCTTAATAGAAGAGAGCTAGATTTTCATATTAGTTTCTGTGTTCAGTCTGTTATGATATGTTATTTTAATTGAATTATGAAGAAAATCTTTGGACTCACACACATATTTAGTTAGAAAAAGGAGTATTTCAGTAGCCTTTTCAGAGAATTGCAGTTTTTCTTTGGCATTACACAAAATGTAGCAGTGTGATTTTGTAAAGGTTGATTGCAATGTGGAACCTGAAATGATATCCATGAACTTTTCATAATTTAATAAATTAAAATCCATTGGTCTGTCTCACACTTTGAATGGATCTTTTACCCATGCATGAATCTGTAGGTATTTGGAAAATACAGGTTCACTGAGTTAGGCAGATCTTCCAAATGTTGCTGTAATTTGTTATATAATATGAAAAATTCATAGTATCACCATGACCTCATCAGAAAAACCTTTAAGAATTGAGATACAGTCAAATTCATGGTGGCAGATACAAGTTTTCCAAATTCTCATTTTCACTTGGAAGTTCAAATTTTATCATTGGCAACAAATAATGTCAATTGTTTTCTATAAAGTTGCAGTCTCACTTTGTTTCATTTTTGAGAAAATGTCTGCCATTTACTAAGGTATGAATAACTATATTATTTGTGTGTCATTTTTTCCCAAGTAAACATGGTTTCCACCAAAAAAAAAAAAAAAAAAAAGCTTGTAATTCAGTCACGCAAGTGCTTTATTTAGAGTCAGTCATCATCTTCTGTATGCAACTTGTGTTTTATATGTACTTCTCATTTTCTAACAGAGAATGTTGAAAAGATGCATACTTGAGGGTTGAGATATAATATACTTTATTTTTATTTATTTATTTATTTTTTAAAGATTTTATTTATTTATTCATTTATCCCCCCCTTGCTGAACTAACCACGCCGTGTGGGCGGGCTTGCCTTCACCAGGAGGCCCCGGGAACCGAACCCGGGGCCTCCCATATGGTAAACGGGAGCCCTACTGATTGAGCCACAGCCGCTTCCCAAGATTTAATATACTTAAAAAAATTTTTTTTTTATTTTTATTTTTTAATTAGGCCAGTAAAAAGAATTTATTTGGGAAATGGGGGAAAGAACAGAGCTTGCTGAGAAATGGGAGAGAAAGACGGAAATACACACCAAGATTTGGTGCAGGCCTCTCTATGCAGAGAGAGCCTATACTTTTTTTTAAACTGCCTCGTCGAGTCAACATTCTTAAATAAAACTGGCATTAACTTTTTTCTAATTAAGGAAGTTGTAAGTTTACAGAAAAGTCATGCAGAAAATACGGAGTCCCCATATACCCGCCCACACATACAGTTTTCCCTATTAACACTTTATATTAGTGTGGTACCTTCGTTACAGTTGATAACGAACTATAACAACTATAATAACATTATAGTTGTACTATTAACTATAGTTCCTGGTTTACATAAGGGTTCACTGTGTTGTAGAGTCCTATGATTTAAAAAAATTTTGTTCTAATAACATATTTACAACCTAAAATTTCCCCTTTAACTACATGCAAATATATCATTCAGTGGTGTTAATATAGTCACAGTTTTGTTACTATCACCTCTATCCATAATGCCCCAACAGAAACCCTGTACCAATTACACATTAACTACCCATTCAACCCACCTCAGGCCCTGGTAACTTGTATTCTAGTTTCTGTCTCAGAATTTGCTTATTCTGATTATTTCATATTAGCGATATCATACAGAATTTGTCCTTTTGTGCCTGGCTTATTTTATTTTACTTAACATGATGTCTTCATGGTTCATCCATGTTGTTGGATATGTCAGAACTACATTCCTTTTTATGGATGAATAATATTCCACTGTCTCTATGTACCATATTTTCTTTATCCATTCATCTGTTGATGTGCACTTGGGTTGCTTCCATCTTTTGGCAATTGTGAATAATGCCGCTATGAACATCAGTGTGCAAGTATCTGTTTGAGTCCCTGCTTTCAGTTCTTTTGAGTATATACCTAGGGTGAGATTGCCAGATATTTGATTTGTACCTAACTTTCTGAGGAACTGCCAAACTGTTTCCAACATTGGCTTCACCATTTTATATTCCCACCAGCAATGAATGAGTGTTCCTCTTTCTCCATATCCTTGCCAACATTTGTAATTTTTTTTCTTTTCTTTCTTTCTTTTTTTTTTTTTTTTTTTAATAGTAGCCATTCTAGTGGGTGTGAAATGGTATCTCATTGTGGTATTGATTTGTATTTCCCTAATGGCCCATTTTTTAATTGGTTTGTTTGTTTTTTTGTTCTTCTTGTAGGATTTCCTTGTGTTCTGGATAGTGAATACTGATCAGATATGTGGTTTCCAAATATTTTCTCCTACTCTGTCAATTGCTTTTACATTCATGATAAAATCTTTTTTTTTTAACAGTAAAACAAGATTTTTTATTTACCTCTACCATTAAATTTTTCCATTGTTCTTTATTTCTTCTTATGGCTTTGAGTTATATCCTCTTGTGCTTTTTATTTCTGCCTGAAGAACACCCTTTAACATTTCATGTAGGGCAAGTCTTCTGGAAATAAGCTTCTTCAACTTTTGTTCATCTATAAATTTCTTAATTTCTCCTTCATTTTTTTTTTCCTCCCTATGTCTCTCTTTTTTTTTAACTGTATTTTGTACAGCTAAAATTATTAATTGAAAATATAAACAATTAAAATAATTGTTTATATAAACAATTAAAAACTAAAAAGTAAACACAGATGAATACATATATACATTTCTCAATTAAATGTAATGGATACATATAAAAATTTTTTTTTAATCAAACAATATGTTACACAATATATTTGGTTCATAGTAACGCATTCATTCATATAGTATTTGTCCTTTTGTGTCTGGCTTGCTTCACTCAACATAATGTCCTCCAGGTTCATGCATGTTGCCATATGCTTTATGACTTCATTTCTTCTTACAGCTGCATAATATTCCATCATGTGAATAGACCACAGTTTGTTTATCCATTTGTCTGTTGATGGACACCTGGGTTGTTTCCAACTTTTGGCAATGGTGAATAAAGTGGCTATGAACATCAGTGTGCAGATGTCTGTTCATGTCACTGCTCTCGGTTCTTCTGATGATAAAGTCTTTTTATGCACAAAAGTTTTTTTTCTTTTACACTCAAACTATTTTTTATTTCTAATAATTAACACTGAAAGAAGTATTCATTTAATGATCTCCAATTTAACAAAATTTAAAATTGGACCTTCTCAAATCTGTAATTTGGATAATGATTTTCTCCAATTTTCACTGAACATTTTTCATTGAATCTTTTCTTATGAAATTAAAAAATATAGAGATGTAAGTTACAAGTTTCTTTGCAAGAAATAACACAAAGGCATATGTGCTACACTGATCTTAATTATAACATGAAGACATTATTTTAAAGAAAATAGCAGAAATTTGAGAGGATGAAGGTGAAAAAAGGAGTGAAATAACTATAAATGTTCTTCCAATTCAAAAATTGACTCACATGAGAGCCAGAAGAAACTTTCTGCCTCTATCAGTGACTTCCTTTTCATGTGCCCTAGAAAGAGTTTAGTGTGCTTTACAAAATCCATTACATTTTCAGACCGTCTCCAATATCTGCTATCATAAATCAAGAAATCCATTTATTCAAGGTTACTTAGGGAGGATTAATCACACAGAAAATTTTAACAGCTCCCTTTTCAGAAATTAAAGTACTTTACTCTACTTAGCATTCCTACACATGAGAATGTGGATTCAGAGACTGAAAGCATTAAGGGCATATAATTAAAATTCATGGGCTTAGACATTAAAAAAATTTTAACATATAGAATTCTCTATAACAAATATTCACAGAAGATAAATCAGAGTATGAACACAATGCAGTCTCCTTTGGATTTTTCCATCTACTTAAGTAAGATTATATAAGTTGTTATAAAACACTTGTATATACTTGATATAGCCTCACGGACATTTAATCAAAAAATCTAAAAAAGTGAGACCAACAGAACTGTGGGTAGTTATCTAAAGCAATATGCATCAAGAACAAAAACTCATGATTATTTCTCTATTTATGATAGTTTCTAAACTCTGTCTGCCTAATTTGAAGGGCAAATTTACGAAAAAGAGAAAAATAAACAGCTTAGAGACACAGCATTTACAGCCTTTATTAATAGGGTGTAACCATTATACCAAAATTCAGCCATTCACGTACAACTTAAAATGTAATGGGTTTTGTAAAGCATGAGAATAAAATGTATATTATTTTACTGAGATGTAGAGGCAAAGTGCCAAGAATTAAAGTATAACTTTAAAGTTTTAATTTTACATTTTAAATATTAAAAAAAGCAATAATTCCTAAAATCATGAAAACACTGTGAAATAACTATGCAAAAAGGACCTTTAATTTCTTTCTTTCTTAATATTATATAGTGAAAACACATAGACTTATAACTTTGGTCTTCAGATGGCATATTTCATAAGCTCATTAGTCATTTTTAAAGTAGTACAGGGAAACGGATGTGACTCAAGCGATTGGGCTTCCATCTACCGTATAGGAGGTCCAGGGTTCGATTCCCGGGGCCTCCTGGTGAAAGGTGAGCTGGCCTGAGCAGAGAGCTGGCCCATGTGGAGTGCTGGCCTGCGCAGGAGAGCCGGCTGGCGCAGAGAGCTGGTGCAGCAAGATGACACAACAAAAAGAGCCAGCCAAACAGAGAGAATAAGAGATGCAGCAGACCAGGGAGCTGAGGTGATGCAAGAGATTGAGCACCTCTCTCCCACTCCGGAAGGTCCCAGGATCGGTTTCCGCTGCCGCCCAAAGAGAAGACAAGCACACACAGAAGAACACACAGAGAGCAGACGCTGAGTGCAAAACAGTGGGGGGTGGGGGGAATAAATAAAAAATCTTTAAAAAAAAACAAAAAAACAAAACCAAAGTAGTACAAAATGTTTACAAAGAATGTTAAATTTCACAGTTGTTTATAAAATGGTACATGAAAAGAAAGAAAAAAAAAGAAAAAATGTACATGAAAGAATGACCTATATAAGGAAATAAGAGTCTCATCAAAAGAGATGGAAAACTATGAATATAAAATATACCATACTGCAAATATTCTTGCTGTCCTGATTTTGTGATAATCAGGGTAGGCTAAACAGTCACTATGTTAGAAACCATGCATGTGTCCCCAGACTTAGTTTTTCCTCCCTAGGTCTGGTTTTTAGAATGCTGGTGATAGACTAAGCCTGATTTATTATATGATCATCCTGTATGGGAAATGACTTTAACTCTAGGTATCTTTGGTCAACCTTAAGAGATATAGCAGGGGGTGGATGTGGCTCAAATGGTTGGGCGTCCATCTCCCCTATGGAGGGACCTGGGTTCAATCCCCGGGACCTCTGGTAAAAATGAAAAAAAGAAAAATATAGAAGGTGTGCGAGCCACCAGGCCCCATGCGCAGGTGCACCGTCATGCCCCGCCAAGCCACATAGCAAGATGATGTAACAGGAGAGTGACACAAGGGAGAGCCAAGATGAGACGTGCCGAAAAACGAGGAACTAAGGTGGTGCAAGTGGAAGACGCCTCTCTCCCACATTGGAGGTTCCAAGGATCTAATCCTGGTGAAGACGGGAGGGGAAGGATGAGAAGAGGGGGCCAGAAACAGACACAGAATTGCCCAGCGAATGGACACAAAAACAGCAAAAACGAAGGGGGCGGGTAAAAATGGATAAAAGTAAATAAATGAATTAATTAATTAAATGCATCTTTTGTGTATACACACACACACACACATACATACCACAGTGTTAAAAACCTCATAGCTCTCCATAGGAAAATCAATAAATATAACTTAATCATTCTAGGAAAAAAGTATATAGCATTAGAAATTTAAAGTGTAAACTTTATGTATGAATTAAAAAAGAAATACATTTAAAATTTAAACCTAAAAAAAACTAAAAGAAAAACAAAAAAAGTAAAAAACAAATAAAATTTAAATGTTGCATTGCCACATGGTTATCATGTATTTTGTGGAAAACAATAAAAATTATATACTTTTTCAATAATATACATCAAAACCAAAAACTTAATTTTTACTTGTCCCTTATTGGCAACTTTTTTTTTTTTTAACAGTAAAACAAGATGTTCATCTATAAATTTCTTAATTTCTCCTTCATTCTTTTTTTTTTCCTCCCTATGTCTCTCTTTTTTAAACTGTATTTTGTACATTTAATAATTGAAAATATAAACAATTAAAAACTAAAAAGTAAACACAGATGAATAAATATATACATTTCTCAATTAAATGTAATGGATACATGTAAATTTTTTTTTTAATCAAACAATATATTACACAATATATTTGGTTCATACTAACGCATTCGTACAGTATTTGTCCTTTTGTGTCTGGCTTGCTTCACTCAACATAATGTCCTCCAGGTTTATCCATGTTGCCATATGCTTTATGACTTCATTTCTTCTTACAGCTGCATAATATTCCATCATGTGAACAGTTTGTTTATCCATTCATCTGTTGATGGACACCTGGGTTGTTTCCAACTTTTGGCAATGGTGAATAATGTGGCTATGAACATTGGTGTGCAGATGTTTGTTCGTGTCACTGCTCTCAGTTCTTCTGGATATATGCCCAGTAGTGGTATTGCAGGGTCATGTGGCAAGTCTATATTCAACTTCTTTAGGAACCTCCAAACAGTCCTCCATAGTGGTTGTACCATCCTGCATTCCCACCAACAGTGAAGAAGTGTTCCTATCTCTCCACATCCTCTCCAACACTTGTAGTTCTCTGTCTTTTTAATAGTGGCCATTCTGATAGGTTTGAAATGATATCTCATTGTAGTTTTGATTTGCATTTCCCTAATATGAGTGATGTTGACCTTATTGGCAACTTTTGATGCATTTTTAGGTTTTGGTTCCTATAGGGCATTTTTACAAATCATGAAGCTGTACCTCTGTCCAGCTTGCCAGCCTTTTTATCTGTTATTTCTTTGACTCTGTTCATGTATACTCTGATTCTTTCCAATTCTTGCTTTACTGGATGTTCCTTAGAATTAACTCCTTGAGTTGCCAAGTAGACGCAAAACATTGAATTTAATGTGTACGTAGAAACTAAATCCACTTTTGCTTGTTCAAGTGGGTCCAACTTCTGCAACATCTCATTTCTAGAAGCAAGACACCATGGTCTTGAGCATCTCATCCATAGCACCAATGAAATTCTCAAATGTTGATGAATACTCATGAATTTCTGCTGGATAATCTTCACTAATTTCTTCACCTGCTATTATGACCAACTCATTGGCCCTTTGACTCTGCTGGAAAGAGGTCGGATGGCCCACAAATGTTTTTAATTTTAGGGAGCAGGCATAGCTTGTGGTTGAGCCTCTGCTTCCGTATACAAGGTTCCAGGTTCAATCCCATGGCCTGGAAAAAAGTCTTATAGGGTTTAGGACACCAGGGAACGGCTGGACACCGCCCAGAAGAGAAAGGGAAAAGGAAAAGAATTGCAATGGCAAAACTGTAGTCCCCCCCCCCCCACTAAAGACACTTTTGAATTCTTAGGCCTAGGGGCTGGTGGCTACAGACAAAGGGATTCCCAAGGATCCACCTCACTAGGAAAGGGGAGAGAGGGAACACAGTCTAAGGCGGTCTCAGCTTTTGACTCACAAATTTGGTCTGCTGTGTCCCATGAGCCCTTCCAGGTAGGGTGGGGCCACACCATTGTTTGCTTTGGGAGCCTGCATAGGACTAAAGAGATCCAACCTCAGTCTCCCTGTCTACTAACAGGGACTGATTGTTGAGGATGCAAAGGGGAGTGGAATTATTTCCTACCCTGGAAAAGGGAGGGGGCTGCCAGCAAAGGTTGGAGAACTGTCTCTGAGAAAGTTTGAATTCCAAGGCTCTTAGCCTCCAGGCAGGAACCTATATCATGGTGATCCAGCCTGTGTTGCAGCAAACACACTGGACCAGGCATTGAACTGAGAGGGCAGCCAAAGAGTGCCATCTGCTGGAAGATCAAGGAAATGCACAGGAGGAAATAAAAAGTAAATAAGTGAGAGAGGCTTTTTCTGGCCTTTATAGCCTCTCTCCCCAAGGCCCTAGGAATTGGGTTTGCAACCAATTACTGGGTCTATAGCCTAGATTTGAGTAACTGACACAATCCCAAAGACCCAAGCTGAACCAAGAATCAAAGAACAGCAGTAATACACAGCTTCCTACCACTAAATCCCTATGAAAGAGAGAGAAAATGAGCATCTTAGTAAACTTACCATCCTAATCAGATGCCTAGACATCAGCTAAAAATTACTGTTCCGTACTAAGAAAATGGAAGACATGGCCCAAGAAAAGGAATATATCAAAGCCCCAGAAGAGACGCAGGATTTGAGACAGCTAATTAATGAGATGCACACAAATTTCCAAAATCAAATTAATGAGTTGAAAGACAACATGGCTAAAGAACTAAACAAAATCAAGAAGACATTGAGTACAAAGAAAAATTTGAAAACCTGAATAGAAAAATAACAGAGTTCATGGGAATGAAAGACACCATAGATAAGATAAAAAACACATTAGGGAGCAGATGTGGCTCAAGCAGTTGAGCACCACCCTCCCACATAGGAGGTCCCAGGTTTGGTTCCCAGTGCCTCCTGAAGAAAAGAACAAGCAACAAGCAAAACAAAGGAAAAAACCAACTCAGGGAAGCTGATATGGCTCTGTGGCTGAGCTCCAGCTTCCCATATACAAGGTCCCAGGTTCAGTACCCAGCACCCGGTACTTCAAAAAAAAAAAAAAAAAAAACTAGAGGCTTACAGCAGACTCAAAATGATAGAAGAAAGAATAAGTGATACTGAAGACACAACAGCTAAAATTGAAGAGAGAAAAGAACATAGAGAGAAAAGAATGGAAAAATTTGAGCAGGGGCTCAGGGAGTTGAATGACGACATGAAACACAGCAACATACATGTCATGGGAGTTCCAGAAGGAGAAGAGAAGAAAAAAGGAGCAGAAAAAAAAAGTATTAAGAGTATTTGAAGAAATAATAGCTGAAAATTTTGCAACTCTCACAAAAGAAATGAACTTACATGTTCAAGAAGTGTACCATACCCCTATCAGAGTAAATCTGAATAGACACATACTACTCAGAATGTCAGTGTCAAAAATAAAGAGAAAATTCTGAGAGCAGCAAGGAAATATGAAAAACAGTAAAATGGTGGAACTAAGTAATGCATTTACAGTAATATCATTGAATGTGAATGGATTAAACACCCCAATCAAAAGATATAGGCTGGGGTTGGATGTGGCTCAACTGGTTGGGCATCCGTCTCCCATATGGAGGGACCCGGGTTCGATCCCCGGGACCTCCTGGTAAAAAAAAAAAAAAGATATAGGCTGACAGAATGGATAAAAAGCATGAGCCATCCATATGCTGCTTACAAGAAACTCACCTTAGGGAAGCGGATGTGGCTTAAGTGATTGGGCTCCCGTCTATCATATGGGGAGGTCCAGGGTTTGATTACTGGGACCTCCTGGTGAAAAGCAAGCTAGCCTGTGTCGTGAACTAGCCTGAGTAGAGAGCTAGACCACACAGAGTGCTGGCCTGTGCAGGACTGCTGGCTTGTGCAGGAGTGCTGGCCTACATGGAGTGCTGGCCCGCGCGGAGAACTGGCACAGCAAGATGACGCAACAAAAAGAATTAAGACCAACCCTGTTTAAACTCTTCCAAAAAACTGAAGAGGAGGGAAAATTACCCAACACATTTTATGAAGCCAACATTACCCTAATACCAAAGCCAGTTAAAGATACTACAAAAAAAGAAAATTACAGACCAATCTCTCTAATGAACATTCTCAACAAAATACTTGCAAATTGAATCCAACAGCATATCAAAAGACTTACACATCACGACCAAGTGGGATTTATTCCTTGTATGCAAGACTGGTTCAACATAAGAAAATTGATCAGCATAATATACCACATTAACAAATTGTAGGAAAAAAAAACACATGATCATCTCAAATCGGTGCAGAAAAGGTTTTTGACAAAATCCAGCATACTTGACAAAAACACCTCAAAAGATAGGAATAGAAGGAAAATTCCTCAATATGATAAAAGGCATATATGAAAAACCCACAGCCAACATCGTACTCAATGGGGAAAAGTTGAAAGCTTTCCCACTAAGATCAGGAACAAGACAGGGATGTCCACTGTCACCATTGTTACTTAACGTTGTACTAGAAGTTCTAGCTAGAGCAAATAGACAAGAAATAAAAACTAAAAGGCATCCAAATAGGAAAAGAGGAAGAAAACTCTATTTGCGGATGACATGATCCTATATTTAGAAAATTCTGAAAAGTCTACAACAAAGCTATTGATCTAATGAATGGGTTCAGCAGAGTGGCAGGATACAAATGAACACACAAAAATCAGTAATGTTTTTGTACACTAGTATTGAGCAATCTGAGGAGGAAGTCAGGGAAAAAATTCCATTTACAATAGCACCAAAAAACTCAAATTCCTAGGAATCAATTTAATCAAAGAAGTATAGGACCTATATGCAGAAAATTACAAAACAATGGTAAAAAAAATCAATGAAGACCTAAACAAACGGAAAGACATTCCGTGCTCATGAATTTGAAGACTAAATATTGTGAAGATGTCAGTCCTACCCAAACTGACTTATAGAGAATGCAATACCAATCAAAATTCCAACAGCCTACTTTACAGAAATAGAAAAGGCAGTTACCAAACTCATTTGAAGGGAAAGTAAACCTGAATAGCCATAAATAGAAGAGTGACATGGGAGGAAATTCACTGCCTGACCTTGAAACCTATTACAAAGCTACAATGGTCAAAACAGCATAGTATTCGCATAAAGATAGACATATAGATCAGTGGAATAGAATTGAGAGTCAGGAAATAAACCCTCACCTCTATGGCCAACTGGTTTTTGCCAAACCTACCAAATTCATGTTAACAGTATAAAACAGTCTCTTCAACAAATGGTACTGGGAGAACTGGATATCTATAATCAAAAGAATGAAAGAGGACCCCTATCTTACTCCCTATACAAGAATCAACTCAAAATGGATCAAACACCTAACTATAAAAGCCAGGACCATAAATCTGCTAGAAGAAAATGTAGGAAAACATCTTAAATACCTCGTGATAGGTAGTTGTTTCTTGGACCTTACATCCAAAGCATGCATAAGAAAAAATAGATTAATGGGACCTCCTCAAAATTACATACTTTTGCACCTCACAGGACTTAGTCAAAAGGGTGAAAAGGCAGTCAGCTGAATGGGAGAAAATATTTGGAAATCACATGTCTGATAAGGGCTTAATATCCATGATATATAAAGAGATGTTATAACTCAACAATAAAGACAAACAACTCAGTTAAAAAATGGGCAGAAGATTTTATTTTTATATTTCTTAAGGAGGCACCAGGAACCGGACCTGGGATGTCCCATGTGGGAGGGAGGCACCCAATGGCTTGCACCACCTCTACTCCCTGATTGTTGTGTCTCTTCATGTGTTTCCTCCTTGTGTCTCTTCATTGTGTCATCTCATTGAGTCATCTTGTTGGGTCAGCTTGCAGTGCCAGCCCATTGTGTCAGCTCGCTGTCTTGCTTGTCTTCTTTAGGAGGCACTGAGAACCGAACCCGGGACCTCCCATGTGGTAGGCAGGCGCCCAACTGCTTGAGCCACATCCGCTTCCCGAGATATCATTTCACACCCATCAGGCCACTATAGTAAGACAGAGAACTACAAGTGTTGGAGAGGATGTGGAGAGATAGGAACACTTATTCACTATTTGTGGGAATACAGAATGGTACAGCCACTGTGGAGGACTGTTTGGTAGTTCCTAAAGAATTTGAATATAGACTTGCCACGTGACCCTGCAAAACCACTGCTGGGTATCTACTCAGAAGAACTGAGAGCAGTGACACGAACAGATACCTCCACACTGATGTTCATAGTGGTGTTATTCACGATTATACCAAATACCATTGATTGTACAGTTTGGATGAACTGTATGCTTTATTAATATGAATCAATAAAATTGATTTGTTTAAAAAAATCAACTGACCATAGATGTGAAGGTCTATTTCTGAACTCTCAGTTTGACCACTCTCAGTTTGATGTCTGTCTTTGTACCAGTACCATGCTGTTTTGACCACTATAGCTCATAATATGTTGTTTTTTTAAAGATTTTATTTATTTATTCATTTACCCCCCCCCCCCTTGCTGCTTGTGCTCACCGGGCCAGCCAACCACACCGTGCGGGTGGGCCCGCCCCCACCAGGAGGCCCCAGGAACCGAACCCAGGGCCCCCCACATGGCAAACGGGAGCCCCACTGATTGAGCCACGGCCGCTTCCCTCATAATATGTTTTAAAATCAGGAAGCGTAAATCCTCCAACTTGGTTATTTTTCAAGATAGTTTTGGCTGTTTGGGAACCCATACCATATATATATTTCCATATATGTATGTTGATTGGCTTTTCTATTTCTGCCAAGAAGACTGTTGGAATTTTGATTGGGATTCCATTGATCTGTACATCGCTTTGGCTGAAATTGACATCTTAATGATATTTAGTCTTCTAATCCATGAACATGGAATGCACTTTTATTTATTTAGGTCTTCCTTGATTTCTTTTAGCAAAGTTTTGCGGTTTTGTCTGTACATCTTTGGTTAAATTTATTCCTAGATAATTCCTATTATAAATGGAATTAAAAATGATTTTTCTCTTCAGAACTTTCATTACTCATATATAGAAAAAGTACTAATTTTTGAGTGTGGCTCTTGTACCTTGCCACTTTGCTGAATTCATTTATTAGTTCTATTAGCTTTGTTTTGGACTTTTCAGGATTTTATGTATATAGAATCATGTCATCTTCAAATAGGGAAAGCTTTATTTCTTCCTGTCCAATTTGGATGCCTTCTGTTACTCTTGCTTTGATGAGCTTTCAGTACAATGTTGAATAACAGTGGTCACAGTGATTTGTTCATGATCTTAGAGGGAAAGCTTTTAGTTTTTCACCATTGAGTATGATGTTAGCTGTGGGATTTTCATATATGCCCTTTATCATATTGAGGAAATGTCTTTCTATTCCTAGTTTTCTAAGTGTAGTTATCAAAAAGCAGTGCTGGGTTTTGTTAATTGCCTTTTCTGCATGAGAGGCTCACATTTATTTTCCCCTTCATTGTAATAATGTGGTATATTACATTAATTGATTTTCTTATTTGAAACCACCCTTGCATACATGGGATGAATCCTACTTGATCATGGTGTATCATTCTTTTACTGTGCTTTTGGGTTCAGTTTGCCTAGTATTTTGTTGAGGATTTTTGCATCTATATTCATAAGGGATATTGGGGTACAGTTTTCTTTCTTTTTTTTTTTTTTTTTGGTACAGTTTTCTTGTGGTATCTTTATCTGGCTTTAATGTTAGGGTGATGTTGACCTCTAGAATGAGTTATGAAGTGTTCCTTCCTTTTCAGTTTTTTGGAAGAGTTTGAGCAGTTTTGGTGTTAATTCCTCTCTGAATGTTTGGTAAAATTCACCAGTGAAGTTTGGTCCCTTTTGTTTGGAGGTTTTTATTACTGGTAACCTTTTTTTACTTGTTATTGATCTGTTGAGATCTTCTGTTTCTTGTTGAGCCAGTGTAGGTAGTTTATGTGTACATTAGTCAGGGTTCTCTAGGGAAACAGAACTGACATGAGATATCTGTAAATAGTATAGGGTTTTATAAAATTCTCTCACATGACTGTGGGGATGCACAAGTTCAAATTCCACAGGCAGACTGCAAACCGGGGGCTTTGATGAAGGTCGTTGATGAGTTCCCTGGAGACTTTGGCTGTCTGAAGTAAAGCTGGAAATGCTTTCTGAATGCTGAAATCCCTTCCCCTTTTAAGGCTTTCAACTGATTGGATAAGACATCACTCACTGCTGATGGCAATCTCTTTGATTGATTGTAGATGTAAACAGCCATCTATGCAGTCACCTCACTGATGATTAAAGTCCATTAATTGTCCTTGTATTACAGTTAGTCCAGTGCTTGCTTGATCAAACAACTGGGTACCATTACCTGGCTGAGTTGACACCTTAACCTAACTGTCACAATGTGTTTCAAGGAATTTGTCCATTTCATTTAGGTTATCTAAATTGTTGGCATACAGTTGTTCATAGTATCCTCTTTTAATCTGTTTTAGTTCTATGTAGTCAGTAGTAATGCCCTCATTTTCATTTCGTTTTTTAGTTATTTGGGTCTTCTCTTTTATTCTTTGTCAGTCTAGCTCAAGGTTTGTCGATGTCATTGATCTTTTTAAAGAATAAGCTCTTGATTTTGTTGATGCTCTGTATTTTTTTATTCCCTATTTCATTTACTTCTGTTCTAATATTTGTTATTTCTTTCCATCTGCTAGGCTTGAGTTTAATTTTCTCTTCTTTTTCCAGTCCTCCAGTTGGGAGGTTCCGTCCCTGATTTGAGATTTCTTCTTTTTAATTGTAAGCATTTTGAGCTATAAATTTCCCTCTGAACACTGCCTTTGCTGCCTCCTCTAAGTTTTAGTATGTTGGGTTTTGTGTTCATTCCTCTCAAGATACTTGCTAATTTCTTGTGATTTCTTCTTTGACTCATTTGTTGTTTAAGAGTACAATATTTAATTTCCACATATTCATGAATTTTCCAGTTGTCCCTGTGTTATTGATTTTTACCTTCATTCCACTGGTCAGAGAAGATACATTGTATAACTTAAATATTTTTTGAATTTATTGAGACTTACTCTGTGAGCAACATGTAGTCTATCCTGGAGAATGGTCCATGTGCACTGTAGAAGAATATGTGTTCTGCTGTTATTGGGTTAAGTGTTCTATAGTTGTCTGTTAGGCCTAGTTGGTTTATAGTATTGTCCAAGTCTTTTATTTCCTTACTGATCTTCTGTCTAGATACTCTATCCATTATTGAAAGCAGTAAATGGAAATCTCCCACTATTAATGTAGAACCATTGATTTCTTCCTTTAAATCTGTTATTATTTGCTTCATATATTTTGGGGTTCTGCCATTAGGTATATATATATTTATAATTGTTATGTCTTCTTGTTGAAGTGTTCCACTATCAATATATAGTGACCTTCTTTGTCCCTTGAAACAGTTTTTGACTCAAAGTCTATTTTTTTTTTTTTTTTTAAGATTTTATTTATTTATTCATTTATTTATCCCCCCTTTGCTGCTTGTGCTCGCTGGGTCAGCTAACCACGCCGTGCGGGCAGACTTGCCTTCACCAGGAGGCCTCGGGAACTGAACCCGGGGTCTCCCATATGGTAAAGGGGAGCCCTACTGATTGAGCTACAGCCGCTTCCCCTCAAAGTCTATTTTATCTGATGTTAGTATAACAACTCCAGCTCTCTTCTGGTTACTGTTTGCATGGTATATATGTTTTTTCCATCCTTTTCTTTTTTTTCCCCCTTATTTGCTTGTTATTTTCATCCTTTTCAATGAGTTTAAGATGAGTTTCTTATAAATAGCATATAGTTGGGTTATGCTTTTTTTTTTTTCTTTTTAACTTTATTTTGTACATTTAATAATTGAAAACATAAACAATTAAAAACTAAAAAGTAAACACAGATGAATAAATATATACATTTCTCAATTAAATGTAATGGATACATGTAATTTTTTTTTTTTTTTTTGAATCAAACAATATATTACACAATATATTTGGTTCATAGTAATGCATTCATACAGTATTTGTCCTTTTGTGTCTGTCTTGCTTCACTCAACATAATGTCCTCCAGGTTCATCCATGTTGCCATATGCTTTATGACTTCATTTCTTCTTACAGCTGCATAATATTCCATCGTGTGAATAGACCACAGTTTGTTTATCCATTCATCTGTTGATGGACACCTGGGTTGTTTCCAACTTTTGGCAATGGTGAATAATGTGGCTATGAACATCGGTGTGCAGATGTCTGTTTGTGTCACTGCTCTCAGTTCTTCTGGGTATATACCCAGTAGTGGTATTGCAGGGTCACGTGGCAAGTCTATATTCAACTTCTTTAGGAACTGCCAAACAGTCCTCCATAGTGGTCGTACCATCCTGCATTCCCACCAACAGTGAAGAAGTGTTCCTATCTCTCCACATCCTCTCCAACACTTGTAGTTCTCTGTCTTTTTAATAGTGGCCATTCTGATAGGTGTGAAATGATATCTCATTGTAGTTTTGATTTGCATTTCCCTAATCATGAGTGATGTTGAACATTTCTTCATGTGTTTTTTTGCCATTTGTATTTCTTCTTTGGAGAATTGTCTGTTCAAGTCTTTGGCCCATTTTTTAATTGGTCATTTGTCTTTTTATTGTTGAGTTGTAACATCTCTTTATATATCCTGGCTATTAAACCCTTATCAGATATGTGATTTCCAAATATTTTTTCCCATTGAGTTGGCTGCCTTTTCACCATTCTGACAAATTCCTGTGAGGTACAAAAGTGTTTAATTTTGAGGAGGTCCCATTTATCTAATTTTTCTTTTGTTGCACGTGCTTTGGGTGTGAGGTCCAAGAAACCACCACCTACTACAAGGTCTTGAAGATGTTTCCCTACAGGGTTATGCTTTATTTTATCCATTCTTCCAACCACTGCCATTTGACTGGAGAATTTAATCCATTTACATTTAAAGTAGCTACTGATAACACAGGACTTTTTCCTGCCATTTTACTATTTCATCTTTGTAAATCTTTTACCTTTTTTGCCTCTCAATTCTTTTAATGCCTCCTTTGATATTTGTTTCTTTGTTTTGTACTATTTTGAGTCCTTTCTCATTTCTTTCTGTATATATATTTCATATATTTTCTTTGTGGTTACCATGAGGCTTAAATTTAGCATCCTATAATAATCATGTTTAATTTGTGTTACAGCCCAGCTCCTGAAGGGCATGGGTCTGGGTGGCAGCAAGACCAAAGTACACACTCAGCACATAATCAGACACGAGCTTTATTTATTGGGACTTATGGACAGGAGAGGTTCTTTCTGGTGGCAACGGTACAGAGAATGAAGATAGTGCTCTGCAAAGAGGAGGGAAAATGAGGGGCAATATATATGGTCTCAGAACAAAGACATTTCATAACAGAGTTTCTGCTAGGGTCACATGAAGCACATAAATGGGGTCTGGTGATGTTACTGTGGGAAGGAATGGTATAGCCCACAGAACATTATAGTCTATGATATTATCTGCACATTATTTCTTTTTGAGGAGGTTTGTACATTTTAACTTGTGCCCTGGGGCATTCAGGTGGCTGAGTACTGAGAGCTATTTTCCTTAGCCAGGGCTGGAGACCCACTGGACCCCCACAATTTGATACCAACAGAACATCAATAGCATACTCATACACTGTTCTATACCCTTCCAATCCCCATGTTTTTGTTGTACTTGTTACAAATGATATCTTTCTACTTTGTATGTCCATAATCATAGATATATCATTACTTTCTTTTTTTTTTTTTTTTTTTTTAAAGATTTTATTTATTTATTCATTTATCCCCCCCTTGCTGCTTGTGCTCGCTGGGTCAGCTAACCACTCTGTGCGGGCGGGCTTGCCTTCACCAGGAGGCCCCGGGAACCGAACCCGGGGCCTCCCATATGGTAAATGGGAGCCCTACTGATTGAGCCACAGCCGCTTCCCATCATTACTTTCTTATGCCATTTGTATTTTAGAACCTGTAAGAAGTGAAAAGTAGATTAACATACCAGAAACTATAATACAGTAGTACTGGTGCTTATAATTTGCCATATGGTTACATTTACCAGAGATCTTTCTTTCTTTTTGCCATTTCAATTCACTCTGGTATCCTTTCTAGTTCTTTATAGGACTCCCTTTAGCATTGTTTGTAGGGCACATTTAGTGGTCATGAATCCTTTAGCTTTTAATTAATTGGGAATGCCTTGATCTCCCTCATTTTTGAAAGACAGTCTCTTTGGATATACAATACTTGGTTGGCTAATGTTTTCTTTTAGCACTTTAAATATTTTGTTGTACTGCCTTCTTGCCTCCATGGTTTTGAGTCACCTTATTCTTACTGGAACTCCTTCATACATAATGTGTTGTTTTTCTCTTTCAGCTCTTAGAGCCTTTTTGTTTTTGGCATTTGACAGTTTGACTACTTTGTGTCTGGGTGTGGTTTTCTTGGAGTTGGGGGTTTGTTGGGCTTCTCAGATGTGCATAGTTATATGTCTTGTGTTAAATTTGGGACATTTTCTGCTTTTATTTCTTTCATTATTCCTTTTGCCCCTTTCTCTTTTCTTCTGGGACTTCCATGATGCACATATTGGTATGCTTGATGGTATCCCACAGGTCTCCCAGGCTCTTTGCTTTTTTATTCTTTTCTGTTGGCTTTTTAAAATTATTTTTTCTTTCTGCTCCTCAGCTCAAATTATTTCAGTCGTCTTGTCCTTGAGATCACTGATTCTTTATTCTGCCATCTCCAGTCTGCAGTTGAAACCCTCTAGGGAATTTTTCATTTCTGTTATCGTGATCTTAAACTTTAGTATTTTTGTTTGATTCCTTTCTAAAATTTCTGTCTTTTTTATTGAGATTGTTACATTGTTCATTCATAGTTTTCCTGATATCCTTTGGTTCTTTCTCTGGTTTCCTTTATCTCCTTGAGCATATTAGCAGTTTTTTAAAGTCTTTGTCTGGTATCTACAAAATCTGGTTATGTTCATTGATAGTTTCTGGATTTTTATTTTGTTCTTTTGGATGGGCCAACATTTCCTGTTTCTTTTTTGTCTTGTAATCTTTTGTTGCATGCTGTATACTTTATTATTTTAAAATGTTAACTCTGGGGTATAGTTCCTGTACTGTCTCTCTTTTTTTTTTTTTTTTTTTTTTAAAGATTTTATTTATTTATTCATTTATCCCCCCCTTGCTGCTCGTGCTCACTGGGTCAGCTAACCACGCCGTGCAGGCGGGCTTGCCTTCACCAGGAGGCCCCGGGAACCGAACCCGGTGCCTCCCATATGGTAAACAGGAGCCCTACTGATTGAGCCATAGCCGCTTCCCTGTCTGTTTCTTAAGTTTGTATCCAGATAGTGGTGTGACAGAAATTTCCTTGGTGCCAGGACGTAGCAAAAACAAACAAACCAAGGCAAAAGACACCTTTCACAGTCTTTGCAAATTGACTCTGTGTTGGCCAGTCCTCTCCTTCAGAGTTTAGCCTTCCTATCAAGAAATCAACCCAAGGTGAATGTGACTTGCAGGGTCCTCTCCATTTCTCTGATTCTGTGTCTTGTCCTGGGCCTCTGCTTGCTTGTGGACTTATGCATTCTTCCTGTTTATAGGATTTTGAATGCCCCCTGTATTTTCTATGAAATAGACTTTCTCTCTAGTAAATGATTTAAAGTAGGTAATCCTTTGCTCTAGCTTGCTTTGACTTAATTGTTTCTTACACTGCATTAGCAGTCTGCAAGCTGCTTCTGCCTGCATGGCAAGTTTGGGGAGTGTAAGCCAGAGATGAGTGTCCTGGTTCAGTCTTTCATGGTGCTGTCTGATAGATTGTCACCGACATGCAGCCACCCCAGTAATTGCTTAGGGATTACTCTGTTCCCTGTGGAACAGGGCCAGGGACCCTCAGCGGGAGCAAAGGCTGGCTTCAGTCTGCACCTGGGAGGGGAAGGACCAGCAACAGTGCCACAAGCTTTTCCTATAATTTTTATTTTTATTTTTCAAAGATTTATTTATTTACTGCTTCCCACCCCCTTGTTGTTTGCACTTGCTGTGTCTGTTGATCTTCCTTGTTTCTTTAGGAGGCACTGGGAGCTGAACCTGGGACCTCCCATGTGGGAGGGAGGCGCCTAATTGCTTGAGCCACCTCCATTCCCTGCTTTATTGTGTTTTTCTTCTTGTGTCTCTTGTTGCTCAGCTTGCTGCACCTGCCTGTCGCACCAGCTTGCTGTCTTCTTTAGGAGGCACCGAGAATCGAACTATGTGGTAGGTGGGAGCCACATCCACTTCCCTCCTACCATTTTTAAAGCTGCATTTTCTTGGTTTGGCACTTCTCCAGTTACTGCAATCCTTTAACTGTTTTTCTGGAGTTTTGAGGAAGATGGCTCTGCTAGTTTTTGCTAGTTGTTCAGAGATTCTGTGGGGGAATGTCACCCTGGAATGCCATGATCTTTATTGACTGGAAGCCCTGGCATTTACTTTTTCGCTGGATGGTAAAGAAGTGTGAGAGAGTAAATAATATAAAGACTACTGAAATAACTTGATGGCATTGTCTTGATTCATATAAGGTGCTCGTACTTTTACTGCCATTTCTTTTGCACCAACAGGGTTGAAGTCAGCACAGAACAAAAGGTAAGTAGCATCTTTTTTTTTTTTTTTTTAAAGATTTTATTTATTTATTCATTTATCCCCCCCCTTGCTGCTTGTGCTCGCTGGGTCAGCTAACCACGCCGTGCAGGCGGGCTTGCCTTCACCAGGAGGCCCCGGGAACCGAACCCGGGGCCTCCCATATGGTAAACGGGAGCCCTACTGATTGAGCCACAGCCGCTGCCCAGTAGCATCTTAATGTTAGAAATTACATTAGTATTGACCTAGTGCAGAGGTTCTTAACGAGGGGTCCGTGAGCTTGAATTGAAATTCAAAAAAACATATGGGAATGTGTTGATGTGGGTGTGATATATTTAGTAAATAATACACAGTATAGCGTGGACTTAGTAAGGGGTCTGTGGTTTTCACCTGACTGGCAAAGGGGTAATTAGAACAAAAATGGTTAAGAACCCCTGACCTAGTGGAACTCCTGAAAGGGTCTCAGAGTTCCCTCTGGGGTGCTCACACCTGAGGAGAATGGAAGACATTTCTTTCTGAAGCTGATAAAAGATCAAGGCCTCAGGAGAGCTAGTCATTTAATTATTAAGCCCTTGACTGGTTTCACTTTTCAGTAATTTGTAGATTCACACCCCTCAGATTTGCCGACTTGTTTTGCACTACTTAACTGTATTTTACAAGAGCTACCCAAAGCTTCTGCTTATCTTAACTTGTGGTACTGACCCTCCTTTCTCCTTAGGATTGACCTATGAGACTTTCCTCTCTCTGTAGGGCTTTAAGAAGTTAATTGTTCCTCTAACTTTCTTTAAGGAGTCATAGCTTGGGATTTATCTCATAAGAGAAAATGGGTCTGATTCTTATACTCTTCCTCATTCTATTTGGTTCTAAGTAAGTCAGGTCTATCTTCTATATAACTATTGAACAATTGAAGTAAACTTATCAGAGAGCTTGTGGATTGTAAAATCTGAACCATTTGATGTTCATGAGTTCCCTTGATGACTGAGAGAAACACTTAGTAGAAGAGGAAAAGGAAATTGCAGATCCCAAGAGTCACACACACTCCTATAATACAGGAGAGTGATTTAATTATTGGTTAATGAATAATTGCCCAAGTTGGTCTGGATCTGGCACCTGGAGACTTGATGGTTTGAGAAACAGCAGTAGGTTTTCTAGCATAAGCTACCAATCATTTACTGTCAGTTAAGAAGGAAACTGGAAGCAAAATTCCCTTATACAACAAAAAGATTGGAGGCCAGATTGGAATAGGCTGTTTCTGAATACAGTATAAAGATGACAAAGCAAAATGTTCAGATTCCTTAGACTGGATACTTTAGAAGGGGAGAATCTAGAGCCAGTGATATTGGTCAGGATGCTACTGCAACTGCCCTGCATTTGGTGATGGGTTAGGGGTTGGGCTGGGCCAGCCATACAAATAGAAAGAGATGTTTGAGGCCATTTTGATTATCTTCAGAATTCTCTGTAGTTTTTACCCTCCTTTATTATCCCTCCAGTCAATGTTTTTGGTTTAATTTTTAACAACTTTGTAGAGGTATCATTGACACTGAACATATCCATCACTCCCCAGTCAATTTTTTTTTTTTTTTTAGGAGGGACTAGGGATTAAACCCAGGACCGCACACATGGGAAGTAAGCACTCAATCACTGAGCTACATCCGCTCCCCTCAGTTTTTTTTTTTTACCGGGAGGTACCGGGGATCGAACCCCCTCTCTCCATATGGTAGACGGACGCCGAACCTCTTGAGCCACATCCGTTTCCCCTCAGTTGTTTTTTAAACTTTGTTAGGAGGCTTTAGGGTCCCATGAAGTTGTTGGGGGTGGAGGAGGGGATGACTTGGGCAGGATTGCTGAAGGGAGGCCAAACTAGGACAGGGTTCTTCCCATGCCCTTCTATCAGGATAGCTCTGCATGTATCTGCACATCATATCATAAAGCTTATGAGGCATATCTATGTGAAAAATGAACAGTGGTATAAGATAGTCTTTGTGAAGTACCACATAAGAGGATTATACAACAGGGTCCTCATGGAGATGGTGGGGCTTGAACTAGGCCTGGAAAAGGTAAATAAAAGATAAATAAAATACGGTAAGGAAGAGGCTTAGTGGGGTGAAGGTCTACAGACAGGCATTTGGAAGGTTTGTTCCAGTTTAGTATAAGACCAGCACAGTTCATGTAGTAGAATTCATGGTGGGAGGAAATGGAAATAAGCCTAAAAAAGAGATTGAGGCCAGACTGTGGGGTCCTTCAACCCAAGCTAAGAAATCTGAATTTTGTTTATTGAATACCCTGAGAATCATCTGGAATTCTTGCCAAACATACAGATTCCTGGCTTTACCCCAGACTGATTGAATCCTTTATGAAGGTGGGGCTCAGAAAGCTGCACCCTAGGTTATTCTAATGCAGGTGGGGCACTATGCTATTTAGTGAGGACTCAAACAATTCTTGAAAAGGGAGTGCTATCTGATAAAGCATTATTTTAACAAAGTTAATTTGGAGGCTGCCTACAGGATTAAATTAGGAAGGTTAGGCCCTGGAGAGACAAACTTCTATCTTGATGCTGTTTCAGTAATCCAGATTTGGGGTGGTGATGGAAATAAAAGGAGGATGCATGCTATGAAGAAAGAATCTCCTAAGTTTCATGACTGGTTGGGCTCTGGGGAATAAGGGAAAAGAAGAAATCAGAAGTGAGGTAAGTTTTCCTCTTGGGTGACTAAGAGAAAGGCTCCCCCGAAAGCAGTTGGACAGTCAGAGGAGGAGTGCTAGTCTGACAGGCTGGCTTGATGTGGTGGGCATGCATGTGGGAAAGGTGGGGCAGGCAGCTGGTGAGACAGACATGAAGCTTGCGAGAGGTCAGGCCTGAAAACTGACTGCTCTTGCAGGTAATAGTTGAAATATAGTTGAAATTGTGAGAAGCAGATTGGTTTGATGTTGGAGAGAGGATAAAAGAGAGGACCTGTGGAGGATTTTGGAGGGGGTCTCAGGAGGAGAAGGCACTATGGGAGGAATTGGGTGTGACTGTGGCAGAGTTCATGCACTGAGTTAAGAAATAGCGACAAGGAGATGGTAAGACAGGAGCACATGTTTGATATGAAGAGGTCCAGCTTGTGGCTTTGCTGGTGGTGCTATTGTAGACTTATTTGTTTCTTCAGCAAATGGCTAATGAGCCTTGATTACATTCCCAGGGCGGGGCGTATACTGTGTGAGCAAGGTTCCTGTTGCAAAGACCTTTCATTCTAGAAGAGAAGAAAGACAAATAGCAGAGAAATGCATAAGGTAATTTAATTTTTTTAAATTAAAAAATGTAATTAATAAAGTTTTTGAATAGGTGATTCATTTACATAGCTTAGAAATTAAAATTATAGAAGGTATACCGGATAAGTTTCTCATCTGTGTCTGTTTCTGACCCTTTTGGTAACCTCTTTTTTTTTTTTTTTTTTAAGATTTATTTATTTATTTTATCCATTTTAAACCTCCCCTTCCCCATTTGCTGTTTTGTGTCCATTCGCTGGGCAATTCTCTGTCTGTTTCCTGCCATCTCTTCTCATCCTCCTCCTCCAGTCTTCAGCAGGATTCGATCCTGGAGACCTCCGATGTAGGAGAGAGGTGTTCTGCCACCTGCGCCACCTCAGTTCCTGGCTTTCAGAGCATCTCGTCTTGTCTCTCCCCTGCGTCTCTCTCCTATTACATCATCATCTTGCTGCATGGCTCCCGGGGCCTGGCGGCTCACCGGCACACAGAATCTGGCAGCCCATGTGCCTTCTATATATATATTTTTTTGTTTTACAGGGAGGTCCCGGGAATTGAACCCAGGTCCCTCCGTATGGCAGATGGACACCCAACCATTTGAGCCACATCCGCCCCCTTTTGGTGGAAACCTCTTTTAAAAAATCAGTTCCTTGTTTATCCTTCCATTGTTTCTTTATGCAATAATGAGAAAATATTAATATATAATAATTTTGATAGTAAAGGAATGAAACAGAATAAAACAAGGTAATGTGCTAGGGAATGTCCGGGATAGGGCAGTGTTAGATAGGGTCCTCAGGGGAGGCCTCTTTGAGGAGGTGACAGCTGAGGACGGAGCTGGTCATTCAGACATCTGAGTGTGTTATAGGGAACAGCAAGTGCAACAACCCTGATGTGGGAACATGCCCGGTGAGGGGAAGAGTAATTCTGGATGAGGTCAGAGCAGTCCTCAGGAGTCAGATTATATAGGGCCCTGGAGCCATCAGAGGATTTTAAGCTATGTTTGAAAAAGAGCACCATGGCTATTGTGTGGAAAATAGATTGATTATAATGAGAAGTAAGTTTCCAAAGCAGGGAAACTATCAGGGGAGAGATGATGGTGGCTTAGATTAAAGTATTATCAGTGGAAATGGAAAAGAATAGCAGAACTCAGAGAAGAATAGATGGATTCAAAATTGAAGATAGAGCTGGAAAGCCTCGTTGATAGGTTGGGCAAATGGGATGAAGATCTGAGATCAGAATGAAATCATCATACCACAAGGAATGTTGGCAGTCTCTGTGTTGCATGAACACCTATGCCAGGGATTTAGCCTCTTCTCCCAGGGCTTTTTTTTTTTTTTTTAGGGCATTTTTATTTTTATTTTTTTAAATTTTTTTTAATGGATACATATAAAAATTTTTTTTTTTTTGAATCCAACAATATATACACAATATATTTAGTTCATAGTAACACATTCATACAGTATTTGTCCTTTTGTGTCTGGCTTGCTTCACTCAACATAGTGTCCTCCAGGTTCATCCATGTTGTCATATGCTTTATGACTTCATTTCTTCTTACAGCTGCATAATATTCCATCGTGTGAATAGACCACAGTTTGTTTATCCATTCATCTGTTGATGGACACCTGGGTTGTTTCCAGCTTTTGGCAATGGTGAATAATGTGCTATGAACATCGGTGTGCAGATGTCTGTTCGTGTCACTGCTCTCAGTTCTTCTGGATATATGCCCAGTAGTGGTATTGCAGGGTCACGTGGCAAGTCTATATTCAACTTCTTTAGGAACTGCCAAACAGTCCTCCATAGTGGTTGTACCATCCTGCATTCCCACCAACAGTGAAGAAGTGTTCCTATCTCTCCACATCCTCTCCAACACTTGTAGTTCTCTGTCTTTTTAATAGTGGCCATTCTGATAGGTGTGAAATGATATCTCATTGTAGTTTTGATTTGCATTTCCCTAATCGTGAGTGATGTTGAGCATTTCTTCATGTGTTTTTTTGCCATTTGTATTTCTTCTTCGGAGAATTGTCTGTTCAAGTCTTTGGCCCATTTTTTAATTGGGTCATTTGTCTTTTTATTGTTGAGTTGTAACATCTCTTTATATATCCTGGCTATTAAACCCTTATCAGATATGTGATTTCCAAATATTTTTTCCCATTGAGTTGGTGTCTTTTCACCCTTCTGACAAAGTCCTGTGAGGTGCAAAAGTGTTTAATTTTGAGGAGGTCCCATTTATCTACGTTTTCTTTTGTTGCACATGCTTTGGGTGTGAGGTCCAAGAAACCACCACCTACTACAAGGTCTTGAAGATGTTTCCCTACATTTTCTTCTAGTAGTTTTATGGTCCTGGCTTTTATATTTAGATCTTTGATCCATTTTGAGTTGATTCTTTAAAGGGGGTGAGATAGAGGTCCTCTTTCATTCTTTTGATTATAGATATCCAGTTCTCCCAACACCATTTGTTGAAGAGACTGTTTTTTCCCATTAGCATGGGCTTGGTAGGTTTGTCAAATACCAGTTGACTGTATAGACTCTGAGGGTTTATTTCTGGATTCTCAATTCTATTCCACTGATCGATGTATCTATCTTTATGCCAGTACCATAGGGCATTTTTTAATTGAAGTCTTCTTTGTGCAATTGCAGTTTATTTTCTGCCCCAGATTCTAAACGCTTAATTGAAGCAAGTGGGGAATGTTTTTTTTTTTTTTTTACCGGGAGGTACCAGGGATCGAACCCTGGTCTCTCCATATGGTAGACGGACGCCGAACCTTTGAGCCACGTCCGTTTCCCAGTGGGGAATGTTATTGATCCATTCTTGACCCCCCTGAGACTTCCAGGTAGCCCATAGCTAAGTCTCATAATTAGTGACATGCCCTTGAATAAAGATTTTAGAAAGGATAAACAGCTTCATATTCTAGCCCTCCTTCTACTCCTCTATCCCCTAGCATGACTTTACTAAAATCTGACATTCCCATCTAATTTCAAGGGGATTAAAAGTAACATGTTCCTCTCCTTGAATAACAGTGGTTAAGAAACTCTTGAGCTTCCCACAGAGCCCCTTTGTTTCCTTGACTCTAGTCCTAGAGTCCTTATCTCAGCCTCCAGGCTCCATTTTTAGCTTGGTGCTGACAGCAGCTGCTTTTTCAGTTGAGGGCAGGACAAGGACTGGTGTTTTGACAGGCAGTGAGATTTTCACATAGAATCTGGTTTAAATAGCATTTCTCTCCTAAAAATTGGAGTCCCTTTCCCCTTCCCCCTATTTTGCATGTTGATGGGCCCCAGAGAAAGTGCTTCTATTAAACTTCATCTGATAGGCTCTGGTGCCTTCTCCTACCTGTCTCCTTGAGTTTGCAAATTCACCAGCAGGTTAGAGTAGTATGTGCTGGGTGGCTTGTTCATATTAAGATAGTGGCTACATTTAAAAGACTTGCATTCTGAGGAGATCCTTCAAAAGGCATGTGGCCTCAGTTTGTGTATCTTGGGTGTGATGAATGACCAAGCATGGTCTGGGATCCCCCAGTCAAGCCTGTTCAAGCAATGGTGAAAGGAGGGTCTCATTTCATTGGCTTGAGTTGTTCACCGGTAAAATCCATTCCTGCCATTATAATTTCAAAGAAAAGTTACTTACAGTGAAATTATTCCTGTCTATGCATTTAAAATATGTTTGATCTCAATCCATTTAAATAGTCTCTTTATATAACAAAGAAGTTGATTGTGTGCTGCCTACCTTCTGGCCTGAGGAGAACCAAGCTTTCTTTGAAATAGCAATGATTTTTTTTTTTGTTTTAATTTAAATTTTTGGAATAATTTCAGACATGCAGAAATGTTGCAAAAATAGTACAAAAATTTCTGTACTATTACCCTTTACGTACATTCATCAAATGTTAATATTTTATTACCTTGCTTTATTATCCATTCATGTATATATATACACACACACACTTTTTTTTCAAATGTTTAAGAAGTTGCAGAGGTGATGCCCCTTTATATCTGAATATTCTGTTTCCTAAAACAAGGATATTCTCTGACATTGTCACAGTATAATGATCAAAATCATGAAATTAACATTGTCATAATACCACATGCTATTACATACTATTATCTAATCTACAGACCTTATTCAAATATTGTCAGTTGTTCCATTGATACCCTTTATCTGGCCCAGGATCCAATTCAGGATCATATGTTGCATTCAGTATTCCACTCAGATGTGCCCCCCCAAATATGATGGAAACTTTAAACCGACCCACAGAAGAGCAACCTAGTGTAAGAATACAGAGTTCAAGCCCAGTCTTGGCCGGTGCAGACATGATGGAATAAAGACTGAGCACTATAAAGCAGGTCTTCCGTCTCTGAGAAGATGAACATCAGGTAGCACAGACTCCATCTCCAGGATCCTCAGCTCCCCTCTCCCCGGCCGAGCACTCATATCAGCCCTTGCTGCTTCATCATCTCTTTGCGTTCTGACTTTATGTGTAAAACTGATTCTTTGCCTTCAAAGCAAGATGAAAATGAAGCCAATTTTTCTGAGACTGTCTGAGAGTGTGAATGACCAAGAAGAGTTAATATCTTTGTATCCCTTGCCTCTGTCTCCCTTTGGTACAGTAGCTACAAGATTTTTGGAAAAGGTGGAACTGAGGTCTCTTCATATTCTAGAGTGCCTGTATGCCCACACTGAAGAACTTAAAAGGGAGAGTGAAAAGACAGTGAAAGAGTTCACAGCCAACCTTTTGAAAATAATCACAAACTTGGACATAAAAATAAACACTGAAGAGTTACTGTCGTCTGAAGTAGCACCTCTTTAAAAGCATGTACATGTAAAAATTCAAAGAATACTTCAACTAACACAGTTGTGAAGAATTCTGAAAATTTGATAGGCATTTTCACTGCACTGGTTTATTTAACCGACTTCTTCCAACAATAACATGTGAGAATAAACCATTTTGCTAGACAGAAAAAAAAAAAAAAGTCTAATTTTTAGTCTCCTTTAATCTGGAATAGTTCCTCAGCCTTTCTTTGTTTTTAATAAGCTAGATACTTGAAGAGTACAGGGCAGCGATTCTGTAGAATGTCCCTTAATTGGGGCTTGTCTGATATTTCCTCGTGCATTCAGGTGATGCTTTTTTGGCAGGAATATCGCAGAAGTGATGTATCCTTTGTCGCATCATATCATGAGGCATATGAAGTTGATTTATACTATTACTGATAATATTAACTTTTGATCACATGATTCTAGTGGTATCTACCACATTTCTCCACTGTAAAGTTAGGGTTTTTCCCCTTTGAAATTAATAAATATATTGTGGGGAGATATTTTGAGACAACATAATTATCCTATTTCTCAATATTCTTTTACCCACTTATTTATTTATTTATTTATTTATTTATTTATTTATTTATTTATTTATTTATTTATTTATTTATTTTACAGGGAGGTCCCGGGGATCTAACCCTGGTCCTTCCATATGGGAGACGGACGCCCAACCATTTGAGCCACTCCTGTGCCCCTTTTTTATTTTTTTTAATTAATTAATTTATTTTTTTAAAGATTTATTTATTTACTTTATCCATTTTAAAGATTTATTTATTTACTTTATCTGTTTTAAACCCCCCCATTTGCTGTTTTTGTGTCCATTCACTGGGCAATTCTCTGTGTCTGTTTCCTGCCATCTCTTCTCATCCTCCTCCTCCAGGATTCGATCCTGGAGACCTCCGATGTAGGAGAGAGGTGTTCTGCTGCCTGTGCCACCTCAGCTCCTGGCTTCTGGAGCTTTCAGAGAATCTCGTCTTGTCTCTCCCCTGTTACGTCATCATCCTGCTGCATGGCTCTCGGGGCCCGACGGCTCAGCGGCACACAGAGCCTGGCAGCCCATGCGCCTTCGGGAGGTCCCGGGGATCGAACCCAGGTCCCTCCATATGGCAGACGGATGGACTCCCAACCATTTGAGCCCCATCCGCCCCCCTTTTACCCACTAATTTAAACATCCACTCTTGAGTCTTGCCTGAAGCACTTATTACCATGGTGGTTGCCAGTGGTGATTTTCTACATTTATTAGTTGGAATCCTACTGTGAGGAAGAGTTGTCCCTTCTCTCCCATTGATTAATTGATATCAGTATGGGTTCAGTTTGTTTTATTTAATCTGATACTCTCAATTATTTTGCTGCTCAAATTGTCCCAGATTTGGTCAGAGAGAGCCTGTTAACCTGGCTCCTCTGTCCTTTTTTTCCCTTTCACTTTTTTTTTTAAGTTAGCTGTTGTATTTTATTATCACAATTAAAAAAGTTTAAAACCATAGAACTGTACAACAACAGAGTGAACCCTAATGTAAACCGTGGGCTTCAGTTAATTTTGGTTCATCAGTTTGAACAAATGTAACACACTAATGCAAAATGTTAAGAGAAAACTATGTGTATGTGGGGGTGGGGTTCCTCTCACTTTTAATAGCTTTTTTGAGGTATGATCTTTGCACCATACAATTGATTCAGCCATTATAAAACTGTAGTTTGGCTTTTAGTAAATTTGTGCAGCCATCACCACAATCCAGTTTTTTAAAATTTATTTATTTCTGTCCCTGTCCCGTCCCTGCCGCCCCCCCTCCCATTGTTTGCGCTTGCTGTCTGCTCTCTCTCTTTCTTGTGTGCTCATCTTCTTTTTAGGAGACACTGGGAACTGAACCTGGGACCTCCTTTGTGGGAAGGAACCACCTCTGCTCCCCAGAGTCCAGTTTTGAAACACTCCCATCAGCCTCAAAAGTTCCCTCATGCCCATTTGTTCCATTTTTCCACCTCCAGCCCCAAGCAACCACTGATCTTTATAATTTAGCCTTTTCTAGAAATTTTATAAAAATGGAATTATATAATATATAGTCTTTTGTGTCTGGCTTCTTTTACCTAGCATAATATTTTTGAGAGTAATCCAGGTTGTTCCATGTATCAGTTCATATCTTTTTATTATTGAATAGCATTCCATTATATGGATATACCACATTTTGTTTATTCCTTTACCAGTTGATGGACATTTGGATTTTTTCCAGTTTTACTTCTTGCTTTCCAGTGTGTATGCCTTTAAGTTCTTTTTCTTGCCTTATTGCACTGGTTAGATTTTCTAATACAGTGTTGAATAGAAATAGGGAGAGTAGACATCCTTGTCTTGGTCCCAGTCTTATAAGGAAAACATCTAGTGTTTCACTATTACGTGGAACGTTAGCTGTTCCTGTGACCTTTTGACGTGTCTGTATCAATTCTTGAGCACCTCCTTACCTTTTGGCAGCTCAAGGTGTTCCAGACTCATCCATACTTTCCCTGCCTCAGCTGAAATCAACTGTTTTTTCAAGGAGCTTTGGTTTTTTTTACTGACAAGTGATATTTAGAAACCAGGTCTGGGCACTAGGTGAGTAGCAGTCATTTTTTATTCTCTTTACCCATTCTTTTCAGAATTCTCAACAATATAGTTGTGAAAACCATAGGAAGACCCAGACGCAAGGAAATAGGAGGAGGTTTTAGTTATCATCTACCTTCTTCTCCTGGTATGTTCCAAATTACTTTTCCTTTACTTTTTAGCGCCAAGTCATGCCTGCCACTGAAGAATCTAGTTACTGGTAATATAATAAATCTCACAAACATCCCCAGATCACAAGACAATTATGTCTTTGTTCTAGCAGAAATTTTGCGGTGGACTTATTATTGCCTGCTCCTTGTGTTTTTTCCCCCCTTCATTGCAGCTTGCAAAAGGGCTGAGGGGAAAAGTTGAGATCATTTGGTCTCAGTAAGAATGAGAGTGATAGCCACCACGCACTGAATGTTTACTGTGGGTCCAGCACTGTCCTTTATGTGCTTTACATGAATTTTCTAATTTGATCTCACATCTACCCAATGGGGGTCATAGTACTTCCTGCTTCTGTCTTTCCCCAAACACCCCAGCTGTGGTTTCAGCATTGAATGTGATTCCCTACTGATCCGAGCTCTGCTTGGCATGAGTCACCAAGGGGTGGTAGTTGCTGCTGCAGCATCGCTGTGAGTAGTAGCAGTTTCTGGACACTCTTGAAAAACTTCTTCACACAAGCAACATATCCTTTTTTTTTTTTTTCCAAGCGCAAACAATACAGACACTTATGAAGTAAACTGAAAAAATATCCCACTCCCCTCCCCTGCCCAATCCCTTCATCCCAACCCTTTCCCAAAGATAGCCACCATTAACAGTTTAGTGTATGTTCTTCTAGACCTTTGTTTGTGCATAGACGTATTCAGATGTCTTGAGAGTTATTTCAGAGGAATTTTTCTTCCCCAGAACTCTCTCCTCAGCTGTTCTGCCCTCAATTCGCCTTTAATTTCTTTTTAGCAGATTGTTTTCCTGTTTGCATTTTGATCAAGGAACTCAACCACAGAAATAGGGTTGTTGTCTTCTAAACTTGAACTCTTCAAGCTTAGTGTTTGTTCTCCCTCTTTAGCCCTAAAGCCGTCTTTTTTTTTTTTTTAAGTTTTATTTATTTTTCTTCCCCCTCCCCATTGTTTGCTCTCTATGTCCATTCACTGTGTGTTCTTCTGTGTCTGCTTGTCTTCTCTTTAGGCGGCACCATGAACTGATCCTGGGACCTTCCGGAGTGGGAGAGAGGCGCTCAATCTCTTGCGTCACCTCAGCTCCCTGGTCTGCTGCATCTCTTATTATCTCTCCTCTGTGTCTCTTTTTGTTGTGGCTCTCCAAACGGGCCAGCTCTCCTGCACGGGCCAGCACTCCTGCATGGGCCAGCACTCTGTGTGGGCCAGCTCACCGCATGGGCCTTCACCAGGAGGCCCCGGGGATCGAACCCTGGACCTCCTATATGGTAGATGGGAACCCAACTGCTTGAGCCACATCCGCTTCCCCCTAAAGCCCTCTTAATCCCCAGGGATAATGTGTAGAAACAAGAAAGATAAGAAATTAATAGCTCTGTAAAATGTTAGATTCTTTAAAATATTATTTTCCAGGTGAGGTCATTTTATTGGCTCCTAAAGTAATTTCCTTGCAAGCTGCTGATTGGAAGGTCAGCTGATGGTGGATCCTTTGGACTTATTCAGAGGAGTAAGTATGAATGACTTTGCATATCTTTAAGCAGTGTACCTATGTGGCTAAAAATGTGTTTTTACTGAATGAAAATAACAGACCTGTGGGTGAAATTCTTTGTAAGTTACATATATGGCCATTAATTTTTTTCTTTCTTTTTTTTTTCTTTTTAAACAATTTATTGAAGTATGTCATTCTTACATGAACATACATAAACAATAAGTGTTCAGTAAATATTGTGAACTTACAAAACAAACATGCATAACATACAGGGCTCCCACACATCACTTCATTTGCATTGTTGTGAAACATTTGTTGACAAATTATGAAAGAGCATCGTCCAAGTATTACTACTAACTGTAGTCTGTATCTTATTCCCCTATACTTTTTTTTTTTTAAGGATTAATTAGTTTATTTACTCTTATCCATTTTTACTACCCCCTCCTGTTTTTGCTGTTTTTGTGTCCATTCACTGGGCAACTCTCTGTGTCCGTTTCCTGCCCTCTCTTCTCAACCTTCTCCTCCTGTCTTCTCTGGGATTCGATCCTCGGTACCTCCAATGTGGGAGAGAGGTGTCCTACCACCTGCGCCACCTTAGTTCTTGGTTTTTCGGCACATCTTTTCTTGGCTCTCCCTTGTGTCACTCTCCTGTTAAGTCATCATCTTGCTGTGTGGCTCGCGGAGCCTGGTGATGCACCCGCACACAGGGCCTGACGGTGCACCCATGTACAGGGCCTGGCAGCCCGTGCACCTTCTATATTTTTCTTTTTTTTATTTTTACCAGGAGGTCCCGGGAATCGAACTCAGGTCCTGCCATATGGGAGACGGATGCCCAACCATTTGAGCCACATCCATCTCCTGCTATATCTCTTAAGGTTGACCAAAGATACCTAGAGTTACAGTCTTTTCCCATATAGGATGGTCATATAATAAATCAGGCTTAGTTTATCACCAGCATTCTAAACACCAGACCTAGGGAGGAAAACTAGGTCTGGGGACACATGCATGATTTCTAATAAAGGGACTGCTTAGCCTACCCTGATTATCACAATATCAGGACAGTGAGAATAAATTTTTTTCTTGTTCTTCCTTTTTTTTTTTCAATTAAGAAGTTGTAGGTTGACAGAAAAATCATGCAGAAAATACAGGATTCCTGAATACCCTCTTGCACACACTCAGTTTTCCCTATCATAGCACTTTGCATTAGTGTCATACCTTTGTTACAATTGATGAAACAATATTATTATAATTATGCTATGAACTGTAGTCCAAAGTTTACATTAGTGTTCTCTATGTTGTACAGTCATTTTTAAAAAATTTTAAATCTAGTTGTATATATACAACCTAAAATTGCCCTTTTTTTTTAAAGATTTTATTTTTATTTATTTATCTTGCTGCTTGTGCTCGCTGTGTCCATTTGCTGTGCATTTTTCTGTGTCTACTTGTCTCCCTTTGTTGGGTCATCTTGCTGCTCCAGCTCACCACGCCGCACGGGCTGGCTTGCCTTCACCAGGAGGCCCCGGGAACCGAACCTGGGGCCTCCCATATGGTAAACGGGAGCCCTATCGATTGAGCCACATCCGCTTCCATAAAAATTGCCCTTTTTAACCACATTGAAATATATCATTCAGTATTGTTAACACTGTCACAATGTTGTGTTACCATCACCAACATCCATTACCAAAACTTTTCCATCACCCCAAACAGAAACTCTGTACCAATTAAGCATTAATTACCCATTCCCTCCCCCACTTCAGGCCATGGTAACCTATATTATAGTTTCTGATTATGAATTTGTTTATTCTGATATTTGATATCAGTGAGATCATACAGTATTTGTCCTTTTGTCCCTGGCTTATTTCACTTAACTTGATGTTTTCAAGGTTCATCCATGTTGTTGCAGGTATCAGAACTTCGTTTCTTTTCATGAATGAGTAATATTCCATTGTGTGTGTGTGTATATGTGTGTGTATACACACATATACACACACACACCATACTTTGTTTATCCATTCATCTGTTGATGGATACTTGGGTTATTCCATCTTTAATTCTTTTGGGTATATACCTAGAGTGGGATTGCCAGGTCCTATGATAATTCTATACTTAACTTCTTGAAGAACCTCCAAATTGTTTTCTTTTTTTTTTTAAATTAATTAATTTATTTACTTTTATCCATTTTTAGCCGCCCCCCCCCCGTTTTTGTTGTTTCTATGTCCATTGACTGGACAACTCTCTGTGTCCATTTCCTGCCCTCTCTTCTTATCCTTCTCCTCCTGTCTTCACTGGGTTTCATCCTCGGAATCTCCAGTGTGGGAGAGAGGCATCCTACTGCCTGTGCCACCTTAGTTCCTGTTTTTTTGGTGCATCTCGTCTTGGCTCTCCCTTGTGTCACTCTCCTGTTACGTTACCATCTTGCTGCGTAGCTTGTGGGGCCTGGTGGTGCACCCATGCATGGGGCCTGGTGGCCCATGTGCCTTCTATATTTTTCTCTTTTTTATTTTCACTGGGAGGTCCCGGGGATCGAACCCAGGTCCCTCCATATGGGAGATGGATGTCCAACCACCCGAGCCACATCTGTCCCCCTGCTATATCTCTTAAGGTTGACTAAAGATACCCAAAGTTACAGCCTTTTCCCATATAGGATGGTCATATAATAAATCAGGCTTAGTTTATCACCAGCATTCTAAAAACCAGACCTAGGGAGAAAAACTAGGTCTGGGGACACGTGCATGGTTTCTAATATAGTGAATGTTTAGCCTACCCTGATTATCACAAAATCAGGACAGTGAGAATATTCGCTCAAATTGTTTTCCACAGTGGCTGAACCATTTTACGTTACCACCAACAATGAATGAGTATTCCTATTTATCCACATCGTCTCCAATGCTTGTTATTTTCCGTTTTTATTTTATATTAAACTTTTATCACATGTGGCTTCCAAATATTTTCTCCCACTTTGTAGGTTGTTCTTTTACTTTCATCATGAATACCTTTGATACACAAAAGTTATAAATTTTGATGAAGTCCCATTTATCTGTTTTTTCTTTTGTTGCTCATGCTTGTGGTGGAAAGTCTAAGACGACATTTCCTAACACAAGGTTCTGAGGACCTGAAGATGCTTCCCTACGTCTTCTAGGAGTTTTGTAGTCTTGGTTCTTATGTTTAGGTCTTTGATCCATTTTGAGTTGATTTTTGTATATGATGTGAAGTAAGGTACCCCTTTATTCTTTTCCATATGAAGATCCAGTTTTGCCAACACCATTTATCGAAGAGACTATTCTTTCCCCATGGAGTGGCCTTGGCATCTTTGACAAAAATAGTTGGCCATTGATGTAAGGGTCTATTTCTGAACTCTCAATTTGATTGCATTGGTATGTTTGTCCTTGTACCAGTACCATGCTCTTTTATTTTTTTTAGGAGGTACTGGGGATTGAACCCAGGCCTTTGTACTTGGGAAGCAGGCACTCAACCACTTGAACTACATTTGCTCCCAACCTGCTCTTTTGATTGCTCTAGTTTGTAATAAGTTTTCAAATCAGGAAGTGTGAGTCCTACAGCTTTATTGTTCTTTTTCAAGATGGTTTTGGCTATTTGGGGACCCTGACCTTTCCATATAAATGTGATGATTGGCCTTTGCATTTCTGCAGTGAAGGTTGTTGGGATTTTGATTGTGATTGTGTTGAATCTGTAAGTTGCTTTGGATAGACTTGACATCTTAATGATACTTAGTTTTCCAATCCATAAACATGGAATGTGCTCCCATTTATTTAGATAATCTTCAATTTCTTTTAGCAAAGTTTTGTAGTTTTCCATCTTTTACATCCTTGGTTAAATTTTCTCTGAGATATTTGATTCTTTTAGTTGCTATTGTAAATGGATTTTTTAAAAAATTTCCTCTTCAGATTATTCATTACTAGTGCATAGAAACACTACTGGTTTTTGTGTATTGATCTTATACCTTGTCACTATACTGAATTTGTTTATTTGTTATAGTAGCTTTGTTGTGGCTATTTCAGTATTTGTTTACTGCAAATAGGGAGAGTTTTGCTTTTATTTTCCAAATTGGATGCCTTTTATTTCTTTTTCATGCCTAATTGCTTTTGTTAGAATTTCCAATACAATGCTGATTAACCGTGGTAACAGTGGGCCTCCTATTCTTATTCCTGATCTTAGAGGGAAAGCTTTCAGTCTTTCATTATTAAGTATGATGTTAGCTGTGGGGTTTTTTTGGTGTTTTTTTTTTTTTTTTAATGCCCTTTGTCATTTTTCTGTTTGGATTTAAGTTGGGTGTTACTGAAAGAATGCTTCTGTTAGTGGCCAGCATGTGAACTTTCACATATATAAATAAATTTCCTCCCTATCCTCTTTCCTTTGCATATTTCATCCTAAAATATTTCCTGGCTAATGAGCAACCCACCTCTTAGTTCCTAAAGGCACATACATAGAGACATATATAAACCCAAAATGTCATCACAATGGACTTAGTAATTTGAGGGAGGCTGGAAGAAGAGCCTCCCAGACATTGACTCGTGAGCCCAGAGAATACTGCAGGAGGCAGGTTTGATGACCTCACTGCAAAACTGCCTTCTAAGTGTGTGCTGTTTGTGGGGTTTGAGTGCCAGAATTATTCACTTATCTGACTTCAAGTTTATGGCCTAACTCAACTATTCTTGGAGTGTTTGATTTTGAAATTACTTTTTCTCTTCCTCCCCTTCTTAGATTTTGTACCCTCTAAAAAATTTTTTTTTTAATTTATCACTCATTCCTGTTGGGTAATAGCGTCAGTCCCTTGGTACTTGAGTTGCAGTGCATTGAGGGCAGTGTACAGGAAATAGTGTTGTATGGCAGTGGTTGGGAAACCTGAATGTTCTAGCTAGGCTTCTGCTTCCTCATAGTGTGGCGCTATGAGCTCGTCAGAAATCCCTATAAGGAGAAAAGAAAGTTGCTTTAAGCAGTCATCATTTCCTTTTCCAAACCAGCTACTACTTCTGAACCAAGGACAGTAAAAACAGATTGGAGCATTTATATGTGGTACAGATGTGAGTGATACTGTTTACCTGTGCTCTTGAAGGTTATCTCTACAGAGTATCGACATGACAAATTTTTCTTCATTTGGCAGTTCCTGACACATCCATCTTGGCCAAGCTTGGATATTTCTTACTAGCTGTGGAGCTGTCTTCCAGAAAGAGAGCTTCAGAAGCATCTCACCTGTTTATTTCTATAGAGAGATAGGTATCTCTCCAAGTTGCTATGCTATACATCTTGGGGAGTATGAGAGGAGACAAGGGATGGGAAATGGCTATTGCAGAGATGTACGAGATCTGAGAGTGTTCTCTTCTGACACTTGTCCAGCTGGCCTGCTTCATACTCTGCCTGGGAGCAGGCCGCCTACATCTTCCAAGGAGGGTGGGACTATGTCATTAGCCTCCCTCTACCTCATTTGGATGAAAAGTTGAGTGAATGGATTTTGAACCACTTGGCATTCAGTGTTCACTGAGGATTCACCCAGTGGGATGCAGCGAGGAAAACATGGAGTGGTGTGTGTGGAAGGGTTCTTTTCACCCAGGCCTGAAGTGTTGGGCAGTGGGTGCCCATGGCTACGAGGGAGAGTGGGATTGGCTGTGGTGTTGATGAGAAGGCAGCGGTCACCCACAAAGAGGCTCAATATAAACAGTGGGAGAGTGTTTCCAGCCTGGCTTTTGTCTTGTACCTGAAGGTTAGGAATAATTGAAGGGGCATATACTAAATATGTGTTTCATTCCTCTTTAAGAGGCATTGCGAAGTCAGACAAACTTAGGTTTTAATTTAGGCACTACTATTTATTGGTGTTTAATTATAAAAAAGTTACTTGACTTTTCTGAGTCCCAGATTCATTATCAGTATGTTGAATGTAAGGTTTTTGTGAGGATTAAATGAGGTAACAGAGGTGAAATACCTAGCCTGATACTTGGCATTTGTTAAGTGCCCAGTAAGTGCTAGTTTCTTTCCCCTTCATTTGCTATACTGTCTCAGTTTATTCAACAGAATATTTATTGAGCACAGAATATTTATTGTGTGCCATACACTGTACTGTCTGTCAGATGGAGGAAGATATGCTCACTGCTCCCTATCAGCTTACTTAGTCTCTTGTTAAAGCTCTATGCAATGTGAACAGTGATGGTGGCATGCATTGAGGTGGGAATCCTGTTCAAACTGAGGAGTTGGGGAAGGCTACTGGGGGGTGGTGATGTTGGGGCTGATTTTTTAAAGCCAGCTGAAGGAGACGGAAAGGCCCCCAGGGACCAGCATTTTGTAAAGACATGCAGGCCTAAGATAGCATGATGTTCGCAGGGAGCCACAACCAGGGTGTTTTTTAGGGGGGACCAGCTTGACTTTCTACTTCCCTAGCCCTTTTCCTCCCATCACTTAGGTGTGTCTGCTGTGTTGCTTTGGTAGGGACAGGCTGTGGATTCCTGAAAGAGGACTAAGTGAGTTGGGACTGTGAATTTGTTGAGTGTACACAACACTAAACACACACACACACACACACACACAGTCTTGTAAAGTTGTTGGAAGGATTTGGTGCTTTCCCCTGTGCATTCTTATCTTCCTTAGTACACAGAATGTGATTGTGTTCTGTACAGCATTTCCATAGTTTGGACTTGTATGGGGGTCCATTTTCTGTCACCTCAATTTGAGGTTACTGGCATCAAAATCTAGCTTTAGCAGTTATGCTGTTTTTAGCCTACTATCATTTTAAATATTGGCAGTGATTAACTGGAAAAAGACACTTGAAGTAAAATCATGTTAGTGTCTAGTTCCATTTTCTTTCTTCCCCACCAACATGTGGGATGGAATTGATAAGTATTTTTCATCTCTTGAAGAGATGAAATTATTGTCTTAGCTATAGAGTGAACTCCAAGGGTTGGCAAGAGAATGCTCTGCTCGTATCTAAACTTGTCACACTTAGGCAGAAAAAGCAGTACCAACCAGAGGCAGATGGGAGTTGGTCAGGGGGCAGTGGATGTAAAATATGTTTTTGAAGTGATCTTTGACGTTTCAGAATTGGTTGGTGAGGTGGGAGATTTTTCTGGTACTACCAGACTTGCCTCATTCCCAGCCACACTGGTGTTAAATGAGGGAAGGAAGCCACTTATGTAAAGTCTTGGTGATGAAAGATGTACTTTTCTTTAGAGAGAGAGGAAAGAGAGCTTTCTGAGTGTAAGAATGGAGATGTGTGAGCCGACTCACAACAGTGGAGCCTTAAAAGGGCTCAGTCCTTGAGGAAGTCAGCTTTGATTCGTGAAGGTAGTAGGAAGAGCACTGAATACTCCCTGGAAACCCGGTGTTCTTCTCCCAGAGTCCCAAATGACAACCAGGAATGGTTGCCCAAGAAGTGCTCCAGTGGGACTCTGGCTTACCTGAGGACCACTGTAGCATGGTGTCTGTCCTCCTGGGACTGTAACGTTCCCAATTGTTTTTCCTCCCTTCAGGCTGACAGATTTCAAGGATGCAGCTGCTACTACTGGAGGTGTGTGACACCTTACTGGAGCTGGGCCAGGGGGCCATGTGGCCATGATGTGGGCCCCTCATGGCCTCAGCAGGAACAGAACACTATGGTATTGGCCTCCGCCGGGGAGTCAGCTTCAAGCAGAGTGGTTCGTCAGGCACAGTGCCTGTCCCACCAGCTGAGAAACCCACTGAAGGCAAAGTCTGGGCTCAGGCCCATCAGCAGGTGAAACCAATCTGGAAGCTGGAGAAGAAGCACGTGGGGACACTGTCAGCTGGGTTGGGTCCAGGCCTCCTGGGTGTCCCACCCCAGCCAGCATATTTCTTTTGCCCCAGCACTTTATGTAGCTCTGGGACCACAGCTGTCATTGCAGGCCACAGCGACTCTTGTTACCTGCACTCCCTCCCGGACTTGTTTAGCAGTACCCTGCTGTACCGCCGCTCTAACTACAGGCACAAACCATACCAGCAACTGGAGTCTTTCTGCTTACGTTCAAGCCCATCAGAAAAAAGACCTTTTTCTCTCCCTCAAAAGAGCCTCCCTGTTAGTCTCACTGCCAGTAAAGTGACTTCTTCCACAGCCTCCCCCATGGCCCAGTCCATGGCATCCTTGTCCACAGATCCATACCTCTCACTTGGAGCACCTGGGGAAAACTCTTCAGGGAAGATCCTGGCCTCTGCCATCTCAGGGAAGATCCCATCTCCACTCTCTTCCTCCTCCTCCTCTATCTCCTCCTTCTCCTCCTCCTATAAGCCTATGCTAAATAACAACTCCTTCATGCGGCCCAATAGCACTAAAGTGCCTTTACCACAGACCTCAGAGGGCCTGAAGCCAGGATCCTCCCCCAAGATCCAGCTTGTCTCCTGGCATCATTCAGGGGGTACTGGAGACTGTGCACCGCAGCCTATTGAACATAAGGTGCCCAAAAGCAATGGCGCTGTCCTAGGTGATGCCACTGCCAATACCACCATGTCTAACCCTAGCTCCCTGGACATATCCATCACCAGTGTTGCCTCTCCCCAGTTCAATCTGAATAACTCAGCCACGAGGACAGAGCCACATCCCTGTGGCCTGTATGACAACTCTGATTCCCAGGCTCAGACTAAAGAGATTCAGTTCACTGAGGCTGTGAGGAAGTTGACTGCGAGAGGCTTTGAGAAGATGCCGAAGCAAGGGTACCAGCTTGAACAGTCTTGTTATGTGAGCCCCAGCTTCCGGTGGAACCTCCTCAACAGGAACAGGCGGTGGAAACCTCCCATGCTAGGACAGCAATTTCCTCAAGAGGACACTGGAACAGACAGCAGGATCCTCCCTGGTGCTTCCGACACCTTGGGGCTGGACAGTACAGTCTTCTGTACCAAACGAATCAGCATTCACCTCCTTGCCTCACCTGCCAATGGGCTCAACCACAGCCCTGCCTGTGAATCTGTGATCCACACCCCACCACTTGGAGGAGACAAAGCTCCGGTTCCCCCTTTTCCTCCTCAGCCTCTTGGTGTAGCTGACGTAGCCACCCGCCTCTCTTCCATCCACCTGGGCCAGCCTGTGAAGGGGCCTGAGGAAGCCAGGCAACTGGACTTACCTGCTAGGGATATTGGGTAAGTTGGAGAAAATTTTTGGTTCATTTAGAGCAATAGAATGTATACACCATGATTTGGTGACACTGACCATACCTCCGAAGGGGTTTGATTTTTTTTTTTTTTTTTTAAGCTGTCTTAGAGTTTTGGTTTTAACTTTAGGGCAGGGGTCAGCAAACGATAGCCTGCAAGTCAAATCCTGCTCACTGCCTGCTTTCCTAACTAAAGTTTTATTGGAGTACTGTCATGCCCATTCCATTTAAATATTGTCTATGGCTACTTTCTCACTACAACAGCAGATTTGAGTAGTTGCAACAGACTAGATGGCCTGCAAAACCAAAATATTTATTGCCTGACCTTTAGGGAAAGAATTTTCTGACCCTTGCATTAGGGTGTAACCAGGGGAGAAATAGGAATCCCCAACACCAAGTGTTGGGACCTGTGGCATTCCTGCTTATTCCAAGTCAATCAGATTCCCATTTACTCCTGGTATGACAGCTCTTTTGGAGTTAGGCCCTGCACATACTTGGCTCCTTCTCTTTGTGCTTTGTTACTTCTCTGGAACCTTGGTCCACCAAGGCTGAGATTCCCAAAGAGAGGCCTAGGGACACTTGAAGTCAATTGCAAGGCAGTCATTGATGGTTTTTTGTATGTAGAATGTTGTACTTATGAGCTGTTAGGGACTTAAAAGGAAATGGAAGACATAGTTCCTCTACTCAGAACGGTGGATGGTAGGGTTGAGGACCTGTGGCTAGAGCTAAGCTTTGAGGGTAAGAGAAATGAGTTGTGAGGTCCAGGCAGGAGGGTAGTAGGTTGGTGACTGGGGAAGAGACAAACATTGGGAGATGATGAAGTAATGAGAATTTAACTGTGACCTGTCTTATGGGAGACTAATTCTTTCTTATAGTTCAGCTGCTGACCTCCAGCTTGACCAGGTTGAGGCTGAAGAAGAAGAGCTAGTTGATGGTTTGGAAGACTGCTGTAGCCATAATGAGAATGAAGAGGAGGAGGGTGAGTAGGGGACCCTTCACCTCTACTGGGATCTGGTCTCATGAAGACAAGGAAGGGGGCTGACAGTGTACCAGGTCCTTGACTCACATCATCACCTACATTAATCATTTGCCTTGGTTGTCTAAAGTGGGCAGGGCTTCTGAGGGACTTTGGTCTTTAGTCCTCCTGTCCCACCAGTCTTGCCTTCTCCCTGCTACTCAAGGAAGGCAGTGCAAAGCAGCAGGGCTCAAGAAGGGCTAAGCACAGTGTGTCCAAGGAAGAGCTGCCTAGGTTGGCGGGCTTCTCCCAGTTGGAACTTCTGTGCTCTTCCTCCCTGCAGGAGACTCAGAGTGCTCGTCATTCGGTGCTGTCTCCCCCAGTGAGTCGGTAGCAATGATCTCTCGGTGAGTATTGGCTATGTAGATCATTTGGTAAATGCTCATTTTCTAGCTCTTCAAGATTATATAAAAAGCTTAGGCACCCAGGTCATTTATGGCCTTGAGAACCCTAAATCACTTTCTTTTCTTTCTTTCTTTCTTTCTTTCTTTCTTTCTTTCTTTCTTTCTTTCTTTCTTTCTTTCTTTCTTTCTTTCTTTCTTTC
>JAKSZT010053929.1:18485915-18503687 GCA_026826555.1 Tolypeutes matacus | reverse complement strand
CTTCCTTCCCTTCCTTCCCTTCCTTCCCTTCCTTCCCTTCCTTCCCTTCCTTCCCTTCCTTCCTTCCCTTCCTTCCCCTTTCTTTCCTTTTCCTTTTCCTTTTCCTTTTCTTTTTCCTTTTCTTTTTCCTTTCTTTTTCCTTTCTTTTTCCTTTCTTTCTTTCCAACCTAGGAATACTTTAATACAGTAAGAATGCACATTAGCAACATTTTCAGGAAAACATCATTAAAGTTACTGGGCAAAATGGACTATATTATATAAACTCATTGACAACACATAAAATGGACAGAAGGTGGAGATGAATGATTTAGTTTGTTTTTAGCGACGTTTCTTAAGGAAATCTAAAATTATAAATAAAAACCTAGCACTGCCAATATGAACATGGATTTTGACAACTTAGTTTGCTATCACAGCAGAATGAATCCAACTGGTAGTTACTAGTGATGCTGAGGGTGGCATCAGCCAACTGAACTCAGGTTTAATATTTTAAAGTTGGAGATTATTATAAGTCTTAGCATCTGGCTTCAGTATGATTCAATATACTTTGAGGATGGCCAACTTGCAAAATAATTTCCCCCATATTACAATTTTTAATGTATTAACTCAGTGTTTGCTTTTTTAATTTGAAGTATCATTCATTTATTTTTAAACAATTTATTGAAGTATATCATTCATACATGAACATACATAAACTATAAGTGTTCAGTAAACATTGTGAACTTACAAAACAAACATGTATAACATCATGCAGGGCTCCCACACATCACCCTACCATAAATACTTTGCATTGTTGTGAAACATTTGTTAACAGATTATGAAAGAACGTTGTTAAACTATTACTATTAAATATAGTCCGTATCTTCCTCCCCTATACAGTTTTTTTAATGGATTTATTTATTTATTTATTTTTATCTCCCCCCGCCCCCCCATTTTTGCTGTTTTTGTGTCCATTCGCTGGGCAACTCTCTGTGTCCGTTTCCTGCCCTTTCTTCTCATCCTTCTCCTCCTGTCTTCCCTGGGATTCGATCCTCGGGACCTCTGATGTGGGAGAGAGGCGTCCTACTGCTTGCAACACCTTAGTTCCTGGTTTTTCGGCACGTCTTGTCTTGGCTCTCCCTTGTGTCACTCTCCTGTTACGTCATCTTGCTGCATGGCTGGCGGGGCCTGGCGCACACTCGCGCTTGGGTCCTAGTGGGCTTACCTGCACACGGGCCCTGGCGGCGCACCCTCACATGGGGCCTGGGGGGCTCATCTGCTTGCAGGGCCAGACGGCGTACCCACGCACAGGGCCTGGTGGCCTACACACCTTCTATATTTTTCCTTTTTTAAATTTTTACTGGGAGACCCCGGGATTCGAACCCAGGTCCCTCCACATGGGAGATGGACACCCAACCATTTGAGTCACATCCATCCCCCTGCTATATCTCTTAAAGTTGACCAAAGATACCTAGAGTTACAGTCTTTTCCCATATAGGATGGTCATATAATAAATCAGGCTTAGTTTATCACCAGCATTCTAAACACCAGACCTAGGGAGGAAAACTAGGTCTGGGGACACATGCATGGTTTCTAATATAGCGAATGTGTAGCCTACCCTGATTATCACAAAATCAGGACAGTGAGAATATTAGCAACCTAAATCACTTTCAGGTTTTAGGTTTGGAGTTGTAGTTTTTGAACTTGGAACAATGGAAGAGAACAGAAGCACATCTCATCAGTACCATATTTCTTAGGTGTAGTTTGGTCTTTAGGCCCCAGTAAATCATTGATGTAAAAAGCAAGTACTTTCAAGAAGTGTTTAGAAAATTATCCAGTTAATATGAAGAACCACAGAAATATTTGAGTTAAATTCTTAGATCTTAAGCTACCCACTCAAGGGTAATTGCCACTTTGCACTATAAAATGTGTTCCACTATTGGAAACAGTTTGGATATAGCTATATCACTAATCTAAGCTTTTTAAAATGCTCTTTTGCTTCCTTCCGAGGTTAGTTTTATTTTGGAAAATAATACTGACATTAATCTTAGTAATAAGAAATTGAATTGAAAATTCTCTAGCTTTAACCCGGATTATTTTAATGACTGCCTTTGGTGGAGTCTAAGTGTTGTTCATTTCTAACTAGGGATCCAAAAAAACCTTTCCCTTATTATTCCCTTCTTTTGTAAAACAGATAGTTGTAGGATGCTGCATAGCTGAGATGGGGAGTGAGAAGGAAAGGAAGGAATGTAGGACTATGAGGAAATTACTTTAAATGAAGGCATGTCACTGTGCTAAAGATTTTTTAGAACTTAACTAAAGGATCATTTAAATTACCTTTTTGTATAGAAAGTTAACATTCTTCCACATATTTTCCTTTGTTCCCCTCACCACTTGCAACCTTACCTTAATTTGAGGGTCTGTCTTAATTAACTATATTTTATTAAATATTGAATAAACACAAAAGAATAAAAAAGAAAAAAGTACTAAATATTAAAGTTTTCCTAAGTAAGGCCCACTGAAAGGGTACCGAATTCCTAAGCTTGTCTGCCCTGCTTATAGTGTCTAGATGTCTCTAGAATCCTCAGGAGCCCCACTGTTTGAGGCACAGTTTACTGTGACAGTCAGTGAGATCCTGCTAAGATGTGCATAAGTGTAACCTCTGGAATGACCTCCTGACTCACTTTGAAATCTTTTAGCCATAAAAACTCATTTGTATTTAATATTTCCCTCTTTTGGTCAAGGTCTTTTTTCCAGATGCATCGTTAGTTGGCGCTTAGTAATAATCTTTCAGTGGCAGGGAGGCTCATCCCTGGGAGTCATGCCCCACGCTGGGGGGAAGGTAGTACATTTATATGCTGAGTTTGGCTTAGAGAGAGGCCACATTTAAGCAACAAGGAGGCTTTCAGGAGGTAACTCTTAGGCAACATATAATACTAGGTTAAGTTTCAGTTTCACCAGAAAAGGTTCATAAGTACAATCATCAATATCAAGGGCATGTCTTCCTTCAGTAGGCACTGCCCATGTACTTGGGGGATTCTTGCTGTTCTATCTGGGAATGTAGCAGGACTCACCAGGATAAGAATTCAATATTCTTTCGGCTGTTGTGTGGGTCTCCACCCACTGAGAGCCTGTACCATTTTACATCTCCATCTGTCTTTGTTTTTAAATTTTAACTCGTTCTTGATTTTCAATAATTTTAAATTAAAAGTCTCTGAAGTTGCGAATATTCTCACTGTCCTGATTTTGTGATAATCAGGGTAGGCTACACATTCGCTATATTAGAAACCATGCATGTGTCCCCAGACCTAGTTTTTCTCCCTAGGTCTGGTTTTTAGAATGTTGGTGATAAACTAAGCCTGATATATTATATGACCATCCTTTATGGGAAAAGACTGTAACTTTGGGTATCTTTGGTCAACCTTAAGAGATATAGTAGGAGGACAGATGTGGCTCGGGTGGTTGAGTGTCCGTTTCCCATATGGAGGGACCTGGGTTCGATCCCCGGGACCTCCTGGTAAAAATAAAAAAAAGAAAAATACAGAAGGTGCGTGGGCCGCCAGACACCATGAGTGAGTGAGCCGCCAGGCCCTGGGCGCGGGTGTGCTGCCAGGCCCCACAAGCGGGTGAGCCCCCCAGGCCCCGTGTGCCATGCAGCAAAATGATGACCTAACAGGAGGGTGACGCAGGGGAAAGCCAAGACAAGATGAACCGAAAAACCAGCAACTAATTGGCACAGGTGGTAAGATGCCTCTCTTCCACATCGGAGATTCTGAGTATCAAATCCCAGTGAAGACGAGGAGAAGGATGAGAAGAGAGGGCAGGAAATGGACACAGAGAGTTGCCCAGCGAGTGGACACAAAAACAGTAAAAACTGGGGCGGGGGAGGTGGGGGGGTTAAAAGTGGATAAAAGTAAATAAATCCTAAAAAAAATGTATAGGGGAGGAAGATACGGACTATAGTTAATAGTAATACTTTGATGATGCTCTTTCATGATTTGTTAACAAATGTTTCACAACAATGCAGGGTGTTTGTGGGGGGCTGATGTGTGGGAGCCCTGCATGATGTTATACATGTTTGTTTTGTAAGCTCACGATTTTACTGAACACTTATAGTTTACATATGTTCATGTATGAATGCTATACTTCGATAAATTGTTTTAAAAAAGTCTTTGAAGTAAAATTTTTTAGAAATGAGGAATAGAGTTGAATTCATTGGAATTAATTGGGATTATTTAATTAAGAATTAGCATTTAACTTGACCCAATAAAATGCATTAAAAATCTCTAAGTTTTAAAATACTTCTTTTACACACAGTGCCTATTTCTGTTGTGCTGAAAATTAACACTTTTTTTTTTTTAGTTTTTTATAAGCTAAAAATTAATCTTATAATAACATTTGTGGATCATACTAGCTCACTGTGGAGAGTAATAACTTTTTTCAGTGCTATTTAAAGAAATGGTCTGCATCTGTCAGTTGGTACCTGACAGGTAGTTGAGGTGCTCACTATTTTGAGACTCCTTGAGACAGCCTTGACAGAGCCATTTTCAGAGCAACAGTAGAGATCCCCAAAGCCCATGGCCCCAAATTCTCAGCCACATCTGTTTGTAAGATCTAGACCTGAATTTCCACACTGTTATTTAAAAATCTGGTGTCAGAAATTATTTCCAAAATGGAGAAGAACATTAACTATCCTTGATCTTTAGAGAAATGTAAATATAAAATGGGTTAGTTAAAATCAGTCATTATTTCTTGTCTGTCTGTTGCTTTTTTCTTTTTTCTTTTTTTAAATCTCTGTACCTCTTCTTAGATCTTTTCTGCTTTTCCTATGTTTAAATTATCCATATCATTCTTTTTTCTCTCTTCATTTATTTTCTTTGTCTCAGTGTAGCATATCCCTTACTAATATGCATCCAAATTCATTACCCCCTCTTAGAACCACTCTTTTTAGGGACTTCCCCAGACTGGCTTGTCACAGGAAATTTTGGTGCTGTATTACAGAATGAACATTGGAAAACTTTATCTTTAGGTGGCATTTTATAGGGTGGCTGTAATAGGTTAGCCCTAGCACTTTACAGATTAATATTTGCAAAATAATTAGTGAGCACTTGTCTTTTTAGAATCATAATTTAAATGACAGCACCCCTCCCCCCCCAATTATACACAATATAAACAACACTTGAGGGCTACTACCTCCTCTTTCTCTATCACATTTTTTTTTCATCTTAGGAGCTGCATGGAGATTCTGACCAAACCCCTTTCCAATCATGAGAAAGTTGTCCGACCAGCTCTCATCTACAGTCTCTTCCCCAATGTGCCCCCCACCATCTATTTTGGCACTCGGGATGAGAGAGGTAAACCTGGCCAAGTGTCTAAGCCCAGAAGAGTCCCCAGGGAGAAGGATGGTAGCTAAGTTGGGAGGAGGTGGCAATAGAGTAGAGGGGGTTTCTAGAAGGTCTGTTAAGAGTGGTAATCACACTCTGTACTCAGGTTCCCACCTGGTCTATAGGTCCAGTATGGGGACCTTTTTCTTGTCTGCCCTTCAGCTGACTCTTCCCAGACTTCCTAGTTCACGTTTAGCTCATGTCTTTTAACCTTGTTTTTTTTCCCCTTTCAACTTCCCCTCCTTTCTTTGTTCCTCATTCCCGTGCAGCCCTCTTTCTTCTCCCAAATATATTCCTTAGAAACCCTGATCTGGAGCTATACTTAGTGACTTGCCCAGGGAAGGATGAGCAACAGTGCCATCTTTTTATTCTTCTCACCATGACTCTCCTCCCTCTCCCTATCCCCACCTCTACCCCTTTCCCTAGTGGAGAAACTACCCTGGGAGCAGAGGAAGCTGCTCCGGTGGAAGATGAGCACAGTGACCCCCAACATTGTCAAGCAGACCATTGGACGGTCCCACTTCAAAATCAGCAAGAGTGAGTCACTCCTTTACTGTGAGCCTGTCCTTTTTACCCTCAAAAGGTGGGCTTTTGACAGGAGGAGAGTCCTAGATCTCCTGCTATGTGGGGGCAGCTGGGGACCCTGTCCTGGAATTTCCAATCTCATGGGCATGTCATAGCTATGAAGCACTGAGCTTTGTGGGCCTGGGCCTGGGCCTGTTGTTCAAGATTGGAGACAAAAGGGCCACTATTTTATCCTTCGTAGAATAGCTCTGGCAACTCTTAGAAAACCAGGTCTGGGAGCTGTGCCCAAGCCCAGTGGTATTTTGGGAGCTTCTGGGCCTCTTTCTGTCCAGGAGCTAAGCTGCCATAAGACTGACTCCCTGATGTATCTTCTGCAGGAAATGATGACTGGCTGGGTTGCTGGGGTCACCACATGAAGTCTCCTAGTTTCCGATCCATTCGGGAGCATCAGAAGGTAGGGGACATTTCTGAGGAACTGTTCCCCTGGACTTTGGACTAGAGAGGGTGGTATGGGGACGAAAAAAGAGAATGACCATGGAGAAGTCAGGCAGGTTCATAAGGGAGTGGAGAAGGTCCAGAAGGAAGGTCCAGTGTGAAACCCCAGGAGACCACACACAATTCATGTTGAGCCTGTTGTCATCTGCAATCCCAGCCTCAAAGATATTTTTTCCTTTAATATGTCTTGAGATGGATCGTCTCATTTCAGTTTCTTATGCTTTCCTTACAACCACTACACATCGCCTCTATTTCTTTAAGCTGAATAATATTTGGAAAGAGGACTTCTAGGCTCAGGTTAGGATGAATGAATCCCTTGCCGCCAGACATACTAAAAGCCTGGTGCTTTCCTGTCCTTCTCCCATAGGCTGTCATGGAAAAAGATTTAATAGCTTTCTTTGTACCTAAGATGAATATCATGTCTGCCTTAATCACTGTTATATGTCATGAACTGTAAACTCCCAGAGGGCACTACATTTTTTGTGTGTTTTAATCATATTTTGGTCAGTGCTCAGCAGCTGAATACTTAAAGACCATTAGACAGTGATAAGAAGATCAAACAAGACCTTGGAATGTTGCTAAGGAAGTTGGAACAGTGTAGTGGATCTTGGCATCTTCCTCATGGTCTCACCTTGGCCACTCTCCCTGCTCTCCTCTCTGTAGCTAAACCACTTCCCAGGCTCATTCCAGATTGGACGGAAGGACCGGCTGTGGCGGAACCTGTCGCGAATGCAGAGCCGCTTTGGCAAGAAGGAGTTCAGTTTCTTCCCTCAGTCCTTTATCCTGCCCCAAGATGCCAAGCTCCTGCGCAAAGCCTGGGAGAACAGCAGCCGCCAGAAGTGGATTGTGAAGCCAGTGAGTAGATCACAGTGGGTTGCAGACCATGGTCTGAGAGTGGGACCAGGAGAGCATTGGTCCAGGAACAAATTTCATCTCCTCTCCACTTAACTTCTAGCCAGCATCAGCTCGAGGCATTGGTATCCAGGTCATTCACAAGTGGAGTCAGCTCCCCAAGCGAAGGCCCCTCCTGGTGCAGAGGTGAGCCTATCTTCAGCTCAGACCCCTCTCCTCTTTTTCCCATCTCCTTTGGCCTGAGGTTCTGTTCTGACAATGTTATTCTAATAAGTCCTTTGTCTTCCAGCCAAAGACCTTCCTTAGCCAGCTGTTTCAAGGTCCTTATCTCATGGAGTCTTAGCTGGCTTTTACTATGCAGAGCCATATGTCCCATTACCCTCTGGACCCTCTCTCATCTGAAATTTCCCTGATGCTGACCCTTCCCTTTTGTAGGTATCTGCACAAACCCTACCTCATCAGCGGCAGCAAGTTTGATCTGCGGATCTATGTTTATGTCACTTCCTACGATCCTCTACGGATTTACCTCTTTTCAGATGGACTTGTCCGCTTTGCTAGTTGCAAGTATGTAGTAATAGTGAGGTGTTACCCTGACGGCTTTGGGGGTTTATTTTCTTCAGAGGGAGGAAAGATAGAGGATACCAAACAAAAAATAACAAGTGTTTTTGATGGTTTGGTTTTGTTTAATTTTTATCTTAGTAACATAAAACCTAAAATCTCCCCTTTAACCACATTCAAATATATAATTCAGTGGTGTTAATTATATTCACAGTATTGTGCTACCATCACTATCATCCATTACCAAAAGTTTTCCATCATCCAAACTGAAATTATGTCCCTATTAAGCATTAACTTCCCATTTGGTGGTTTTTATTAGCAAAAGGGAAGGTGGGAGGTGGGAAATAAGGAGGTTTTCTACTTCACTGAATCTGGGGTCTTCCTGCAGGACTGAAGTAGGATAAAGGAGTTTATCTGTGATGTTTAAAACCTTGCCAACAGACATACTTCTCAGGCCCACATGGATCTGAAAAGATTTGTGCACTTGTCCTTTACCTCCTCAGGATTTGTGAAAATGTTTGGACCATTCTCCATCTCTGTCTCACCATCTTGCCTCTGCCCTTCTCTCACCCAGGTATTCCCCTTCCATGAAGAGCCTTGGCAATAAATTCATGCACCTGACCAACTACAGCGTCAACAAAAAGAATGCTGAGTACCAGGCCAATGCAGATGAAACAGCCTGCCAGGGCCACAAATGGTACTGGGGAGAGTGTGGTCCCACTCAAGGGAAGACCTAGAGGAGTACAGGGTTCTGGGGCTTGGGGAGGTTCAGTGGAATGGTGATTGGAATATTAATATAAAACCCAAAGACAACATAAATGCTTGTCAATTCAGAGTTGGCCTACTTGTATCCAAGTTCACCTTTGTCTTAACTCAAAATGTCAAAAGAAGAGATAAGAAGAAAATACCTATAGGCTTCTTGCTCCTTTTTCTTTCTCTTTTCTTCAACACCTGTTCTTAGACTATAATCCCAGGCATTCCCTTCTCCTCCTCCTTCTGCAGGGCACTGAAGGCTTTGTGGAAATATCTGAGCCAGAAGGGAGTCAATAGTGATGCCATCTGGGAGAAGATAAAGGATGTTATTGTCAAAACTATCATCTCGTGAGTCACACTGTCACTCTGGGTGTGGGGCCTGCCACTGAACTGCCTGTTATCTCACTGGCCTCCATACCACTTTGCTGCAGACATTGACCATGCTGTGGTTCCATTTCTCAGGATAGGGGATAGGAAAGACTGGATAGAGTTAAATTCTGTTCTTTCACTGAATTTCATCCCCAGGCTCTGGCCCCAGAATAGGGGCATCTCTTTTTTTTTGCGGTACCAGGGTTGGGGATTAAACCCAGGACCTCGTATGTGGAATACCGGCACTCAACCACTGAGCTACACCAGTTCCCCTTAGTTGGTTTTTTCGTTGGTTTGCTTGTTTGTTTGTTTGTTTGTTTTTGTTTTTAGGAGGCACTGGGGATTGAACCCGGGACCTCATACATGAGAAGCAGGTGCTCAACCACTTGAGCTATATCTGCTCCTCAGGGGCGTCTCTTGAGAACTTGTTTTTCTGGGTTACTTCTCTCCCATCTCTGGGCCTTCTGCCTTGGCAGAGCAGCTCTGGGAAAGCCCTCTGGGAGGAGCTGGGCTGAATATTTCCTTCTGCTCATGACCAGATCAGAACCCTATGTGACCAACCTGCTCAAGATGTATGTACGGCGCCCCTACAGCTGCCATGAGCTTTTTGGTTTTGATGTCATGCTGGATGAGAATCTTAAGCCCTGGGTCCTGGAAGTCAACATTTCCCCAAGGTAGGCAGTATTCTCAGGGCACTCAAGTAGAACCCTTCCTGTGTCCTCATGGTTCCATTCCCACTCTAGTCTTGCTCACTTTGGGAAGACCTTTCCTTTATTAGAATTTCTGTTTTCCCTTCATGGTTTGCTTATTCTCTCAATTCTTTCCCATTGTCTCAAGGTTCTTTGAGGATGGAAAAAGGTTGTTAAAAGTTACTCTTTTTACACTTGATCCCTATCGCTTGCTTTCCCCTGGCAAACCAAGGTCATGGAAAAGTACCACCCTGAGTCAGGTAATTCACTGTTTTGGGGACAAGAAGACTCCTGTCATGGTGCTCACGAGTTTAGATGTTTGAGCCTCTTTCATCCTAGGGAACCAGGGAGTAAGTGAGGCTAGCACTGATTGGAAATCTGACTGGAAACAGTTTTGGAGTGTTGATTTGATCATTCTGTGCATCCTTTCCCTGAAGCCTCCATTCCAATTCTCCACTGGACATCAGCATCAAAGGCCAGATGATCCGTGACCTTCTGAATCTGGCTGGTTTTGTTCTGCCCAATGCAGAAGATATCGTTTCCAGCTCCAGCAGCTCCAGCAGTTCCACCACCAGGTCAGCCTCCCTGCTTCCTTGAGGTTTGTCTGGCAGAATGACTATTCCCCTTGTGAGCCTGGGAAAGGGTGGTTTCTGGGCACTCTCACTGGTACTGTTTGTTGATATCCTCCTGCTTAGTTTTGCTTGCTTCTCAATATGCTTCTATGACCCACCTATACACACTATGGCCACCTTACGCGCCTAAAGCCTGTTTGGTTATATTGTTCTCCTGCTCAGGAATCTCCATAGTGCCTCGAGAATCAACTTTAAACCCCTTACCCAGACACTTGAGGCCCCAGCCTCCCTTTCCCAGATGTATCTCCCTTTGCTCCTCTTGTCCCCTGTACAGACTGGATCACTCAGAGAACCTCAAAGTTGGAAGGATACTTAAGGGACAACTAGGCCAGTCATTACCTCTTACTCTTCGCCCATAGTGCCCTCTCCTCTCTTAATAGGGTTTCTTCCTCCTGAGATGTCCCTCAGCCATCCACTAAAGCCTAGTTCAAGGCAACATCTTATGAAGGCAGCTCAGGGTGGGCTCTCTTCCAAACTCGCTAAAAAAAAACAAAACAAAACAACAGCAACAACAAAAACACTTCTCAGAGGCGATGGCTAATAATTATTTGGTACCTGCCACGTGTAAGGAAAAACCTATAAGTTATCCTTAAAACAACCCCATGTGGTTGGTATTAGTATTCTCATTTTACAGATGAGGAGACTGAAGATCACTGGGGTTAAGTAACCCATCCAGGGTCATTCAGCTAGAAAGCAGTAGAGTTGGCCAGTAGGGCAGAACTGGGTATTTAGTTAAGTGTTCACTAAATCGGACTAAACTGAAGTACACAGTGATTTGGCTTATTCCAGGGTCCTCTTTTTTTTTTTTTTTTTTTTTTTGTCATTCAGTTGCTTTGCACTCTTTCACTTCTTCCATGGTACTTAATCTTCTACTCTCTGACAGACTACTTGAGTGGAATGCTTTTTAGTCTAATTTATTCAAGTAACAAACATCTGCCTGTGCTTTTTTGTCTTCTCTTGAAGATGGGTTGCCCCTTCTCTCCAGGATGTGAACTGGTTGACCTTACACTTTGTTCCCTTTCCACCCCTGCCGTAGCCTGACCACCTTCCCCAGGGACAGATGTCGAATGGCTCCAGAGCATTTCACTGCCCAGAAGATGAAGAAAGCCTATTATCTGACCCAGAAAATTCCCGATCAGGTAGGAGATTGGCTTTCCACCCATTGCCAGCAGAAAGCTCTTATAGTCAAACATTTGGGACCCCCTAGGCAACCAGTTTCTCCTCTCTCCAGAGCAGAATTTCCTTTCCTTTCCTCCTTCCCTCCCTCTCTTTCTCTCTCTCTCTCTCTCTCAACATATGTAAAAATGCCAAAATTTCCATTTTAACCATTTTTAAGTATATACTTCAATGGTATTAATTACATTCACAGTGTTGTGCTGTCTTTACCACCATCCATTACCACAAACTTTTCGTTACCCTAGACAGAAACTCTGTACTTAATAAGCATTAATACCTCATCCCTCCCCCACCCCACCCCCCACTCCCAGCCCCTGGCAACCTCTTATCTCCTTTCTTTCTCTATGAATTTGCTTATTCTAGATTAGGGCAGGGTTCCTTAACCCAGGTCTCTGATCCCCTTGATGTTTAGAAATTTGTTGACATGTACATCTTCTGGGAGAGAGTTGATGGCCTTTTATCATGCTTTTTGAGAACCACTCCTGTTAGCAAAACTCTGTGCTGGCCCACCCTTGTTGTCACAGCTTAGACCTTTTCTCTTTGGGTTTCTTTCCCTGAGAGGTACAGTGAGGCCCTGAAAAGGAGTGAGTTCTTCAGAGCAAACCTGGAAGCCAGATGGAAGAGTGGTAGAACACAAGGCCAGTACCAAATTTGAGTTGCTGGATTCTGATCTTGACTCCATCCAACAAACCACTTGACCTCTGTGCCCCAGAAGTACCTCCCTCCCCCCAGCTAAGCTTAGAAGACTTAGAAACAGATGAGGTCCAGGGCTAGGCCAGGCTGCTTTGGTGGTCCTGTGAATGTCCTGGAACTCTCAGAACCCAGGGCTGTACTACTTCTCCTCCAGCTTCTTGCTTCTCTGCCTCTGGCTTACATTCTTCCTCCCTGTTCCTTTGGCCATAGGACTTCTATGCATCTGTGCTGGATGTCCTGACACCAGATGACGTTCGGGTTCTGGTTGAGATGGAAGATGAGTTTTCTCGCCGTGGTCAATTTGAACGGATTTTTCCTTCTCGCATCTCTTCTCGCTATCTCCGCTTTTTTGAGCAGCCACGATATTTCAACATCCTCACCACTCAGTGGGAACAGAAGTACCATGGCAACAAGCTCAAAGGTGATGTGCCTTCCCTGCCTGCAGGAAGCCATGTTAGTGAGACTATATCCTAGTAGACCAGGAAATGGACTTCTCTTGCAAGGAAAATTAGCCAGTTGATTCTACCCTCTTAAGTCCCAACCCCTGCTAATCTTGTCCTAGGAGTAGATCTGCTTCGGAGTTGGTGCTACAAAGGGTTCCATACAGGAGTCATCTCTGATTCTGCTCCATTGGTGAGTGATGCCAGTGGAGGGGGCATAGCTCCACCCCAGCTCCTTCCCTCCTCTGCCTTAAGAGTGTAGCATGGGAGGGTGTGGGTGTAGACCCTCTCATTTCTCCCTTAGACCCTGCTTCCATGTCTTGAGACCCTTCCTTTTGAAGGGAATAATTGTTTCCAGGATTCCCTGGGTGCCTTTCGTTCAAGGATCAAAAATTGCTTTGCAGGCCTTAACTTCTAGTCTGGTTTAGGAAAGAACCAAGACTTTTTCTCTTGGACCCATGCCTAAAGCCTAGGGAAGGGAGAGTCCCATGATCACTCATAGGCAGAGCTGGAAAGAATGTCCTAAGACCCCAGACATGCCTGCTTGACCTCCCCCGATCCCTTTTAGCCTCATTGCTTCCTTTGCTTTTAGTGGTCTCTTCCAGCATCACATCTGACTGTCCCAAAGGATGACGCGATGCTCAATGCCTTCTGCAAATTAGAGGTTGGCAAGATGGGGTGAGTGCTGTCTGGGCAAGAGAAAGGTGTTGGGTGTGAGTTTGGGGAGTTGTCTTCCTTCTCTCTCCCCAGATTATGATGAGATCATCATTCTCCAACCAGGGATTTGTTGGGGTACCAGAATAGGCAGCCACAATATCCCCTTTCTGGTGGCTTCTCTTGATATTCCCAGTGAAGTGGAGCAGGAGTCGCAGAATCATCTCCTGAAGTGGCCCATTTTAGCCATACCCACGAGCTGTAAATCCTTAGCCCTCCTACCCTCACACACCTTTACACTTACACTTAAGCTTTCAAGCTTTCAGGTAAATAAAGTATATTTTGTGGTTATTTATAAATCTATAAAAAAAATTTTTTTTTAATTTATAAAGCGGGGAGCAGGTGTAGATCAGTGGTTGAGCCTGCGCTTCGCATGTTTGAGGTCCTGGGTTCAATCCTGGTACCTCCTAAAAATATCTATATAATTATGATCCACAACACCAAAATGTTGTGATTGCCTGCTCCAGTCTCTGAAGGCAAATCACAAGTTAAGGTCTCAGCTACACAGTATCTCACCCATTCCCTTCTTCACCTGTTCCCTTCAGGAAACATAGCTCCTCCGAGGGAAGCCTGCCAGTCTCTGAGGATGGGGTCACCTCCAAGCCCAGGAAGACTCAAGCTGGCCTTTTTTCTTTTCCCAAGAAACCCAGTTCCTCAAAGGACAGTGAGGACACCAGCAAAGAGCTCAGCCTCTCTACCCAGATGTTGCCTGTGATCAAGTACACTGGGCAAACTGCGAGACTTTCTGCTTCCCTCACTTCCCAAGCAACCAGTGATTCCCTTCTTTCTGCTGCAGGTCCATGACTGGCCTCCTTCCACTAGCCGCTCCCCAGGAGCACCAGCGTTAGCTACCTCATGGGAACCAGCCTGGTGGCCAGCTTGAACCCCTATCCCTCCATCTTGTCCCTCATCAGAGTATTTTTTTCCTTTTTTTCATTTTTTCTTTTTTTTTCCAAAGTATTTTTTTAAACGGTTGAATTGGAGAGATGGGTATCTATAGGGATGGAGGGATGGTTGGGATATAGAGAAGATGAAGAAGGTTCACCTTCTATCACCTGTCTGCCTGGGTGGCACCCTATATCTTAACAGAGAAGCCAATGATAGCCACAGAGCCTTATAAAAGCAGGGTTTGGTTTCTGCCTTCAGAGAGCCATGTGTGGTTTGTTTTAGGCCTTGTTGAGGTAATCGAGTTGTAACTCAAGAGGAGAAAGCATAACATATTTGAGTCTGAAGTCCTTTGTTCTCTAATTGAGGGGATTCCTCTGAAGGGCCTCATCTCCTCATGTTCTCACCCTCACCCTCTCCTCCACCCCTAACCTGGGGAGCCATCTTCAGAAACTTTCAGAAAGAGGCCATGACATGATGAATCTACTTCCTGTCAACCATATACTCCTCCTAGTCTTGGGAGCTTCACCATCTCTAGACCACTTTGCCTTCCATGAACCCATTCAGTCAGTAGCCCTAGGTCTTCCTATTCTGACCTCACATCACTACTTGTTCAGCTTTCTAGACTTGGTGATGTCACCTCTTCAGTCTTGGCTCTCTGTGAGGTGAGAGGTTCTGTGGACTTGGTGAATTTCCCACTGCCCCAATGAAGGTCCCAGATTATCCCAGTTGCCTGGTACTCTATGTCCATCTATCTATGGTTCACAATCCTGGGGGAGAGTGGAAGGAGCTGTGATTTCCCCACAACACAGGAAGTCTCATGTTCTGCTCTTCTCCCTTCAGTACCTCTGATTAAGTGGGGTCTGGCTCACCGGTCACAAGGGCAAGCTGGGTCCCATGGCTTGGCTGGTGGGTTTTAGGAGGAATCACTGCTGTCAAATGGAATTCCAGTCAGACCTCTGGCTAAACTCTTGTACTGTTAACTGATTCTATCTCCCTCCTGTAGGCTCAGTAAACAGTGTTAAATAAATGTTGACCGAGTGAACTGTATACACACAGATTTCAAAGGACGTGAGCTCCTGAAACAGAAACTCTCCTTTCTCCTAGGGGAAAGTGGAGTTCAGGAAGCACAATGGGGAGAGGTTGAATCAGAAAGGTTGTTTCCCCTTGAACTATGTACCTCCCTAACCCAGCACTTCCTGGCTGCTGTTTGCCCCGTGCCCAGCCCCTGCAGTCCCTTTACTTCATTTTCCTAGCAATGGAGCACACAAGAATCCAACTGGCCAAATGTCTCTGATACTCAAGTTTCCCCCTTTGCACATCAGGCAGGAAGCTCAGCTACTCAGGCTCACCCTGCATTCTAGTTGCTCTCAAGTCCCTCTGAGGTTTGGAAAGGTAGAGACCACCCTGCATTGTGACTCCTGGAGTTCTGTGGCGAGTTGGGGGTAGAGCCATGGGGAAATGACTGAGAAGCCTGACAGGGTTCAAGGCCACAGAGTAGATGGTTGTGCTGGCCAGATCTGAGACCATGTTGACAATTGTGAAGAAAGTTTGGTGGCAAAGTCTCCTTGGCAGCAACTGCTACCCAGTAAAGACTTCAAAGCGAGGCCTTAGTGGAAGAAGTCCTTGACAGTCCTGTTAAATCTCTCCCTTGTAGTTGAAGCCAACTCCCCTTGCCCTACCTGGTTGTAGCATTCTACTGCACGTCAGTAGCAACAACATGATAAGGACCGTAAGCAGCTTTCCTAAAAGAAAACTAGGCACCTGCCCCACAGCTTTGTTGTGGAGGTCCAGCTGAGCTGATGTTGGTTTACTCCTTGGAAACCAACTTCAATTCTTTGGCCTGCCTTCCGAGAATCTCTGGATAGCACAACCAGACCGTTTTTATCCCCATAACTGGAGAAGGGGCCAGCAGTGCAGCATGATGGGGATTGGGTGTGTGTGTGGGGGGGGAGGGGTTCTTATGAAATCAAAGAGTGGTGAAACAGAGTGCTCTTTGTAGTGATTGGCATCACATTTGGGTATCTGGTAGGTGTGGGTAATATGGACAGGAAAAAGGAATGAAGTTTATGTATCACATTTCTCTTACCCTTGAGAGGAAATTGAATCTTTTGCTTACTAAGCAATTCAGCATGCGTAGTGAACACTCAATACCCACTGTAAGTTATTCAACTAAGTAAGGAACTTTGGAGAAGTAATGAAGTTTTTTTTTTTTAAGTTTGAATTTGGGAGTATAGTGAAATAAATGTTTATCAGAACGTGTCAGTTGTTTTCCTAGGTTGAGTAACTTACCCAGTCCCTGTTTGGAAGAAGGGGAGTAAGTGCTCCTGAGACTTCAAGTACAGGGTATTTCTGGAGCAGTCAAGTAAGAATTTGGGGTGAGTGGTCACTATTCCCCTTTATTTCAAATCCAGTCAGGATTGAAGAGAAATTAAGTTCCTTAGAATGAATACTAATGAATAGGTGGCATTGTGTTAAGAAAAGAGCATGGGCCTTGGAGGCTGACCTTTAGATTCAAATCCCTCTTCTGCCACTTCCTAGCTATTTTAACCTTGGACATGTTACTTAACTTTTAAAATCTCAGTTTCTTTATAAAATGAATACAACACCTATGTTTCGGAGTTGTGAAAATTAAACAAGATGTAAAAGCACTTAGAACATAGAAGAGTCTTAATACACATTGCTCCTTTCTCAGTTTGCTACCCAAGGTCTATTCCTTGGGTAAGGAGAGGCAGGCAAGAAATGTAAAGCTCTTTCCATGATGGAAGTGGGATAGCTAGAGTCATTTTAAAAATGAAGAAGGCCGGAACAGTTTCTAAATATCTCCTCACCCCCAGTACACGCAGATGCTTAGAAACACTATCGTTCATCCTATTGTTACAATATCATTCTTGGGGATTTATTTCTTTGGTTAAACAGAAAGCAAATACCTTGCTAAAGAAAGTACATTAAGCCTTAGAGGTATGTGAGCTGAATGAGATTATTTAATCCTGTCTTAAGAAAAGCTTTGATAAGAAACAGCAAGGGAGCAGTGGATGTCTTATGGCTGGAAAGAGAGAAGCAGGGTATAGAAAGTAGAGACTTTGGACTGGAGCTGGAGCCAAGGACCAAATGTACCAGCCTAACAGTTGTGCCCAGGCTGCTCCAAGGGACATTTGTTACAGGTACGTTCTCATGGTGGCAGGCTGTTTGGCTGGGGTGATCCCTCCCTACTACCCTCCTAGCCAAAGTACACTCACCTGATTGCTCTCTGGGGCAAATCAACACTGGTGAGGCCAAGGAAGGAGGTTGATATCTGACCTTCCCACTTCTCTCAATTGAATTTCGGTTACCCAGATGAGGTGATCACCAAAGATAGCCAGGTCAGCTGACTAGGGTTCTAATCCCCCAACTGCTTGGAGACTTGGAAACATTAGCAGTTTTCAGAGATATGTGGCTAAAAGAGCTCCATTTCATCCACTTGAGATTATGGCCCAGCCTCTCAGATGATCCTTCTCGGCCTTTTAGATTCTTTCTTTAGCACAGTTGCATGCTCATTAAGATCCAGGAATCGGGAAGCGGCTGTGGCTCAATCAGTAGGGCTCCCGTTTACCATATGGGAGGCCCCGGGTTCGGTTCCCGGGGCCTCCTG